>CM070770.1:306786124-307283624 GCA_036346955.1 Dipus sagitta | reverse complement strand
ATGGCAATTGGAAATTAAAGCTTCCTGGAGGGAGTATATTGTTGGGCTCTGGCTTATGGGTATTATAGCAAGCTTCTCCTTGCCAGTGTTTAGCATACTCTCCTGTTCCTATTGTCCACCTGATGTTGTCCAGGGGGGTGATGTCCATCCACTGCTCAGGCCATCATTTTCCCCTGCCATCATGGAGCTTCCCCTCAAGCCTGTAAACCAAAATAAATCCTTTTTTTCCCAAAGCTGCTCTTGGTTGGGTGATTTCTGCCAGCAATGCGAACCTGACTACAACACTCCCTTAGACACATCTGCATGTCCAAATGACGGCTTTAGTCTTGGCTCATCCTTGTCCTTTACCAGTCACGTGACTTTGAACCTCAGCTTTGCCATCTGCATTGGAAAAAACAGGAGTAATGGTAATAGTGGCAAATGTTGGTGTGATACTAACAGATGATAGGAACTATGCCTGAATGTAAGAGCCTTAGACTGGGGCACTGGGAAGAAAGCTCTGTCCGTGAGTGGCTTGCTTTGCAAGTGTGAGGACTGGAGTTTGGATCCCTGGCACTGGCTAGCTGGACTAGCTGAATCAGTGAGTTCTGGGATCAAGTGAGAGGCCCTGTCTCCATAAAATAAAGAGGATGTACAATCAAGGGGAACAGCTGACTTTGACCTCTGGCCTACATACCCGCACACGTGTGCAGGCTTATTCACTTGTGTGCCACGTGCACACACACACATGCATACATACAAAAGAAACTATAAGTGAACTTTGGAATATGAACAGAACAAAGCTTAGTGTATGCTTTTTTTGCTGGTTAATCAGCGTAATATTTTTTTAAATTAATTAATTTATTTACTTGAGAAAGCGAGAGTGAGAAAGAGGCAGACAGAGAGAGAGATTGGATGGGTGCACCAGGGTCTCCAGCCACTGCAAACGAACTCCAGACACATGTGCCACCTTGTGCATCTGGTTTATGTGGGTCCTGGGGAGTCAAACCAAAGTCCTTTGGCTTTGCAGGCCAACACCTTAACCACTAAGCCATCCTTCTAGGCCAACCAGTGAAATATTTGAAGATTGAAGGATTATTTCTTTTTATTTCTTGTATTCTTTTTGGAAGATGTCTGTTCATATAGTACTTACCAGTTAAAATTTCAGTTGATCATATAATTTTTTTGAGTTGTTTCTTAAGACGAATTTATAGAATGTTTGCATAGAACTCACCTGGACTGCTAACTATCCATCTTGCTGAACCCTTACCCTTGAGTCCTGAGGCGGGTCCTCATGGTGTATCTCGGTATAGTTTCCAGGTGGGGACACTTTTGGTGAGAGGGTGAGTGTGCTTCCCATTAATAAGCAGAAGAATTTAGTGAGCATTTGCTAATGGTGTTCTATACTATGGTTCCTGGAATATAAAGGATAGACTGTACTGAGTAGTCCAAAATGAAGTTCGTGAATTGTTCAAACCTGAAATATGAATAAATCACATTATAAGGAAAATTGTCCCAACCAAATTTCCTACATCTGCTGCAATGGTCTTGCAGGGAAGGGCCAATGCCACTGCTATAGCCCCAGTCCTTGGCCAGACGAGGGTGCACAAGTGGAAGGCGTTAGCAATGCATGGGATGAACGAAAGCATCAATTAAAAAGCTAAGCAATTATGATGACTTCACATAAGTTCTGCCCCGTGGAGTCTGACATCTGAAGCGGAGGCAATGGAATGTCTCTGAAGGAGTCGGTGCTGTCAGTCAGGCTCCTCTAGGTCATCTTATTGACCCAACTCATCCCAGACTGCTTTTCTGGCTTTCCACAAACCCATTCTACACCCCAGCAGACAATCTTATCTCTCTGTTATGTTATTAACAAATCAGTGCCAGGATTTCTTTGCTACAGTATCTAAAACATCTTTCTGGACTAATCCAGTTTCCACAGTTTAGTTTTCCCATATTAATTTGAATATGACTGATAAAAGTTCACTGATTAATTTCTACCTAATAAAAATTAACCTGTGTGTGTGTTCACCAGATTCACAATGTTTAGGTGATAATAAGAATATCAGTGCTCACAGAGCCCCAGTATGTACAGAAATTAGTGTTATTTATAAAATATTTTTATTTATTTATTTGGAGAGAGAGAGAGAGAGAGGGAGAGAGAGAACGAGAGAATGGTAACACTAGGGCTCTTGCCACTGTAAATGAACTCTAAATGAATGTGCCACTTTGTGCATCTGGCTTTACATGGATACTGGGGAACTGAACCCAGGCTGTTAGGCTTTGCAAACAAGTACCTCAACTACTGAGCCATTTCTACAGCCCCATGAGTGTTCTATCTATAGTAACTATTTGACTTTACAAGAAAATTATCTGGCTGGAGAAGATGGCTTAACCAGTAAGGCATTTGCCTGCAAAGCCAAAGGACCCTGATTTGATTACCCAAGACCCACAGAAGCCTGATGCACAAGGTGGCACATGCATCTGGAGTTCATTTGAAGTGGCTGGAGGTCCTGGCATGCCCATTCTCTCTCTCGCTCTCTGCCTACCTCTTTTGCTGTCTCTCTCTCTCTCTCAAATAAATAAATAAAATATATTTTAAAAAAGAAAATTATGGTGCTATTACCACCATGTTTTAATATGGAAAAAGAATCAAGACACAAAGAAATTAAACTGCCCAAGATCTCATGGCCAGGAAGTGGGGGGCATAGCAATCATTTGACACTCAAGAATGCTTCCTTCAGAGGCTATGATCCCAACCACGGGCACAACTGCCCCTGTTTGTTATAGGAGAATATTCAACAATTGTTAATGATACGCATTATAAAATTGGGCAGCCATAAATTCAAAACAAGATAAAAGTCAAAGCACAGAATACAGGAAATCATGGTTTCACTCTGGAAAGATCTGAAGACTGCTCACAAATGAGTCTGGTACAAACTACCTTGTCACCTATCAATCATTCTTGGGGGAAACCACCAATAAGCTGGCCAGAAGGCACAAACTGGAGCCAAAGGAGTAATGGTTCTGTGAAGGCCCACCAGGGTCACCTCTTTTGCTAGAGAGACATTCAGTGCCCATGCAGTACACTATGAAATATTCCAGGAATGAATTTTGGCCCTCAGTATTTACACACATTTTATAGTCTCAGTGCATGCATAATGAAAAGCTATACTACATTTGTATGACCAGAATAGATCACACAGGAGTTTTCCAAATAGACCTTTCAAAAACGCTTGCTTGGAAGGAAGGTTTTTGTGAAGCATCAGTTTAATTGCTAGACTGCTTGCATAGATGTCCTTGCTAAACTCAGATCTAGCTTGTGAACTCAAACTCAATGACCCGTGAAAATATTGCCCAAGGTGGAATGACTCACTCTTTCATCAAACCAGAAAAGGGTGCCTGCTTGAAGCTGGTTTTTAACATCGATTACTCTCTGTCGATTCTGTATGAAAACATGTTGTTCAAGTTTTCCACAGTGGCTGAGTAATATTTCCTCTCTCTCTCTTCTCCCTCCTCTTTGAGGTTTTCCCTTAACCAGCTCCCCTCCATCCTTATTCATATCAGTTCAGTATGTCACAGGGAGTCTCAGGAGCTCAGTAGACAGAGCCAGTGAATGCATAGAGGTTTTATAAAGTATGGGCTACACCTAGGATTCAAAGGAAAACAGACTTCTCATATCAAGCTAAGAGGAAGAGGTTGAAAACAAGGAGGGAAACAAAGTGCCCATCGCAGTAGTACAGACGAAGTCAAGCACATGTACAGACAGAAGTGAGATAAGGAGATGGTAGAGATTTCAAAGAGATTACGTAATCTTTAAGCCTTGGTGACAGCATAGTAATAGCTATTGTTTAGTGAACATATTTCTTTTTCTTTTCTTTTCTTTTTCTTTAAAGCAACAAGTAACTGTATTAACAGCACAGTGACTGTACCCTGTGCCAGCGGGGGTAGCGAGCCACCTGAGTGGGAAGGTACTCGAGGGTCCTGGGTTATTGCCTTTTTAAGGAGTCCCCAAGAAAGAGGGTCAGGCTCTAGGGTTATGGTTTGGATGTTACTCAGATTTACTGGCAGGTTTCGTTAATATCTGTTTCCCTCTACTGCATGTGTCTCTTTCCATGATGCATCTGATTGTAACCATATGTGGCCCAGGTATGTTTAGGCATATGACAGTAAATAAGGGACTCTCCCTCAAAGTTCACTTAAAGGACACTGTTTGCCCTATTTTGCATGCACCCAAAAATCAGTCCAGGCTTGTTCACCCCTTGCTGCTCTGATCCTGGATATATCTCAGAATGCATTTGATTAGAAACTGACCACAAAGAGGGAGATACTGATGGTTACTAAGGGAGGAGAGACTTACCAGGAAAGTAGGCAGGTCTACAGGTCAGTACTCCTGTCTAGCATTAAGAAGGAACACTAAGGCTCATATGTGCTTTCAAAGAGGCTGCCTGTAGCAACAAGAGCCTTTGGCTCACAAGTCATTCTTGTTCATATAAACATTAGAGCCACAGATTCTTCAATACTCCTTGCTTCAAGAAGCAGAGCCTAGTATGGACTTAGTGACATTTTATGAAGAGCACAAAGTCCAAGCATTAGTGTATGACTTCTGGGACTCGATTCATAAAAGATTCTCTCTCTCTCTCTTTGTCGTTTTGAGGGAAGCCAGCTACAAGCAACCTTATGCCAACAGACTCAGGTTTCCTGCCAACCACAGCCACATCAGTGAGTGTGCAGCAGACCCCACAGTCCTAGCTAAGAGTTCAGGGACAACAGCCCTAGTCAACTGCCTGACTGAAGCCTCATGACTAATGCCCCAAAGCCAAAACTATCCAGATAAATAATTCCAAATCTGTGATCCTTGGAAACTGTGAGTAATTTTTTTTCAGCTGTCAAGTTTTTGTTGGTAATTTGTGACATGGCAAGATAAACACATAGAGAACTTGCTTCAAATAATAGAGTCATCACTAGATGTCACCATGAGCCTTGGAAGATATCTGTACTTCCTATCACCACCACCTCCTCCAATGTTACCAGGTAAGACTGGCAGAGGCTCAGTTGTATAGATAACCCTCTGTCATTCTCTTTTTTGGTATATTCTCCAAACCCAGAACACAATCCTTTGTGGGAAGTATTATCCCCATTTGCAGGCAAGAAAATAAAGGAGTGGAAAGATTTTGCAACATGTCTAGGGTTCCATTGTGGGTAAGCCTGGGATCAGAACACCAGCTAAGATGTGCAGAGTTGTACTGTCTCCATGTGGAAGAGATGTGGGAATTAAGACTCACTCCTGTCTCTCTCCTGGCTCACTGGCTCAGAGACAGCAGCCCTTCATCCAAACCACTTCCTTCCTCAGTCTCCATCTGTTTCCATTCCCTACCTTAGGCATTCTGAAAGCACCCAAACTACTTTTTTCCTTTCTCTTTTCCTCACTCTCATTTGTCTGCCAGCAAAGAATCAAGGATTAATTAGAATGAGTGAGTCTGGAAGTCACTCCAGAATTTTCCAGATGCTATGATCAAATAGATCTGCAACTGTTCCCTAACTCATCATGTCTGAAAGTAGTTCTGCAACCTTTCTTGTATCACAGCTTCCTTGGGAACCCTATGAAAATGATAGATCCTATCACCCCTGCCCCACCTTACTTGTGTTTTTTGTTAGGGTTTCAACAAGGACATAGGTTTCCCAAAGTCCACTGACTGGCCTGAAATTAAGACATGTGGAGCACCAAAACCTAGGGACATAAGTAAGTAAGAAAAGGGCTGCAGCAGACCTGCAAAGTAATTCCCATTGAAGACTATCTTTTGCATGACTAGAAACAACAACAACAGAAAAAAGCAAACAGAAGATGATCAGAACAGTTTATCCTTTAAAGGAGTAAATACATTCCTCTAAACACTGACATGAACTTAAACTATTGGCAATTACCCATGTTCTCTCCTACACAGGTAGCAAACACTCTTGAAATATATAATCTACTATATGTAGTTTCAAAAAACATCCAATTAAGTATTTTCTTTTTTTTTTCCTGAGAAAAATACTTGATTTTGGAAAGTACATTAATTAAAGATGAAAACAAAGCAGACTACAAATGGGTTATACAAAAGAGGCTACATTTAAATCCAAAACTGCATGCAAATCAACACAGGGGTTGCAATAGTGGGAAACAGCATTTCTGAAAGGGAAATACACCATTCTTAGATTTATTTCAAGTAATCCATGAAAGGTTTCGGTGGGGGGGAATCTGGAGTAAGTCATTGACCATATTAGAAAAACATGTTTTATTGCATGTGCACACACACAGTAGAGTTGGGAAGAGAATCTGGGGCTTTGCCCACATTAGGAAAGCCCTCCAACACTAAACTACATTCGCAGCCTTTTGTGTGCTTTAATAGAGACAAAGCCAAAAGGTGAAGATCTATGGACTTAACAGCTGCTGCTCTTCATGAGTCCTCAACGCCTCCCGAGAGCCTGGCCTGGGGAACGAATGATGGCAGCGAGTCCAGCAGTGTGCTTTCTTTCCATGGGATGCCAGCCATGGCAAAGTGCCCCACACTCATCATGGTAGGAAGGCCAGGTCAGGGTGTGTTTATCAGGTCCTTTCAACCAAATCAGCTGGACAAAGGCCATACCATGTTCTCAACACCTGCCTGGCTTGCCTTGCTAGCATTTCACATTATGTTTTGATAGCAGGGTTAGTCTTTGAGTGGTTTATAATAATCAGGGTAGACATGTAATTTGTTTTGTTTATCTGAACTGTGATATTCTGGTTTTTCCAGAGGCTAGGGAAATTTTTTTACATTACAATCACTTTCCTATGCCATTTTGGAGTGTGCTGTCTTACGTATATTAACCATCTTACTATAGGTTAGATGGGACTGTTCCTCTACTGTTTCTGCTTAGGACCATGGAACCCCAGAAGACCCTAAAACAAAAACACCCTACAGTTTTTATGTGGATGAAGGTGTGAGATGCATTTCCTATCTTCAGTGGGTTGTTTCCGAAGCCCTTTGATGTGCTCAGAAGAATATGGTGCCAAGTCTTTATCCTTACACAGCAAGTCAAGGTTGGTTCCGTGGGAGTCTTGCTCTATGCGTGGCAGCAGGTTTCAGGTCTTCTCACTTCACTTTAACATTCTACTGGGAGTTCTTGCTAACGGAAAGCTCTGCTGAGATACACCTGGCGGAGAGGCAGTGAGTACTGTCCATGCACGTTAGGCTGGACTCATCTGAAGATGCCATCTCTGTGCTCTGTGCATCTTCTGACTGTCCATCCTTAGTCCACTGGACTGAGCAGTTCATTTTTGACTTTCTGGTGAGGTTCTGTCCCTTTTGGTCTCATAACTTCGTAAGCAGATTTGCTATAGCTTTGTCTTTAGCTTTCAGATGCTCCAAAGGGAAGGGGGAAAGAGTTATTGCTTTTGTTTATAGAATTCACTAAAATTTATCCTAGGCACTATAAAAGTGTATCTGTTTTCATTAGCAGGTAAGTAGTTTCTTTTTAATTTTTTAAATATTTTATTTATTTATTTATTTGACAGAGAAAGAGAAGAGAGAGAGAGAGAGAGAGAGAAAGGGAATGGGCATGCCAGGGCCTCCAGCCCCTGCAGAAGAATTCCAGACACGTGCGCCCCTTTGTGCATCTGGCTAATGTGGGTCCTGGGGAATCGAACCTGAGTCCTTTGGCATTGCAGGCAAATGCCTTAACCACTAAGCAATCTCTCCAGCCCTTTAAAATAATATTATTTATTTGTTTATTCATTTATTTGACAGAGAAAGGGGGAGAGAGAGAATAGTTTCTAATTCTAAGAAGAATTGGAACAGTAATAGGTTGACTCTGGGTCAAGATGTTGCTCAAGGTTAGTGCTTTGACTAGCGCTTTCCAAACATATGACAATGCAAACCCCAAGAAAGAAAACTTAAATCTGTGTTCAAAATGAAGACAAAAACCCTCATAGGCCAGAACAGAACAGAAACACAGTGCAGTAACTCGGGTAAAGAAGTTATGTGTCAGGTCTGGGGACTGGCCGAAGAAGCTAAGAGCATTTACTGAATGTGTCAGGGAAATAAAACTCAAGCTACGGTAGAAAAGGATGTGCTCATAGCCTGTGAGACCGCTTATGTAAAGCTGCGTCCCTGAAAACCAGGGAGAAGCAGATAAAACTCTCAACCAGGAAGTGGTCAAGATAAGAGGAAATTAATAACCTAGAAGACAAACAGACAAGAAAAAAGGCTATGGAAGAATCACAATGAAAAGCTGTTTTTCTCAACACTTATCAAAAAGAGAAAACACTAGTAAAGTGATAAAGGGAGAGGGCACAAAACCATTAACAATAGAAAAAGCAAGCAAAATTACATTTGTGGTAGAAAGCTTTAACACTAGGTTACAATAAATAACATTTCAGTAAATTGAATCATTGAAGCCCATGAATACAAAAGCTTAAAGGGAAAAATTTCCAGAAGAATACAACTAATCAAAATGGCCTCGAGAAGATAAAAACTTCAATTATAACCACTAGAAATTAACCTATTATTTGAAATTATATTCCCTTTTCCTCATTTTAAACAATGTAATGTTTGTGTGATTTACAAGTATATTTACCAAATCTTCAAAGAATAAATTTACCTTTTCTAATACAAACCATCTTTGAAAGAAAAAGAGAAAGGCAACCTTAATGTAAGAGTAGATTAGGAAAGAAAAGTATGACTGATTCATTTCATATATACAAATACAAAAATTCTATGGAAGGATTAACTAAAGGAGCAAGTCCTTCCCCCAGGGTGAGCCCTTCCCCCAGAGTGGGCGGCCCTTCTTGGAGGGGCCTGGGCTTTATCTAAGGAAGCTCTGGGAAGGAAAATATCCCCTCCTCCCCCCTGGCTGCCAGTGCTGCTTGCTGCTTTCCAGCCTGAACTGAAGAGCAGTGTCTCTCCAGGAAGCCTCCAGGCCTTCAGTGCTGGATTGGGACTGCTGAGGCATCCAGCCTCGTGGACTGAGCAGCTACTGGGTTCCCTTGACTCTCAAGCCTGCAACCTACTATTGTTGGACTGCCATAAACTAATCCAATAAATTCCCCTGTAATACAATTCATTCTATCAGTTCTGTTGCTCTAGAGAGCCCCGACTAATACAAATACTAATAAATCAAAGCTATCATGAGCAAGGAAATCTCCAACAAACCTCATTACAACTAAGAAATATTTGTCCCAGGAATTCAAAGATATGTCAACATGAAGAAATTCTGTTGAAGTAACTGTACATCAATGGACTAAAACAAAAGAAACACAGGATAATCTCAACACATATGATGAAGAAAATATTCAGTAACATACACTACAAATTCATGATACAAACACTAAAAATTGAGTTTGTAAGATTTCACTTTAGATTTTCTTGAAAACAGAATAGGATCCAAATACTCAGTACTCTGCGTGGTAGGTGTCCTGGGAAATGAGAGCGAGGTTGCACGGAAATGAAACAAGTGAGAAAGGCAACCCAGCATATACAGTCGAATATATATCTTCAAGATGTCTGCTATGAGTGTTGATATCTCAATAGCACCGAGATCCCTCAAAAGACACAGTTGTCTGTTGAAGGAAAGAGGCTAACATCTATAGGCTTTCCCCCCACTCCAGAGGATATTCATATCCCTAGTTCAGAACTTGCAGTGTAGGTTCCCACTGGAATTGTGTGGACTCACAGCTTTTGAGAAGGTCAGATACCACAGAGGCCATTGAGCAAAAGCCAGACACATGACATATGCCCAGAGTGAGATGCATTTCGCATGAGTCAACAATGTCTACTAGAGCTGCAGCTGGATAGCAAATGTGTGTCTTCCCTGACAGAAATCTATACCTAGCATCATAATGGTAACACTCTTTGATGTGAGGGACAAAAGGAGAATACCTCTCCCTGTGACTACGTCATATAAAATATATGTGTAATCTGTGTCTTATTTTCTTGCATGAAATGCCCCAAATTCTTGGAATGTCCAATGTGATAAGTCTTTAAATAATAATGAGTGGATTGATGGCTTAGAGCCCATTTGTAGCTACTCACCAGAAGGCTTAGGTAGATTAAAATGTTGGGACTTTCATATCCACCTCCCAGCCTATAGGGAAGAAAGAAGGTCTAAAGGTTAATGTGATCACCAGTAGCCAAAAGTTTAATCAATTATGCCTATATTATGAAGCTAGAATTTTCCAAAAAGATGAACAAGAGCATATCTCAGAGCCAGAAGAATGGTATGCCTCAACACCACAGGAGCAGAAGCTCTGGCACTTCTAGACCTTCCTTTGACATCTGTTCATCCACCTGTTCATTGTCATCTTTTAAAGAATCAGTGTGGGCAGGGAATATGACTGAATGGTAAAATATCTGCAGAGCTCATGTGAGAAGGCTTGGATTCAATACTCAGCAGGAATACACACACACACACACACACACACACACACACACGGTATGTGTATCCTTTGTAATAAATAAAATAAAAATAACACAAAAAACTATTTCTTGAGTTCTGTTACCCATTCTAGCAAATTAAGTAAACCTACAGAAGATGAGGAGGGAATGCTACCTTGTAGGCAAATCACCTAAAACACAGGTAAAACACAGAAGGCTTGTGATTGGCATCTGAAGTGGAGAGGGGGCAGCCTTAGGGACAGAGCTCTCACTGTGTGCTCTATCTCTGCATACTGCTGGAACTGAACTGGAAGACACTCAACTAGCTTGCTTGCTGGTAGGGAGAAAGCCCATGTCTCTGAAAGTCACAGAAGACTTCTGTTTTGAGTGACAGAGGAAGTTAGTACTTTTCTGATCATACTGTTACTATTCAAAACCACTATCTAAAGACCTGTCTACAAAAATGTCTAAGAAATTGACAAACATAAGATTAACTTGTTAAAAATCAATCAATACCTTTGCACTAACAATGGTTAATTTTAAAGTCTAATAGAAATTGGACAGTATTCACATTAGTAATGAAACATCTATGATTTCTGGACATAAAAGACGAGTGGGAGACAATTGTAACATGTTGTTGAAGGGCATAAATAAAAGGAATTAAATGCAAGATAAATCAAATTCCTGATCATAGATGGAAGGACAGCATAGTAAAGATCAAGTCATTTGTTACTTGATTGATAAAGTTGAATACTTTCAATAAAACTGTAATATGAATGTTTTAAAGACCTTGAAACATTGATTCTAAAACTGATGTGGAAAGGTTGAAGGCCTGTGAACGAAAGGCTAATTAATACTGAGGAAGGAAAACAAAACTGAAACAACAGTGAGGAGGAGCAGACCAACCAGTAAGTACAACATAAGAGGCCAGCAAAACATTTTAGAATAACTGCCAGTTTCCTATTAACATGAGGGTAAACAAATAGTTTTATAAAATAAACTCAAGAACCCAGAGAAACCTAGGCATTATAGGGTGTTGGTGTATGATACCTCATGCATGACAGGCATGACAAATCACTGCAGAGAGAACAGGTTATTCAATAGTTATGTTGGGACAATGAGACAAGTATATGTGAACATAAAATTAGGTTCCTTCTTCATACCATACAGTGTGAAATAACTATGAAAACCAAAATTTTAAGAAGAAACCCACTGATATATTTAAAGCATAGATGAACATTTTTTAAGGATACTGAAAGGAATTATAAAATATCCCCTTATAATTGAGACCCTCCTGCAACAATATGGCTAGTGTCAAGGCTGAAGACATCACATGCCTTGGTTGCAGGACACTGAGAAATCTAGCTAGAACTGAGCTGGAAGTCTCTTTTCTGATAATTAGCTGCTATTGTTTTGAATAGTTCTGTGTAGTCTGTTGAGGAAGAAGAGTTATCAATTTTTTAAAAATCTCATGCTAGCTCTTTAGCCTCCTTCATTAAAAAAACTGTTATTTATTTATTAAATTTGAGAAACTCAGTGAGTGTATGTGCATACCAGGGACCTTACCACTGCAAACAAATTCCAGATACACTAGGTACATCTGGCTTTATGTAGGTATTGGGAAATTGAATCCAGACTGGTGGGCTTTGCAATAAAGTGCTATTAACCACTGAGCAATCTCCCCATCATCAACAGTTTTAACCAGAGTGGACCTTGCAAGCTACACAATTGGCCAGCCAGGAAACATATGCTCATTAGTGCAATAGTGTCATGTCTGCTATGTGGATAAGCACCTGCTATTTGATTGGATTTGAAGCTCGTTCCATAAAAGAAGGGGGGCTGGAGAGTTGGTTTAGTGGTTAAGGTACATGCCTGTGAAGGCTAAGGACCCAGGTTCAATTCTCCAGGTCCCATGTAAGCCAGATGCACATGGTGGCACATGCATCTGGAGTTCATTTGCAATGGCTAGAGGCTCTGTCCACTCTCACCTCTGCTTTTCAATATAGTACTGGAAGTCCTAGCTCAAGCAATAAGACAGGAGAAGGAAATAAAAGGGATACAATTTGGAAAGGAAGAAGTTAAGTTAGCTTTACTCGCTGATGACATGATTATATATGTAAGAGACCCGAGAGACTCCATCCCAAAACTCCTGAAGGTAATTAATTCCTATAGCAAAGTAGCAGGATACAAAATTAATGCACAAAAATCAGTAGCCTTCCTTTATGCAAATGACAAAGATACAGAGAAAGAAATAAGGGACATAGTCCCATTTTCAATTGCAACAAAAAATAAAATAAAATACCTTGGAATAACGTTAACCAAGGAAGTGAAAGATCTATACAACGAAAACATAAAAACACTCAAAAAAGAAATTGAGGCCGACTTGAGAAAATGGAAAGACCTCCCATGTTCCTGTATAGGCAGAATTAACATTGTGAAGATGACAATCCTACCAAAGGCAGTATACAGATTTAATGCAATTCCAATTAAAATCCCTACAGTGTTCTTCACAGAGATAGAAAAAATGATCTCAAATTTCATATGGAAAGGCAGAAGGCCTCGCATTTCCAAACATATCCTCAGCAAAAGAAATACCACTGGAGGCATCACCATACCTGATCTAAAGCTATGTTACAAAGCCATAGTAATAAAAACAGCATGGTACTGGCATAAAAACAGGAGTATAGATCAATGGAATAGACTTGAGGACCCGGACTTTGGGTCAAGCAACTATAGCTACTTGATATTCAATAAAGGCCCAAACAATATAGGCTGGAAAAAAGACAGCATCTTCAACAAATGGTGCTGGACAAACTGGATAACCATATGCAGGAAACTGAAACTTGATCCACACATTTCACCATGCACTACACTCAAGTCCAAATGCATCAAAGATCTCAATATAAGACAAGAAACTTGTATACTACTGGAAGAAAATTTAGGAAGTACTTTGCATGATATAGGAATGGAAAAAGACTTCCTGAACAAAACCCCAGTAGCTCATGAACTTAAACCATCACTCAACCAATGGGATCACATGAAGCTGAAGAGTTTCTTTACAGACAAGCATACAATAAGCAAAGCCAATAGATTACCCACAGAATGGGAGAAAATATTTGCGGGTTATCCAACTGATAGAGGCCTAATCTCTAGAATCCACAAAGAACTCAAAAATGTAAACAGTAAGAAGTCAAACACCCCACTCACAAAATGGGGCAAAGAGCTGAACAGGCAGTTTACAGAGGAAGAAATAGAAATGGCAAACATACACTTAAGAAAATGTTCATCATCCCTAATCATCAGAGAAATGCAAGTTAAAACAACTATGAGATTCTACCTTACCCCAATAAGGATAGCAAACATCAAAAAATCAAATAAAAATAAATGCTGGTGAGGATGTGGAGAACTAGGAACACTCATCCACTGTTGGTGGGAATGTAGGATGGTACAACCACTTTGGAAAGCAATATGGAGACTTCTGAAAAAGCTGGAACACCCATTCTCTTTCTCTCTATGTTTCTCTCTCCCTCTTTCTGTTTCAAATAAGTAAATAAATCTTAATTGTTTTTCAAATTTTCATTCATCTTTTATATTTACTTAAGCACTACCCTTCATTTTACAGATCCTTAAAATATGGTGGCAGGGGATAACTATGTAGCCAGGCTGACCTTAAACCTAAGATTCTACTGCATCAGCCTGGCTAGTGCTAAAATTACACGTGGCACTTTAACAGAGAGGGTAAGATGGGCACACTAGGATCTTCTGCCACTGAGAACAAACTTGAGATGCATGTACCACTTTGTGTATCTGGCTTTATGTGGGTTCTGGGAAACCAAACTAGGGCTGTCAGGCTTTGCAAGCAAGTGCCTTTAACTACTAAGGGATTTCTTCAGCCCTGGCATTTTAATCAGTATGGCAGCATGGTGAGCCATCAGGAGAGCAGTCCCTTTAAAAAATTCAAATGTACATAAGGACAGATATATAAATGTTAATTGCAGCCTGATTTGTATTAACAAAAATTTGTAATCAACCTAAATGCTCATCAAGAGGAGAACAGATTAAAAAATTGCATTTTATTTATATGATAGGGTACTAAATATCAGTTAAATTGAATAAAACAGAATCCTAAGTGTCTACATGCATACATTTAGAAACTGTTAAATGAAAATATCAAACTTCAGAATGACAGTGTGTTCATATATATTGTGTTAGTCAGCTCAGGCTGCTATAACAAAGTCTCATAGCCTAAGTGGTTTATAAACATTAGAAGTTTGTTTCCTTCCAGTTCTGGTGGGTGAAAGCTCCTAATAATGCGATCACTTGGTCAGGTTCTGGTGAGGGTCCTCTTGCAGGCCGTGGGCTAGTCACTCACGCTCTCACAAGCAAGCCAGATCTGAGGCCTGTTCTAAAAGGCACTGGTTTCCCAATCACAAGGGTTCCATCTATGCAACCTAATTGCCTTCCAAAAGGCCCATCACCTAAGATCATCACGTTAGAACTGGGGTTTCAACATATGGATTTGGGGATAGAAGCAAGCATTCAGTCCACTGCATAAATTCCAGCTTGAAGATAGCGTTGCCTGGAGGGAATAACATGTGAAGAGAGCTGGGAAGGAGATGGCTGTCTATAAGCCAAGGAGAGATGCCTGGAGTAGAGTCTGTTTATACCCTCACAATGAACCAAACCTGAAGATACTTGTTTATGGACTTCTAGCCCCCCAATTCCCTGCAAAGAATGGTGAGAAAATAAATTTCTATTGTTTAAGTCTCCTAGCTCCTAGTTGTGGCACTTTCCTAAGGTATCCCAAGTTAAAAAAAATACCTTTATAACTTAATAAGCAAATTTATTGTTTTAAAAAGGTTTATTTTTGCTGGGTGTGGTGGCACATGCCTTTAATCCCAGCATATGGAAGGCAGAGGTAGGAGGATCGCTGTGAGTTCAAGGCTACCCTGAGACTACATAGTGAATTCCAGGTCAGCCTGGGTTAAAGTGAAACCCTATCTTGAAAAAAAAAAAAAGGGTATATTTTCAACAGATAGAAAAAAAATCCTTTCTTCTCTCAAAAAATGCAAAACAAGGAACTAGAAAACAGGAGAGATGCTGATCTACTGTTTAATAGAATGCTCTTTAATTTTTATTTATTTATTTTTCAATATTACTTAGTTATTTGCAAGGAGAGAGAGAGAGAGAGAGAGAGAGAGAGAGAGAGAGAGAGAGAGAGAAGAGAAGAGAAGAGAAGAGAAGAGAGAATGGGCACATCAGGACCTCTAGCTGCTGCAAACAAACTCCAGATGTATACATCGCTTTGTGCATCTAGCTTTACATAAGTACTAGGGAATCAAACCTAGGTGATTAGACTTTGCAAGCAAAAACCTTAACTGTTGAGCCATTCCTACAGACCTTCCTTTAAAAAAAAAAACATTTATTTGCAAGCAGAAAGAGAGAGAGAGAGAGAGAGAGAGATTGAGAATGGGTGAATGTGCTTTAATTTTTAACTGTAAAATTTTTATCTAGTATCAGAAATATTTTTGTTTAATGAACCTAGTAGGTCAGTTTTATTTGGCAAGAGAAAAATTCCTATGTCCTCAGAATTATATTTTATGACTTTTTAATTAAGTATGAGAAAGACAATTCCCATACTTCCTTCAGAGAAGATTGGTGCACTAAACATAATTAACTCTAAGCAGTTCAATAATAAATCATCTGATCTCACAGGCATAATAAATACAATGAGGGAATTATTTAAATATAGACTCAGTAGAATAAACACAAATTCAACTGCAGAGAAGAATGAGTTACAAGAATAGTAGATACATTAAATTTTATGGGAAGTCATGTTTTAAAGTTCGATTTTCTTAGCATAGATCTTGAGCATGTTAATTTTAAGGTCATTTGTTATCGGGAAGAGAGGATCATGGTCATATATAACTTTAGCTGTCTTAAGACAATGTCAGAAAGAGTAACAATGCCCTTCTCTAAGTTTTTCATGATCCCTCACTAGAGAGAAAATATGGAGCTGAATAAACCACAGAATATAAATCTGACCCAAGAGAGAGTATCTTTAAGACCAACTATAGAATTCTGCAATTACATGCATAGTTTTTTTTGTCAGCAATATACTTGTCCCAAAAGAACCCTGATCTAACATTGAAAGGATTTTGAGGCCCTTCTCATCAACGTTCAGCATGTGCCTGGGATGTGCAGTAGACAGATGATGAACTGATGAAACTGTTCAATGTCATTCCATCTCTACTAGGTGCCATAAACTCAGAGCAGTGCTGGAGAGGTGGCTCAGCAGCTAAAAGCACTTGTTTGTAAAGCCAAATGGCCTAAGTTCAATTCCACCAGATCACAAAGTGGTGCATGCATCTGGAGTTCATTTGCAGTAGCAAGAGGTCCTGGTGTGCCCGTTCTCTCTCTGTGTCTCTCCTTGCAAATAAGTAATAAATAAAATAAAATATACCAAAAATAAACTCAGAGCAACAGTAATGAGTATACACACCCTTCACTGACATTCAATGTGATAGGATAGACTTGTACACAACTGTGCTAGGTCAATGAAAGTCTGATTTAAAGTACTTGGATTTAGTGGCTGGCAAGATGGCTCAGTGTATAAGAGCACTTGCTGCACAAGGATGAGGAACTGAGTTAGTTCCCCAAACCTACTTGAAAAGCCTAGTGTGGCCACATACACCTGTCCCCAGAATTTGAGGAGGCTGGAGACAGGAGGATCTCTAAGGCTTACTGGTCAGCCAGTCTAACTGAAATGCACTTAGCTCCAGGCTCAGGGAGAGGCTGTACCTCATGAAAATAAGGTGAAGAGAAATAGAGGAGGACATGAGGAGGAAGAATGTGATACCACCTCTAAGGCACATATATCTATGCACACACACACACACCAAAGAAATGGAAAAATGTACTTGGATTTATATATTTTCAAGTTAAAGGCTGGATAAAGGGTCACTTTTCTTTAGTTAGCAGATTTTTTTTTTCCTTTGAAGTAGGGTATTACTACTAACCTGGGCTGGCTTAAAATTCATGACTGTGTCGTCATGTCCACCCAGTTCACAGATTCTTCTAAGAATCTTGGAAGCCATCTTCTTCAATCATCAACTCAATGCATAAAACTAACATAAACAAAAGCTACCTAACCTCTTTCTTGATGCTTGAAGTGATTGGCATGACAGTACTCTCACATACTCGTTTGGTATTTCATTCTTCCATCTGACCACTTCTACTATTCTAGATGCTTTCCCAGCATGAGGAGCAGACTGCCTTCCAGCTAAATCTATTCGTGTAGCAATTTGTCTTCAGGACATATAAGAAAGAAATCATCTTAGATATGACAGCTATTCAAAACTAAAGAGAAAAATCTTATCTTCCCTGTCTATTTTAAATTAAAAGTAAACATATTGTTATATTTCAATAATTGCTGGAGATATGGCTGATTTATGATGACAGAGACAGAAAAAAGCAGAGGCTTGGGGAAAATGATTTGATTAGACAGCAACTTCCCTAAAAGGATTTTTTTTTTTTTGGACCCTCACTGAAAGCTTGTAATCAGCTGTCTACATCCTTACATCTGAGCATCCAGGGACTACACCCACATGAAGTAAAATAAAGGAAGTACAAAGAGGGGAAGAGGAAATCAAGTTGAGGAGGAAGGGAATTTTATGCTTTGGTAATATCCTTCAAAGACTCAAGTGTTGAAGGCTTGGCCATCAGCCAGTGGCAGTATGAGGAGATGAGACCTAGTTGGAAATCCTCTGGTCATAGGGGAGATACTGGAGGTCTGATCTCTACTTTTTCTGTTTGCTGACTGCCATAATGCAAGTACCCTCCTCCATTGTGCATCCCTATCTCGGTGTACTGTGCCCCACAGTCCCAACCATAAAGAAGCCAACCAACCATGGACTGAAAACTCCAAAACTGTGAGGTGATGGTGATTCTCCTACTAAGTTGACCTGTCTCAAGTATTTGTTGTACTAATGCAAAGCTGACTAACACAGGAGCCTTAAGAAAGAATAGATGGTAAGATTCTTTTGCTGAAGACTCCACATGCTTGGGCCCCAAGGTCACTGAAAAATCCTGCTGGAGCTGAGCTGAAAACCTTCTCCATGTAGACCAACTGACAGAAAGCTGGAAAAAGCTATGCTGCATGCAGTTCAATGGGAGAGAGAGAAGTCACCAGTAAGAAGATAAACAACAGTGGACACTGCAAGCCTTAATGGGTGCAATAGTAGCATGTCTGTCATGGGGAAAACCAACTACTCTCTAATTGGATTGGAGGCCGGCTCACAGGAGGGAACACATGCCTGATACTGAAAACCTATGACAGGGCAAATCATGAGCACTAGAGGTGTAATGCCTGCCAGTGTCTGGCTAAATACATATATTATGTTCACCAAACTGCCAGGTAAGCACTTTCTTAATTGTTCATACATATATATTAATGCTATTCTCACTTTTGGTTAGGGAACCTTCTCTTTTCAGATGGTGATGACCTCTGGGATGACTCAGAAGGCACCATAGTGCTGAAAAGTGACAGAGGAGTGCTCAGCACTGAAATATCTCTATCACACTTTCCAAGGCTCAGGGTCCATTGCAGAAGAGGTGGCAAAAAGAATCTAAGTGCCAAATGAAGGATACAACTCTTTACAATGCACTCTTCCAGACACAAAATGGCCTGGATATCCATGACCTTGCAGTGCCTGGTGTTACACAAGACCAGTATAGTAGGAAGAAAAGATGATGACATCAAAAGAAGAGAGAGACTGATTAAAAGGGGGAAGGGATATGATGGAGAGTGGCTGTGAAGGAAAAAGTGAGGGGGTAGGGAATTATCATGGTTTATTGTCTATAGTTATAGAAGTTGTCAATAATAAAAAAAATTAACAAAAGAAGACATTAAAAAAGAAAAGACTTACATGACCACATATTGTTCACACTGTGTCTGGTCTCCTAATTATTTCTGTTTTTCACCTTTTAGTAATAGACAAGGGACAGCCTACTAAAACATTAGTAAAACTAAGATGTAGTGAGGTACTTCAATGAGCAAGCAAGATTTACATTGTTTGAGCAGTTCTGGGAAATGTATTCCTGCTGCTATTAATTGGCAATTTCTGTAAAATATGATCTCAATCTCTAAAGTTTTCAGCTTAAATATTGAAGGAGAAATGTCTTAAGGAGGAGAAGTAGAGTGATATTTAAGGGTGAACTTAATAAACAGAAATCATCTTTTGCTATTCTAATTTCCAGTAATAACCTTTCCTCATAATCACACAATATTAATATTGAGTATCATAAGACTTTATGTATAGGTATTTCACATTCGTATATATATACATATACAATGTAGAATACTGATATATGGCATTTATTTTTCATGATATGGGTACATGTTATCTTCACTTGCTAGAGGCCCTATTCCAGGCCATGTTATCTTTCCTAAGCTGACACAGCATATTGACTGATTTGTTTCTGCTCATTCTCCCAGCCTGTCCCATGATACAGCTATAGGACATACATTACAAATGTTTTTCTACTTTGCAGTTATCCTAATTTTACTCTGCAGTCGTAGCTAGTCCACGCTAACATAATTATGTTGTGACTAGCATTAGCAAAACAAATCCAATGTCACCAATGTCTGATGGATGAGTGTCACGGAAACAAATTGTTATCCAAAGGCAAAGGGAGTCTCAGAAAAACTTACATAATAGTTGCTAAAATATCTTAGCTCTGAAAACTAATTCCTGCTGAAAATTATTATTCTCAAAGTCTGATGAAGCCTAAACATGTCATATTAGTGCAAAAATATAAACAATGTCCAAAAGCATAGGCTCAGACCAATATATGGGTTGAAAATTTTGTAGGGTAATTACAATACTTTGTATTTTGAATAGAGATTTGGGTTGTAGAGGACAACCAGTGGGAAACAGTAATTCAATCTTCTATACTACCCTGTGTGTCATAAGCCAATTGCCTTGAGTTTCTGTTGTTGTTTTTTTTTTAATCTATAAAAGTACAATTTTGGGCTGGAGGGATAGCTTAGAGGTTAAGGCATTTGCCTGCAAAGCCAAGGGACCCAGGTTCGATTCCCTAGGACCCACGTTAGCCAGCTGTACAATGGGGGTGCACGTGTCTGGAGTTCCTTTGCAGTGGCTGGAGGCCGTGGCACACCCATTCTCTCTCTCTCTCCCTCCCTCTTTCTCTGTCAAATAAATAAATAAAAATAAAATATTTTAAAAAGTACAATTTTATGTAACCATAGAAAAATTGCTATAAAAATGAACTGAAACTGTGTATACCAAAGATTTCCCTGTTTCTTAGTTTCAAAAGTTAACTTTTTAAGGATAGCCTAGAATATTCTCATTATGGTGTCTTCATGCATGTGTGTCATTATACTTTACTGTCATTCATTCTTCCCAACACTTTCCTCCATCATGCCTGTACCCCCTTTCTCCTTACAGTTGCTCCCCATTGTTTTTCCCCCTGGTCAGTTTCCCTGTTTTTTTTTTTTTTTTCTTTTTAAAAAAATAATTTAAGAAGCTGGCGTGGTGGCGCGTGCCTTTAATCCCAGCACTCGGGACACAGAGGTAGGAGGATTGCTGGGAATTTGATGCCTCCCTGAGACAGCTTATGTGGTTGACATGCAAAATAGAATGGCATGGCTGGAAGTTGGAAGAGAGTCAGTCCCCAGACAGTCAGCGCGTCTAGTGCCAGAAGGTGCTACATGGGCGACTGGGGGAAAATGACCAATATTTGTCCAAGCAACTCATGGTCTAACCTACTTAGCAGCAAATAACTTGTTGTGATGCCCACACAAGTGTAATAGTGGCACACAGCCATGGTGGGGAACCAACTGCTCTTAATTTGGCTAACTGATCTCCTCAGTGGTATGGGACCCATAGCTGGAGCTGGGAAACAAGTCAGAACCATATCGAAACATAAGCCCACTCGCCAATATCAAGCTATCATCAATCATAGGCTACAAGAGGGCCTACACCTATTAAAAAAGTAAGGGTTATCTCATTTGTCCTGGTGCTAACTTACTCTCCGTTGGAGAATCTGCTTCTCTTTTTCAGATAGATGTAGATCCTAAGGAGAGAGCCACCCCATCATACCTCAAAAGGGCCCCGGCTAAAACTAAGAAAAATTGGAGAAACAAGCAAGGGGGCTGTTTTCCTGATGAACCGGACACCAGCAGAAGGGAGAAGGAGATCAACACAGAGAAAAATCAACTCCTACCAAATCAGAGAGCCAGAGCCTCAGAGCCCCCCAACACCTCATCACTGAAGCAGACCAAAAATGAACCCAACATGGCTCAGGGAAATTTTGTGGAAGAGGGGGTGGAAAGAATGTCAGAGCCACATTTTGAATCATGATATGCAGAGATATTTATCTTACCCATAACTGTGGGCTTACTCCACAATGCATGACCCATATTCCTCAACAAGGAGGGGCCAAGGGGAGGGGATAGGTCACGGATGAGCCTAATAATGGTACCAAACTGACTGTAAAAAAAATAAAAATAAAAAATAAAAATGAAAAAAAATGCATGAGAGCTGGAGAGATTGCTTAGTGGTTAAGGCGTTTGCCTGTGTGCCTAAGGACTCAGGTTTGATTCCCCAGTACCCCTATAAGCCACATGCACAAGATGGTGCATGCATCTGGAGTTCATTTGCACTAGCTGGAGGCCCTAGCACGCCCATATTCTCTCTCTGTCTCTCTCTGTGTGTCTCAAATAATAAATAAAATAAAATAAAAATTTCATGAAATGAGAGGGCATTTATAGTGACATGTGGTTATATACATTATATATATGTTACTATATATTTGTATCTAATATATATATATATATATATGTATGTGTGCATATAAGCAAGTGACTGTATATACAAACATATGCACACAAATATTTTTAAAAAATATTTTTATTTATTTATTTGAAAGGGGAGAGATAGAAAGAGAGAGGGAGAGAAAGCAAGAGAAAGGGAGAGAATGAGCATGCCAGGACCTTTTGCAAGTGCAAACAAACTCCAGACCCATGTGCCATTTTGTGCATCTGGGTTTATGTGCATACTAGGGAACAAAACCCAGGTCATCAGGCTTTGCATGCAAGTGCCGTAACATCTCTCCAGCCCCACAATATTTTGTTGTTGTTGTTTTTTCGAGGCAGGGTCTCACTCTAACCCAGGCTGACCTGAAATTCACTGTGGAGTCTCAGGGTAGCCTCAAACTCACGGCAATCCTCTTACCTCTGCCTCCTGAGTGCTGGGATTAAAGGCGTGCACCACCATGCCCAGCCCCACAAATATTTTTTTTAAGAATAAGATAAAGAAAGAATTTTTAAAGTGTGCAAAAGTCACATTTAATGACCAATCCATTAGACAAACTAGATTTCTCAGAGAAACCCTATAGATCAGGAGTGAATGAGGGACAAATACCAACTCTTGAAAGACAATAACTGCCAATCATACATACATATTTTCAGGTATCTATTTCAATCCATATCAATATATGTGTACATAGATTTTTTTTCAAGTAGTGATGTATCCCAAATCAGTAGAAGGAAAAAACAAAAACAGACCAAATTCAAAATTAGTATAAGTAAATAATAAAATTCAAAGCAAACATAAATAAAAGACTCTAAAAGAACAATATAAAGATTAGTGAAACATAACTGATCCCTTGAGAAGATAAACAAAATTGATAAGTATTTAGGTAAATTATCAGCAGAAAGAGATAAGACCCAAGTAGACAAAGCAAGAGATGAAAAAGAAACCATCATAACTGATATTGCAAAATAGGGATTGTGTTTAAAAGCCATATATTTAATATTAGCAAAATGGAAAGTCTACAAAAAATGGACAAATTACTAGATGCATATAATCTCCCAAAAGTGAAGCAAGAAGATATTTAAAAAAAGAAACTTAAATAGATCTATCACAAGTAATGAGAGTAACTCAATAATAAAATATCTCCCACCAAAGAAAAACCCAAGACTGTAATAATTTATTGCTAGATTTTTACCAATTTTTACCCTTTCTTAAACTTGTATTGACAATTTCCATACATATGACAATATAAAATAATCATAAATGGGGCTGGAGAGATAGCTTAGTGGTTAAGCGGTTGCCTGTGAAGCCTAAGGACCCCGGTTGGAGGCTCGATTCCCCAGGACCCACGTTAGCCAGATGCACAAGGGGCCGCAGGAGTCTGGAGTTCGTTTGCAGTGGCTGGAAGTCCTGGTGCACCCTCTCTCTCTCTCTCTCTCTTTCTCTCTCTCTCTCTCTCTCTCTTTCCCTCTCTCTCTCTCTTCTTCTTTGTCTGTCACTCTCAAATAAATGAACAATAAACAAGAAAATTAAAAAAAAAATCATAATCTTGTCCCACCACCTTCCATTTTCCCTCTCTCAAATCCTCCTCCACTGAATCCTTCCTTCTTTTCAACTAACCTCTCTTCTATTTTGATGGCATCATTTTTTCCTCCTATTATACAGGTTTTGTACAGGTAGCATCAGCCACTGAGGTCATGAATGCCATGGCCATTCTGTATCTGAAAGACAGTATTACAAACACTCGTACCCTTCGTTTGGCTCTTACATTCTTTTCTTCACCTCTTCCACAATAGGTCCTGAGCCTTGGAGGGTGTACAAAAGATGTTTCATTTAGTGTTCAACATTCCAATGTCACTTCTTCTTAGCACTTTCGTGAGTTTTGAGTCACCCCAGTGGTCACCACCATCTGAAAAGGAAGCTTCTCAACCAAGAGTAAGGGTAGCATTATTATGTAGGCATAGACCTAAGTGTTTAGAGGGCAATTTTTTGGGCATAATATATGCATTTAACCAGACAACAGAAGCAGTTTCTCCCCTAGAGCTTATGGCCTCCCAGCCATAGGCTTTTGACTAGGGTTTCAGCACTGGGCATGAATTTCCTGCCATGGAGTGGGCCCCCAGTCTAGTCAGAGAGAAGTTGGCTTCCCCATAACAGACATGCCACCATTGCACCAGTTGACACATTTAACCTGGCTGGCTAACCATAGAGCTTGAAGGATCCACTGCCAGTTAACATCGTTGCTAAGTTTTCCCTCCCAACAGGCTGCACAAATCTTTCCAGCATCCTGACAGTTAATCAACACAGAAGGGCTTTCCAGAGGAGATCCAGCTTGATTTCTCAGTGATTCACAGCCCAAGCATGTGGTCTTTAAGAATAGGGTCTTACTATATAGCAGAGGCTTCTCTGGCCAACAACTTACTAGAAGATGTTCCATCCCTGGCACTGAAATTTTTCTAATAACAATCTACAACTTCTAGGCTCACCATTATCCACCTTATGTTTTTCCTTTCTCAGAATTGCTTTAGATATTGGAAGAAATTTTTGTTTTGTTTACAAATAAATTTTAATTTTTTTCTATTTCATTGGAGAATGCCATTAGAATTTTGATGGGGATTGCATTGAATCTATAGATTTCTTTTGTTAAGATAGACATTTTCACAATATTGATTCTTCCAATCCGTGAACATAGAATGTCTTTCCATTTCCTAGTGACTTCTTCAACTTTCTCTTGAGTATTTTAAAGTTTTCATTGTAAAGATGCTTTACTTCCTTGGTTAGGTTTTTCCAAGATACTTTATGTTTTCTTGCGTGGTGAATGGGAGTGTTTCCCTCATTTTATCCTCAGCACATTTGTTATTGGCATATAGAAAGGCTACTGATTCAATTTTATCAATTTTTAAGCAAGATCTGACACCAATGCTTTCACACTGTTCTGTAGAAAGGTATGGAAACCATGTCCATCATTAACTCTCACCTGTATTATTAGCACAGCTTCTTTGTTAATCTCCTACCTCTAGTCTCATCTTCCTTTTATCTTTGTTAAAGGATGAGTTTTCTAGAATTCAGAGTCAATTGTGGCACTTTTCTGCTTAGCACCCTACAATGGCTCAAAATTTATAGAGGAAATTCTGAAACCATCTGCATGACACATAGGATTCTTCATGTCACTGATCTCTCTTTGTACCTTGTGATGGCTAATCTTGCTTTTCAACTTGATTGCATCTGTAATCAACTAACAGATGTGCCTGTGAATGGATCTGTGAGGACATTTCCAGGAAGGATTAACTAAGGGGAGAAGTCCCTCTCCCAGAGTGGGTAGCATCTTCTGGAAAGCCAGATATAAAGAGACCCATGGGAAAAGCAGCATCGATTGCTGCCTTCTTTTGCTTCTTTCTGGTGAGTGCGTCTTTCTCTGTTGGTGGTGATGGTGGCAGGCTTTAACCTCTTTGGGTTCCAATGTGGACTGAAGACTCTTAGGAATCTTCCAGGCTTTCAGCATCAGACTGGGACTGATGACACATCCAGCTTCAGCAGCTGCCAGGTACTTAGACTCTCCAGTGTGTGGATGGCCATTTCTGGACTCCCCACCCCCACCCTATTGGTTGTAAACCATTCTAGTAAATCCTCTTTTCTAATATATATGCATTGTATCTTTTTATTACATATATATATATATATATATATATATATATATATATATATATATATATATCCTGTCAGTCCTGTTCCTCTGCAGAAGCCTGCCTAATACACACCCACTTCCACCAATTCTGTTTCATTCTGCAGCAACACTGACCTGGTTAGAGATCTATCAATCCCTATGAATTCTCTGTATTTGTGTTTATGGTATTGCAGCTGCCTACTTGGAACACTCAATCTCTACTCTCTGGGAGCAAATTTTTATTTTGCAGTCTTCTGCATTCATTAATAATAAAAAATCATAGTGAGATATTATCTCACCCTAGTTACTGTGACTCTATCAAAAAGAAAAAGTAGTAAGCTCTAGGAAGAATTGGAAAAAAAGAACTTGTATATAGTATTGATAGAAATGCAAATTAGAAAAAAGGAATGCAAATTAGTAAGCTACTTTGAAAAACAATATGGAACTGTCTTTAAAAAGAAAACTAAAAATAGAGCTATCATATGGTTCACAAATCCTACTAGTAGTGAGTATATGTCCAAAAGCAATGATTACATCAAAGAGATATCTGTACTCCCATGTTTTTGAAGCACTATTAACAATAACTAAGATATGGATGGAATCAACCTAAGTTCCTATCAGTAGAGGAGTGGATAAAGGAAATGTGGTATATACACACAATGGAATATTACCAAGCCCTAAGTGTAATGAAATTCTGCTGTTTGTGAACGTGCAGGACATGATGTTAAGTGAGATAAGCCAGGCATAGAAAGGCAAATATTGCATGCCCCCACTCATTTGTGGAAGTGAAAAAGTTAACATTACAGAAGGTGTTGTAGTTACCTCAGCATTTGCTGGGACAAAACACCTGACCCAAAACAGCTAATGGAAGGGAAGGGTGTTTATTTTATTTTATTTTTATGTATTTATTTGACAGAAAGAAAGAGGGAGAGAGAGAGAGAGAGTGGGTGCACCAGGGCCTTCAGCCACTGCAGACGAACTCCAGGCACGTGCGCCCCCTTGTGAATCTGGCTAATATGGGTCCTGGGGAATCTAATCTGGCTCCTTTGGTTTAGCAGGTAAATGCCTTAACCACTAAGCCATCCTTCCAGCCCAGTGGGGTTTCTTTCTGCTTACAATCTCTAGGGGAAGTTTCATCATGGCAGGGAAAGGATGGCAGAGGCTGGGCATTATATTGCCACAGCAGCTGGCAGGAAGCAGCAAGAGTGCCCTGAGCTCTGGCAAGTAGGAGCTGGCTATAACACCGCAAGGTCCACCCCAAGCAACATACCTCCTCTACTTCACGTCCCAACTTTCCACCAGCTGAGGATCAATAATTCAAAACACATGAGCCTGTGGGAAACATCTCATTCAAACTAGCACATAAGGAAAGAGTGGTCACTAGAGACCAGTAAAGGTTGAAGTGAGGGAAGATAAAGGTTATGGAGCAGATAGTAAGATACAGTTAGATAGAGGGAAATAGTCCCTGTGATCCATAGAATCTCAGGGAAATTCTAGTCTATGACAATTTATGATATATTTCAAAGTAACCAGAAAAGTCCAAAGTTTATCAACACACACAAAGAAATGTTGGGAGAAATGCTAATCAACCTGATTTGGTCATTACAAAGTGCTTGCATAAGTGGAGTTATCACTGAGTACTCTATAAATCTATATTAAATTTTGTCGATTAAAAGTTAAAAAATTTTTTAGACTATTCGACTTAAGAGAACAACAGACCTTCAAAAACATTGAAGAGGAAGTTGGGAGAACAGGTACAACCATTTAGTTGAAGTGAATAGCTATGCATAAAGGTATTAGTTGAAGTTGGCAGCTTGGAGGGGTATGCAGGGTAGCATCAGATGAGACAAGCAATGGACCACCCTAGAAGGAAAACAAGAAAACAAAGAAACCAGGAGATGCATGGATGGATGCCATCTCCTAGATGCCAAGAAGGGAGATGTTTTAAGCAGGACAGATGATGAAAGCTGCCCTGTGTGGCAGAAGAAGGGAGCTGGATTATGACCCAAAGCACACACTCTCTGGCTCTGGTGTGCATGTGGCTTCTGTGTGAACTTAGAGCAGTTTCAGCAGTGAGGGCACACATGATGGTAGAGGCGTCCTTACAGAAGAAATGAAGTTGGCAATTATACTTGCCTCTCCAGAGCTGGGAAGAAAAAATGGAAAGAAGGTCAATGAGTGGTGACTTAAAGGACAGATGAGATAAAGGAGTTTTTTAAAGAAGGATTATTATAGTAATAAGGAAGAAGCCACGGGGGATTCAGGAGCGATGAAAGACACAGATCTGAGGCATATAGATCTGAGGCAGTTTCCAAAGAGAGGGGACCAAGGGTCCAGATGAAAGGGAAGGGTAGGAGGTCTTATATAGGAGGAAGGATATTTCAGTTTCCAAAAGTGTAAGAAAGGAGACCGGCTGGGCCTTCTTGAATCCTGTCTAATGGCTGAGAGTAAAAGAATGTCTGAAAGATTTCTACTTCCCGTCAATTTTGAAAAGGAGATACCAGGATTTAGTAATATATGTGAAGATGGGAAATGACAATTCCAAGTGAGTGCTTGGGAAGACGATAAGGAAAGACATTACTAACTTGAGAACAAGGCCATGGAGAAAGTGACAGTAGTAGGGGAGAATAATGCATGTGAATAAGGTAAACTGAGGGAAAAAAATGACATGATTTTAAAATGGGACAAACCAGTGTGAGGAATGAAGGGTGTGTGAGCTAGGGCTTCCAGAAGCTCTCTTAACCTTCTCTAAGCCTGCATTTCTTCTTCTAAAAAATAAGATGAGTATTGCTTGCCTTATTTAGATTAGAAATACATATAAATATATATAAACATATATAAATACATACATATATATATATATATATGCTACTTTTTCTCACCTTCAATTCTTAGAAATATCAGCTGGAGACATTTATTGATTATTTTTGAGAGAGCTTCATTAAGGTATATGTTGGAGGCATATGTGAAAGGAGTTGCCATGAAAAGCCTTAAATTATTTACTTTAAAAGGGGTGAGACTGGCATGATGGTGTACACCTTTAATCCCAGCACGATGGAGGCTGAGGTAGGAGGGTAGGAGGGGCTGTGTGAGTTGGAGGTCAGCCTGAGACCACATAGTGAATTCCAGGTCAGCCTGAGCTACAGCGAGACCCTATCTTGAAAAACCAAAAAGAAAGAAAGAAAATGAAGAGTGAGGATTTCTAAAAGGGAGTGAAAATAGAACTTACAGCCTGTGATTATGCAAAATAATTTTAGAAAACATTGGAAACATCTTTAATGATAGTATTGGTAAAAAAAATTTCTAAGGAAAAGAATTTTGCTTACAAAGAATATTGTGGTGAGAAGAGAGGAAAGGTGATCATTCACTTTTCTCATATGTGTCAATATTTGACCTTTCATCATTTTATTATGGTAAGTTGGGATCAAAGATTGACTCATCCAAGAATTATTGGAAAAGCATGGAGCTAGGACCCAGGTATTGTGGGTTTGAATATGACATCTATCTTAAAATAGCTGAGTGGTCTTGGTCAAGTGACACTTGACCTTGGCCTTGGTATATCAGGTGTCCTAGGGTTTATTTCCCAAATAACTGGGGTCCTATTCAAAAAGTCCTTTCCTAAGTCTATATCTTGAAGTGGCAAAAAGTCCTCTCTAGAAGAGAGGTTGTGGCCATCAAAAGTCTTTTAAATGACTATTTTTATCTCCTCCGATCCATGTAGCTCTCACTCTTGGCTGGAGAATATGCTTTTTGCAGATGGCAGCGAGTATTGGGAGGAACCAAGATCCACCAATACAAGAAAAGATAGCTGATGTTCTAACACAAGCCATCTCTAGCACATCTGCCAGGGCCCAGGAGACATTACAGAAACAGTAGCAATTTAAACACCAGTGCTGCTCTCACTTCTAGCCTGACAAACTCTTATAAGAAGATACCAGTGGGCACTGAGGAAACTCAAAACTCATCAAAGAGGAAATGTAGAGGATTCAGAGTGCTCAGTGCTAAAGGAAACTTGGAACATGCTCACCGAGACTCAGGGAACCCTGTGGAAGGAGGGAGAAAGACTGTTAAGAGCCATGTGGTAGGAAGGAGTATCCTGGGGCATTGTCCCCCAAGTAGAGGAGAACTGGTGCATTCATGACCCAACAGTAATTACTGATAATCCCACTGAGGAGGGCCCTCAGTGAAGTGTGGCCAGGGAAAAGGGAATACAAAAGTACAATGTGATGGGAATATTATCAATCAGCAGGATGTTCATGCAGTAAAGTTCATACTTTTTAAAAAGTCCTTTCCTGAACCTGTATTTTGAAGTGTGTTCCCCACTTTTCCTCCATCAGTTTCGGGGTTCTGTCTTAGTTTAAGGTCTTTGATCCATTGATCTTGTTTTATTCTTCTACCTGTGGGCGACCAATTCTCCCAGCAGACACTGGCTTAAGAGGCTGTCTTTTCTCCATTGTGTGTCTTTAGCAACTTTATCAAAAAATTGAGCTAGGCATGGTGGCACACACCTTTAATCTCAGCATTCAGGAGGCAGAGGTAGGAGGATCACCCAGAGTTTGAGGCCAGTCTGAGACTCCTTCTGTTTTGAGGCAGAGCTATACTGTTTTGTTACTATGACTCAGCAATATAATTTGATATCGTATATGGTGATACCTCTAGCATTATTCTTTTTTCTCAGAATAGATTTGGCTACCTGAGATATTTTCTACTTCCAACTGAATTCTAAAACTATTTTTTTTTCTGTCGTATATCACTGCATTAAAAATCAACTCAAGGCCAGGTGTGGTGGTGCAGGCCTTTAATCCCAGCACTCAGGAGGCAGAGGTAGGAGGATTGCTGGGAGTTCAAGGCCATCCTGAGACTACATAGTGAATTCCAGGTCAGCCTGGGCTAAAGTGAGACCCTATCTCAGAAAACCAAAAAAAGAAAAATAAAATCAGCTCAAAATGGATCAAAGGCCTTAACGTATGACCTGATACTTTGAAACTGATAAAGGAAAACATGTAAAGCACTTCATGATATAAGGTTAGGCAGGGATTTTCTGAACAGGACCACAATAGCATAAGAAATAATCTCAAGCATTCACAGATAGAATTACATAAAATTTAAAAGCTTCTGCACAACTAAGGAAACAATAACCAAGGTGAAGAGACAGACTACAGGGGCTGGAGAAATGGCTTGATATTTAAGGCACTTGCCTGCAAAGCCAAAGGACCCCAGTTCATTTCTCCAGGACCCATGTAAGCCAGATGCACAAGGGGGTGCATGCATCTGGAATTTGTTTGCAGTGGCTGTAGGCCCTGGCGTACCCATAAGCACCCTCCCACGTCAGATAAATAAGTAAATAAAATATTTTTTTAAAAACCTGAAAATAAAACTACCACATGACCAACTATACCACTCTTCGGTTTATACCCAAGAGGCTGTAAGTCAACACACCACAGAGATACTTGCACATCCATTTTGATTGCTGCACTATTCACAACAGCCATGAAATGGAACTAGCCTAGATGTCCTTCAATAGGTGAGAGGGTAGAAAAGTGTGGCACATATACATGATAGAACTTTATGCTGCCATATAGGAAAAAGAAATCATGAAATCTACAGAAAAAAATGGATGCAATTAGAAATCATTGTGTTAAGAAAATTAAACCAAACCCAGAAAGACTAATTTTCTCTTACATGTGATGTGTGTGTGTGTGTGTGTGTGTGTGTGTGTGTGTGTGTGTATTTGAATGTGTGCTTGTGGGTCATGAAATGAGAAAGGGATCATGAGAGGGGATACAATAATCTTAAAGGAGGTGGGAAATAGAGAGTGTATGGAATACATGTGCCATGAGAAACCTTTTCCCCTAGGAGACAAGAACACACATCTGTTCACCCCAGATAGGGCTCAGATGACAGACCAAAGCACAATTACACCAGTGAGTTTATTGGGGTTACTTACAGAGTAAGGTGAGGGGTTGCTTACAGGAGCATGGATGACTTAAAGGCAGCTGCAGCACCGAATAGCCCACCCCGGCATACATAATGATTCAGAGGAACTGGATCTCTAGGGCATGCTACAGATTTGCAAGTAGCTCAGCTTATGGAGAGTCTCTTCCCAAGCAGTTGTTTACCCTTTATATAGCCTTAAGGAGGGATTTTGCAATTTTTTCACCAGGCTTATTGACTTCCTGAATCTCGTAGCCTAGAGGGGAATGTTTCAACTGCTACACAACACTGGTCAAAGTCTGCTCAACAGCAGCTTTTTTTTTTAACCATGCCTACATCCTTGGGAAGCTGCCATGAGACCTTTTGTGGTTCAGTTCTCTTAGACTTGACCTCCTGAGTCTCCAGAGCCTCCCTCCTCCTTTCACAGGGAATATTTCAATTCAGAAGAATTTGCTCTTCAACAATAAGTGTTAAGAAAAGAGAAGGGAGCTGTGGAAATTGCTCAGTGGTTAAATGCACTTGCTTGCAAAGCCTGCCAGCCTGGGTTTAATTTCCTAGTTACCCATGTGAAGCCATGTACATAATGTGTTTAGAGTTCATTTGCAACGACAAGAGGCCCTAGCATGCCAATAATCATTCTCTCTCTCTCCTTGTAAGTAGATAAAAATATTTAAAAAAAGAAAGAAAGAAAAAGAAAAGAAGGAAGAGAAAGAAAGAAGGAAGGAAAGGAAAGGAAACAGAGAGATCCACTCAGTGGAAAGGAACCCATATCTGGAACTGGGAACCAGGTCAGAATCCTATGGAGACAAAGATTTTGCTCTCCAACATCAAGCTCCCACTAGTCTTTGGCTAAAAGAGGGCCTGCATCCATGTAACTCTCCCCAAATTAATAATGCTTATCCAATTTAACCTATGTTTACTTTACTGTCTGTTGGAGAATCTGTTTTTTTTTTTTTTTTTTCTTTATCAGAAGGTAACAAGACCTGAGAAGATAAACCACCCCTCACATCTCAGTCAAGGCCCAGGCAAAACCACAGAGGAATTGGGGAGATGAGCAAGAGTGTTGTTTTCATGGTGAGCCTGACAATCAGTGCCAGGGTGTACGAGATAGATGCCGAGGATACTCAACACATACCAAAGCAAAAATCCAGGGGCTCCTAAGAGCTCATCACTGAAGTAGACTTAAGAGCTACAGGTTGGGATGCAGCATACTCAGAGGCATTGCCCCCCACCCAATATCTGACTTCTGCTCTCACAATGCATAAACCATACGCCCATGGGGAATGCCAGCAACCCCACTGAAGAGGGCTCCCTGTGGAACAGGGGCAGGGACGAAGGAAAAGATGGTACCAACACATGGTGAATCCATACTAAGTATGTGTCCACCATATACATATATTCAATGAAACTCCCACATAAACACATCCCACATAGACTGATAAGAATCATGTGTCCACCTCGGTAATATTTCCTGACAGTGACCAATGAGAACAGCACAGCTGCTCTGGGAACATGAGCTCCACCATGGCTTCAGTCACATGGGACCAGAATCCAATTGATGCTAGGCAGGGCAGTCTGGTGAAAAGCCAGAGGATGAGAGCTTGATAATAGTCATCACAGATCACCAGCAGTGTACCTTGAGGTGCTAAACGGTGGACAGGACAAATGGAACACAAGTTTGCCTGGGGAACAGAGGAATGGGTGGGAGAAGATTCTGGTGGTTTCTAATAGATTTGATGCTTTAATTTTTTGTTGTCGTTGTTTTTTCGTTTTTCGAGGTAGGGTCTCACTCTAGCTCAGGCTGACCTGGAATTCACTATGGAGCCTCAGGGAAGCATCGAACTCCCAGCGATCCTCCTACCTCTGCATCCCGAGTGCTGGGATTAAAGGCGTGTGCCACCATGCTGGCTTCTTAAATATTTTTTTTCTGTTATTTCTTATTCCTTCTCTTTTTTATTTTTATTTTTTTTCTTTTCTTTTTTTCTTTATTAGTTAGTTTTGTATTCAGCAAATACAGTCAGTTTGGTACCATTATTAGGCTCATCCGTGACCTATCCCCTCCCCTTGGCCCCTCCTTGTTGAGGAATATGGGTCATGCATTGTGGAGTAAGCCCACAGTTACGGGTAAGATAAATATCTCTGCATATCATGACTCAAAATGTGGCTCTGACATTCTTTCCACCCCCTCTTCCACAAAATTTCCCTGAGCCATGTTGGGTTCATTTTTGGTCTGCTTCAGTGATGAGGTGTTGGGGGGCTCTGAGGCTCTGGCTCTCTGATTTGGTAGGAGTTGATTTTTCTCTGTGTTGATCTCCTTCCCCCTTGTGCTGGTATCCAGTTCATCAGGAAAACAGCGCCCTTGCTTGTTTCTCCAATTTTTCTTAGTTTCAGCAAGGGCTCTTTTGAGGTATGATGGGGTGGCTCTCTCCTTAGGATCTACATCTATCTGAAAAAGAGAAGCAGATTCTCCAACGGAGAGTAAGTCTCATGCATTTTTTAAATTACCCTTTTGATTTTCTCCATTATCCACTGTTCAAAAGTAGGTTGTTTAGTCTTCATGTATCTGTATAATGTCTAGTTGTCTGTCAGTACAGGCATCTAGTTTCCCTCCACTGGGGAAAGAAAATATATAATCAATGATTTCAAATTTTTAAGGCTTGTTTTTGTGATCTAATATAGAGGATATTCTAGAGAAAGTTCCATGAACTCATCAAAATAATACGTATATTTTTGCCTTGGGATAGGATGTTCTATAAATATTAAATCAATTTGGTCTATTGTATAGTTTAATTCTGGTGTTTGTTGATTTTTTTTTTTTCTGGATGATCCATCCACTGGTGACAAAATTAAAGCTTATCTCTTCAGTTAAGTCTAACAGTTTTTATTTTATGAAACATTAGCCTTATAATTTTAGTTATATGTTTTTGATGAATTGATCCCTTGATCATTATTTAGTAACATTCTTAGTCTCTTCTCACAGCTTTTGTCTTATACTCTATGCTGTCAGATGTAAGCATTGCTATTCCTGTTTTCCCTGCGCTCACATATCATTTTCTATTAGTGGACTATCAACCTGAATGTCTCTCTGAGGATGAAGTGAGTTGCTTCCGAGTAGCTTTATTGTTAGATCTCATTTTTGCCTCCACCCAACCAGGTAATTCTATAATTGCAGAATTCAGTTCGTTTACATTCCGAGTCATTGTTAAAAGATGCAGACTTATTCCTGTCATTATGTTCTCTTGAAGAGTGCTCATTTCTTCCTTTACTAACTTTGGTAGTTTGACGAGTTACTGTAGTAGATCTGGTTGGTTCTTTCCTGCTTTCTTTTGTGTATCTACTCTTCTAGTTGAATTTATCCCCTCGTATTCTTTCATGATTTGTTTTCCCTTTCCTTCACTTCAGGATGTAAGACTTTCTAAAGCATTTTTTTTTTGGTAGGGTTGGACTGGTGATTACGAATTTCCTCAGTTTTTGCTTACCTTGGGAAGCCTTTATTTCTCTTTCATTACTGAAAGATAGCCTTGCTTGGTAAATTGATGTCAATTTACAGTTAACTTTCAGGAGTTAGGCTTTTTCCTTCATTCCCTCCTGGCCTGTAGGATTTCTGCTGAGAAAACTGCTAGTTAGTTTAATGAAATTATAATCAATGTGACTTAGGGGTTTTCTTTTGAAGACTTAAATTCTTGTACTTATGAAAATCATTGTGTTTGTGTGTTTATGTGAGTAAGCACAGGTTCACATGTGTCACAGCATGAGTTTGGAGGACAGAGGACAAACTTGGGTGTTGGTCCTCACCTTCCATCTTGTTGGCAGCAGGGTCTCTTCTTGTTTTCCACTGCATGTGCCAGGCTAGAGGGCCTCCCACAATCTTCCAGGGATGCTCTTGTCTCTGTCTCCCACCTCACTGTAGGTGTGCTGGAATTATATATGCCTGGCTTTACATGGGTTCTAGAGATCCAAACTCAGGTCACCACATTTGCACAGCAAACACCTTCACCCACTGAGTCACCTTCCCAGCTCTATCCTGTGCTTCTGGCCTCCTCCGTGTCACAGCAGTCCCGACAGTGCAACACTCCTAGCAGGTCTGCATGATAGTTATTTTACTGAGCCAGTTTCGTTCATGGAATGACCATTTCCTAAGTCAAGGCAGTGGAATGCCTACGGAAATCCAGAGATGGGAACATGCAGGTGTTTTTGACCCCATAGGCAGTTCCAAATTCAGACTGTAAATCTCTCTTCAAGACGGCTCCTGTCCACAACATGCAGAGTGTTTGCTGAGAGATGATGGCATGAGTTCATTTGCCAAAGGAAGGCTAGTGTGAAAATTCCAGATTATTTATCGAGTTAGGTTGGCAAGCCTGAGAGGGTTTCAGAATTTTCAAAGCCAGGATTGCCAGTATCTACGCTGATAGTTTTCTGAGACTTTTTTTTTTTGCAAGTTTATATGTTTAAGTGTACATGTGTATATGCATATTTGCACATGTGTGGGTGCATGTGTGAAGGCCACAGGTTGATGTTGGTTATCTTTCTCAACTGCTTTCCACCTTATTTAATGGGGTAGGGACTCTTACTTGAACCCAGGGCTCACTGGTTCAGCTAGTCTAGCTAAATAATTTGTCCTGAGATCCCCCTGTCCCTGCCTCCTAAGCACTGGGATTACAGGTGGGCTGCTATGCCCACGTGTCATCTATACGAGAGCTGGGGATCCGAACTCCAGTCCCCAGGCTTTGTAACAAGTGCTTTATCTTGCCAGCTCTCTTCTGGCCTTTTCTTTCACTCTTCCTCTTGCAGAGGGAATGAAGATTCCTCCTCTTCCAGATATGGGTGCAAGAAGCTCATGCTGGCATATTGTATTCATCTTACTGTGCTGCTATTCCAGGTTTTTGGGTGTTAGTAAATTTACGTTTTTCTACCCTTCGTTTGCAGTGTTCTGCCATGGTCATTCACCTAAGTGATGTGCAGCTCTGGATCTGTTGCTTTGGTTCTTCTTTGTGGAGGAGAAGATGAGTGATGTGTTCCTCTATATACCTATGCTAATGGCGTTCCTGCTTATCAGAGGGTTAGTGAGCTTTTTTTTTAATGTTAAGCCAAAGAATAATTTCTAATTTGGACATAATTTTGTTCATTTTTATTTATTTACTTTTTATTTGAGAGTGACAGAGAGAGAGAGAGAGAGAGAGAAAGAGGCAGATAGAGAGAGACAATGGGCGCGCCAGGGCTTCCAGCCACTGCAAATGAACTCCAGATGTGTGCGCCCCCTTGTGCATCTGGCTAATGTGGGTCCTGGGGAATCGAGCCTTGAACGGGGGTCCTTAGGCTTCACAGGCAAGCGCTTAAATGCTAAGCCATTTCTCCAGCCCAAATTTGGACATAATTTTGAGCTGTCTAGAATGTAGCCATAAATACCTAGAACACAGCTAGAATGAGGCATCTAAAACTGTGCCACACATTTCCCTTCATCTTCATGAACAAAGTGGCAACATGCGCTTTTAATTTCATTTTTATCATGGTACTGGGATTGAACACAGGGTCTTGCACATATTAGTTAAGCATTCAACTACTGAGATATATCTCCAACATCCCTGGATATTTTTTGTTTTATTTTACTAAGTTGCCTAGGCTGGCTTCAAACTCACTATGCTGCTCAGGTAGGCCTTCTATCTTAGACTTCAGAGTAGCTAAGAATTACTGGTATTTGCCACCGTGTCCAGTTTTTTATTGTTGTTGTTGTTTTTTCAAGGTAGGGTCTCTCTCTAGCTCAGGCTGACATGGAATTCACTATATAGTCTCAGGGTGGCCTCAAACTCACGGTGATCCTCCTACCTCTGTCTCCTGTGTGCTGGGATTAAAGGCGTGACACCCAGATTTTTTTTTAAAGGAGGAAAGATTTATTTTAGCTCATGATTTCAGAGGGTTCTTTCTGTGGGTACTTGGCCCCATGTGCTTGGGCAGAATATAGCAATGAGAACATGTCACAGAGGTTCTTCACCTTATTGCAGACAATATGACAACAAGGAAGGGACCAGGGCTCAGGTATAATTTTCAAATGCATGTCCTTTGGACATATTTTCTCAAGTCAGGTTCTATCTTGTAATAATTCTGTCAAGAGCTGTACGGTTGAGGGCCCCGGGCTGCCAGGTCCATACAGGGCACAATGCTGGCCCATCAGGCGCAGGCCTCTACTCAGTTCAGTTGGAGACTTCAGGCCATACCTCCTGAGATAGCCGTCAGCTAGAGACCATGGGTCTCTGGTCCCCTAAATGAGAGGGGATGGGAACTGCCCAGCCCAAGCGTTTGGCTGGAAAGGTTTCTTCAACAGGCCTGGGTCCTGGCCACATGCCTCCTCCCACCATGGAGCTGAGATCTGCAGTTGTGTCAAATGGGTGGGGGAGGTAACCACGCTGCTCCTCAGGAAATATAGAAACACAATGGGAAAAGACATACCTGATAGTGCTTGCTACCTGCCCTGCTCTTCTGCCAAAGTGCTCTATGACAAATATGTCTTTACATAACTGTAAGTCATTTACTCATACAGGCATTATAAAAAGTAAAATGAGGGCTTGGAGGGATGGCTTAGCGGTTAAGCGCTTGCCTGTGAAGCCTAAGACCTTGGCTCAAAGTTCGATTCCCCAGGACCCACGTAAGCCAGATGCACAAAGGGGAGCACGCATCTGGAGTTCGTTTGCAGTGGCTGGAGGCCCTGGCACACCCATTCTCTCTCTATCTGCCTCTTTCTCTCTCTGTCTGTCACTCTCAAATAAATAAAAATGAACAAACAAACAACAACAACAACAGAAATGTAAAATGAGTTAGCCCTGGTGGCACAGGCCTATTATCCTAGCTATTCATGAAGCTGGGACAGGAGGATCACCAATTCAAGGCTTCAATGTGATAGCCAGATCCCACATTTAAAAATCACATGGGAGCTGGAGAGGTGGCTTAGCACTTAAGGTGCTTGCCTGTAAAGCCTAAGGACCCAGGTTCAATTCTCCAGGTCCCATGTAAGCCAGATGCACATGATGGGGCATGCATCTGGAGTTTGTTTGCAGTGGCTTGATGCCATGGTGTGCCTATTCTTTCTCTCTCTCTCCCTCTCTCTGTCTCTAATGAAAAAGTTTAAAAATGTTAAAAAATAAAAACTAAAATTACAGGACTTTCAAATTGCTTGATAAAAATACATTTTTTTTCAAGGTAAGTTCTCACTCTAGCTCAGGGTGATCTGGAATTCACTATGTATTCTCAGGGTGGCCTTGAACTCTTGGCAATCTTCCTACCTCTGCCTCCCAAGTGCTGGGATTAAAGGCTTGTGCCACCACGCCTGGCGAAAATACATAATTTTAATTTAAGGTTTTTCAAATTACTTAATGATTTAAAAACAACTTGTTAGAAACTGTACCTAATATTTTCTCTTTTGTTTAGGTTTTAAACAAATAAGATGTTATTTATCGACACCTTTTGTTTTCTTTATTATGTGTGATAAGTTACAGTATGGCTTTTCTTTTTTTTTTAATTTTTTTTGTTATTTTATTTATTTGAGAGCGACAGACAGAGAGAGAAAGAGGCAGAGATAGAGAGAGAGAATGGGCACGCCAGGGCCTACAACCACTGCAAATGAACTCCAGACACATGCGCCCCTTTGTGCATCTGGCTAACATGGGTCCTGGGGAATCCAGCCTCGAACAGGGGTCCTTAGGCTTCACAGGCAAGCACTTAACCACTAAGCCATCTCTCTAGCCCATACAGTATGGCTTTTCTAATCCAAACAGTACAACAGCTCTTCCTGAAGTTTTTGTTGGCAATTTATTTCAAGGGTTTTCTATTTTTGTTTTTGTTATTTTTTTTTTGGTTTTTGTTTTTAAAAGTCAGATTAAACTGAAGCCTACATTTATGTTCTAGGTCAACTTCAACCTACATAGAGAATTATTGGGAACAACAAAATCCTCTTCAAGGTGGTGGCTCATAATGTGCCAGGTATTTAAAAAGATTATAATGTCCTGTTACTTAAAAGGAGGAGACAACTGGCCTGAGTTCCAGGCCATCCTGCCTCAAAAAACAAAAATCTGCCTTAATTACTTTTAATAAAATCATTTGCAAAAGTGTTAGAGGTATTGATAAAGATTATACCCAAAACAGTTGTCATGTTTTGCCTATATTCAAAGGCTTATAACTTTAGAAAATGTATTTCATGGAGTTTATTAGAAGGAAATATATCCAATCAATAATGGGGTATATAAAATTTATAGGTATATATACTGGTATTATAAGACAAGTCTAGCTGTCATTTTTCTTAGGTTTTATTTAAAATGCAGATTTTTTGTAATATAAGAATAAGGGGATTCTAAGTTTTTCTGCTAAGGCTCTTTCTCTACAAATTTCCAATAGTGAGATTAATTAGCCCCTTGAGGCTAGATTACTCACTTCTTTGTCAATGGGTAATGAGGTAAGTCAATTAGGTGTAGTTTCTCTTAATAGTCTTATAAGAAAGATGGTTAATTATGGGTTGAGATGAGATAACTGAAGAAACTGGGAAGGAATTTTTCAATATTGAACATAGAATGCTTGATAAGAATGCTTTTTTTGGAGTGGAACTTAAATCAAAATGTTAAAATATGTGGATAAGGGTACGCATATGTAGAAAAGATATGAGATTTAAAAAGACCAAATTTTGCCTAAAATTAATTTTCTTTTGTAAGGAAAAAAAAGCTAATTTTATATTTTGTATATTAATCCTCTGTCAGATGTATAGCTGGTGAATATTTTTTCCCATTTTGCAGGTTGCCTCTTTGCTCTATTCACAGTGTCCTTTGCTGTACAAAAACTTTGTAATTTTATGAGGTCCCAGCAGTTGATCTGTGGTTTTATTTCCTGAGCAATTGGGGTTATATTCAGAAAGTCTATGCCAAGACCAATATGTTGAAGGGTTTCCCCTACTTTTTCCTCTAGAAGTTTCAGAGTTTCAGGTCTGATATTAAGGTCTTTGATCCATTTGGACTTCATTCTTGTGCATGGAGAGAGATAAGGATCTATTTTCATCCTTCCACAGATACATATCCAGTTTACCCAACATCATTTGCTAGAGAGGCTGTCTTGTCTCCAATGAGTAATTTTGGCATTTTTGTTGAAGATGAGGTGGGTGTAGCTACCTAGACTTACATCTGGGTCCTATGTTCTGTCCCATTGTTTTACATGTCTGTTTTTGTGCCAGTGCCATGCTGTTTTTGTTACTATGGCTCTGTAATATAGGTTTAAATCAGGTATGGTGACACCATCAGCCTTTTTGGTTGCTCAAAATTGTTTTAGATATTCAAGCTTTTTGTGTTTCTGAATGAATTTTTGGATGATTTTTTTCTGTTTCCATGAAGAATGCCATTGGGGTTTTGATGGAGATTACATTAAATGTGTAGATTGCTTTTGGTAAGATTGACATTTTCACAGTTGATTCTTCCAATCCTAGAACAAGGGATGTTTTTCCATTTCCTAGTGTCTTCTGCAATTTCTCCCTTGAGTGTTTTAAAGTTTTCATTGTAGAGATTCTTCAGTTCCTCCATTAGGTTTATTCCAAGGTACTTTATTTATTTATTTATTTATTGATGGATTGATTGATGCAAATATGAATGGGAGTGATTCTCTGATTTCATCCTCTGTGTGTCAGTTGTTCACATATAGGAAGGCTACTGATTTCTGTGTGTTTGTTTTGTATCTTGCTATATTGCTTTAAGTGTTTATTAGCTCTGACACTATAGAATCATATCATCTGCAAATAATGATAATGATCTCTTCTTTTCCAATTTGTATCCCTTTTATGTGTGTCTCTTGCCTTATTGCTATGGCTAAGTCTTCCACTACTATATTAAATAAAAGTGGGTACAGTGGACACCCTTGACTTATTACTGATTTTAGTGGAAAAGCTTCAAGTTTTACTCCATTTAGTATTATGTTGGCTGTAGGTTTGTCATAAATAGCGTTTATTATGTTGAGATATGTTTCTTTAATTCCCAGTTTCTGTAGGACTTTTATCATGAAGGGATGTTGAATTTTCTCAAATACTTTTTCTGTATCTAATGAGATGAACATAAGATTTTTGTCCTTCAGTCCATTTATATAATGCATTACATTTATCAATTTGCCTCTCTGGGATAAAGCCTATTTTGTTGGGGTGAATGATCTTTCTGATATAGTCTTGTATTCTTTTTGCCAATATTTTGTTGAGAAATTTTGCATCTATGTTCATGAGGGAGATTGTTCTTTAATTTTCTTTTTTTGTTCTGTCATTGCCTGGTTTTGGTATCAGGGTGATGCTGGCTTTGTAGGAGTTTGGTAGGATTCTTTCCTCTTCTATATTATGGAGAAGTTTGAGAAGCATTAGTGTTAGTTCTTCCATGACGGTCTGGTAAAATTTATCAGTGAATCCATATGGGCCTGGAATTTTTTTAGTTGGGAGATGTTTTAATAACTGCTTGGATCTCCATACTTGTTATAGGTCTATTTAAGTGATTAATCTCATCTTTATTTAATTTACACAGGTCATATAAATCAAGGAAATCATCCATTTCTTTCGATTTTCGAATTAATGGAGTGTATATTTTTATAAGTATATCCCTATGATTTTTAAATTTTTTCTGGTATCTGTTGTGATGGTACCTTTTTCATCTCTAATTTTATTCATTTTTGTGTATTTGTTCTGGTCAGATTTGCTAAGGGTTTATCAATCTTGTTTATCCTTTCAAAGAACCAGCTCTTTGTTTCATTGAGTCTTTGGATTTTATTTTTTTGTTTCTATTTCATTAATTTCTGTCCTTATCTTTGTTATTTTTTCCCATCTACTGATTTTTGGCTTACCTTGTTCTTTTTCCAAGGTCTTAAGGTGAAGCATTAAGTTGTTTACTTGCAACCTTTCTAATTTCTTAATATAAGCACTTAACGCTATAAATTTCCTTCTTACGACTGCCTTCATTGTGTCCCCAAAGGTTTTGGTATGTTGTGTTCTCATTATCATGTTTTTTTGTTTGTTTGTTTTGTTTTTTGAGGTAGGGTCTCACTCTAGCCCAGGCCGACCTGGAATTCACTATGTAATCCCTCTGCCTCCCAAGTGCTGGGATTAAAGGCATATGGCACCACACCCTACTCATTATCATTTCATTCTATGAATTTTTTGATTCTTTTCTTAATTTATTCATTGAACCACTCATCATTTAGTAGTGTATTGTTTAGTTTCCATGATTTTGTGTATGCTCTATAGCTTTTCTTGCTGTTGATTTGTAGTTTGATCCCATCGTGATCAGATAGAATGCAAGGGATTATTTAATTTTCCTATATTTGTTAAGATTTGCTTTGTGTCCTAATATATGGTCTATTTTAGAGAATGTTCCATGTGCTGCTCAAAAGAATGTGTATTCTGCAGCATTTGGATGAAATGTCCTGTGTATATCCATTAAGTCCATTTGTTCTATGACCTCATTAATCCAGATGCATCTCTGTTTATTTTTTGCCAGGATGACCCGTCAATTGATGAGAGAGGAGTGTTGAAGTCACCCACTACAACTGTGTTTGGTGTTATCTGTGACCTTAGTTCTAATAGTATTTGTTTGATGAAATTGGGAGCCCCCATGTTAGGTGCATATATGTTTAGGATTCAATGTTCTCCTGTTGGAGGGTTCCTTTAACCAATATAAAGTGACTTTTCTTATCTTTCCTAACTAATGGTCTGAACTCTACCCTCTCAGGTATTAGCACAGTGACTCCTGCTTGTTTTTTAGGCTCATTTGATTGAAACACCACTTTCCAACCTTTCACCCTAAGATAGTGTCCATCTTTTGTAGAAAGGTGAGTTTCTTGGAGGCAACAAATTGAAGGATTCTGCTTATTCACCCAGTCTGAAAACCTGTGTCTTTTGGTTGAGGCATTGAGGTCATTGATATTGAGTTATTATTGAAAGGTATGTATTTATTTTTGCCATTTGTCTTATTTTGTAGTTCTTCCAGTTTTACCTTTGCTCTCTTGTATGAACTAGTATTTGAGTATGGTTTGTTTTTTCCAGGTCCCTTATATGTGTAATTTTATTTCTCTTCAACATGGAGGATCCTTTCAAGTATTTTCTGTAGAACTGGTTTTTGTCTTCCAATATTCCTTTAGCCTCCTTTTGTTGTGGAATGTCCTTATCTCTCCATCTATTTGAATGGATAGCTTTGCAGGATAAAGTAGCCTTGGTTGACAGTTGTTATCTTTCAGAACTTGGACTACATCATTCCAAGCCCTTCTGGCTTTTAAAGTTTGTGTTGAGTAATCTACTGTTATCCTGATGGTCTTGCCTTTGTATGTGACTTGATTTTTCTAATTGCTTTCAATATATTTTCTTTGTGTGTGTTTTGTAGTTTAATTATAATATGACAGAGAGAGCTTCTTCCTGATTTTGTCTGTTTGGCATTCTATAGGCTTCCTATATCTGCATCAATTTCCCTACTTGGGGAAGTTTTCTTCTATGATTTTGTTGAAAATACCAGTTATGCCTTTGGAGTGAATTTCTTCTCCTTCTATTATGCCCTGAATTCTTTTGTTTGATCTCTTCATAGTGTCCCAAATGTCTTGAAATTTCCAACCATGCCTTCCTACTAGTTTGTCTTTCTCTTTGTTGGCCTATTTTAGATCTGCCACCTGATCTTCTTGTTTAGATATTCTGTCCTCTCCTTGATCCATTCTTCTGGTGAGACATTCTATAGAATTTTCTATTTGACTTCCTCTGTTTTTCATTTCTAGTATTTCTGATTGGTATTTTTCATTATTTCTATTTCCTTACTCATGTTTTGTATCAACCTACTTAGTTCATTAAGTTGGTTTTCTTGGGATTTCTTCAGGAGTAGGTTTTCTTCTTTGATTCCTTTGATTTCTTTGAGGATAGATATAGTATTTTTTAAAAAAAAAAAAAAAAAACCTTTGTCAGGCATTTCATCTAAAGCAGTCTCATTGGAGATCGTTTCTGATGGATTTGTAATTTTTGGTGTGATTGTACTGTCTTGATTTTTTGTGTTTCTTTGCAGGGTGCCTGGAGTCATACCAGAGCTGCTCAGCTGGTCCTGCTTGTATTCTCCTTCAGCAGCTGCTCAGTTGATCTTTGCTGTCTTCCCTTTCAGGTTTCTTGCCTTTGTGAGGAGGCTCATGTGAGCTGTTTCTGCTCCTGCAGCTCTGCACTGCTGGCCAGGTAGGCTCACAGATCACAGCTGCTGGTGCCTAGGCAGGATTCTGGCCAGATTCCTCCTTTATGGAGGATCTTGGTCTCTCTTGCTTCTCTGCTGTGTCTAATAATAACTTACACACCTTCACTTTTCAGTAGAAAATTGTATTTTACTGTGTTTCTGTTTATTTCCCTCCCTAGGCTGCTTTAGTGTGACTTGTATGCTACCATTTTACCCAGAAGTCCCCCACCTCCTTTTTTAACCTAACATATCCCTGCATAGATACAAATCCTGACATAGTTGGAACAATACACTTGGCTACTTTTGAAATGATGTTAATCTCTTCAGAAACTATCTTTCCTTAGCCCAAACTTTACATGGGTTTACTAACCCACCTTCAAGCTTTTCAAGACTTTCTGCTCTGCTGTTAACTTTTTTGTTTTGTTTTGTTTTGTTTTTTTCGATGTAGGGTCTCAGTCTAACCCAGGCTGATCTGGAATTCACTATGTAGTCTCAGGGTGGCCTCAAACTCATGGCAATCCTCCTACCTCTGCCTCCTGAGTGCTGGGATTAAAGACATGCACCACCCTGCCCAGCTGCACACATTCTTAGGACACAGGCATAATGTATATAAGTTTGTTGCCTGAGGTAATGTGATGGCTTCTAGCCCACCACTCAGCATAGTACTTATTCCTATTTGAAACCTTATGTGCCTGTCCTTCTCCTTCTGCATTCTTATTAGAGCTCTGGTATTCTGAGATTCCACCAGAATTGTCAAAATATCTCTGCTTACTGCATCTTAATCTTGTCTGGCATGTGTTCCAAACTCTTCTAATGTTCCCTTTGTTTGAATCTGAAATGAACCCCTACAGACTCATTTGTTAAATAGTGGATACCCAGCCTGTGGTGCTATTATAGGAGACTATGGCACTGTTAGGAGGTGTGGCCTAACCAGTGGGACTAGGTCCCTAGGGATGGGCCTCAGTATTCTGCTTCCTAGTCCACTGCCTCTGCCATAGGCTCCTGATGGCCCTGACTGAACTGCTCCCTCATACCCTCCCTGCTTTCATGGACAGTGTCCCTCTAAAACCATGAGCTCAAATCAATCTTTTGTATGTTGTTTCTGCCAGGTGTGAACACAAAATAACTAATCAGACAACAAACCAGAACTATATGGTCAGGTTTAGCCACAGAAGCAACTCCACTTTTCTGGTACCAGTTGTTGTTGTTAATTTTGTGTATCTGTGACCAAAACACCCTAAAGAACAACTTAAGGGAGAAAAGATTTAAAAAATTTGGCCTACCATTTCAGAGGGTTCAGTCCATGGTGTCCTGGTCCCATGTATTTGGACAGAATATTATAGTTGAAGAGCATATGGTAGAAGAGATCTTCACCTCATGGAAGACAGAAAGCCAGAAATAAAGAAGTGTGCCATATATGTTCTTGTGGGTACATTTTGGCCAGATTCTTAATTAAAATGTAAAGAATATGACAATTGGATAAGATTTATAACAATTCTGTGCCATCTTATTGTTATTCATTTCTGAAATAATGTTATACTATTCATTTTTTGGTTTTGTATGACTGATAAAATTTTCTAAACAAACAAATAAACAAATACACAATGAAATTGTATGATATGACAATTTTCCAAAAAACTGACATATAATGGAAGGTTTAAAAATCCTCTCCACAATATTTTTGTCATGCTCAAAGAAAGTACTATTTTTACTCTCTTTATTCATTTTCTATTTAACAAAAATTAGATATGATTACTACTAATTTATTATGACTTTATGAATAGATATAATCCTTATTATAGACTGGAACGAATTTTTAAAATACTATAAATATATGTACCTTTTGACATACTAGTTCAACTTGTAGAAAAAGCAATTATTCTGAAAAGTAATATATTCATGGCTGAAGAGATGGATTAGCAGTTAAGGCACTTGACTGTGAAGCCTAAGGACCCAGGTTCAATTCCCCCATACCCACATCAGCCAGATGCACAAAGGGGTGCATGCATCTGGAGTTATTTGCAGAGGCTGGAGGCCCTGGCATGCCCATTCTCTCTCTCTCTCTCTCTTTTTCTTCCTCTCTGTCTCTGTCTCTCAAATAAGTAATTAAAATACAATCTAAAAAATAATATACTCTATGGAAAAAGCTGAAAGTAAGATGTTATACATCACAGCTGTATTTAGAATTTTTCATGAAAAGGAAACAGCTTGTGATGGGAGTAAATTATAGTTAGGATAATTATGGAGAGACAATAGCAATTCATTTGATAGAGTGCTAAGAAAGACAATTCAAGAGAAGAATTCCAAGTAGACTATAATTGCTATTATGTTAAAAATTGAGTGGAAAAAACAATGGAAATAAATTTTCCAAAATGCTGGCAACAGTTGTATTTAGATGGGGAAATTATGGGCTATTATTTTTCTTTATTTTCTAAATTATCTGTGTATCAGACACTGATAATTTTTATTTTACCATCAACCATTTGCTCTTTCTTTCCAGTAAAAACACCCCCACCTCTCATGAGGAACATTCTGGTCCCTTTTTCAGTCCTTGTGGTTTCAGAAGGTTCACTTTCCAAGTCCATAGTAGGAGCTCAAGTGATCAAAAAAAGCCATTAGACCTATGTCTACAACTTTTACTTGAAATTTGGAAAAGATACAAGCTCTTTTCACCATGAATTTGAGGGCAGAGCATAGTCTATAGCTACAGGTAGCCACAAGGAAAAATTAATCAATGAAAGGAGTCAAAGTCGAGGAAAGCAGAGACAAGAGATGGACACTGAATCCCACAGGACCTAACGATAGGATGTGAGACTGTTGCTTGATTGATTTTTCTTTGTAGTTGTATGAATCTATAACTTTATTTTGTCCTAACTCAGTCTGATGTATGTTTGAGCATGCAGTGTGTGCATTTGTGTGTGAGAATTCCTGCACCCTGTGTGTGGTGGTTTGAATAGAATAGATGGCCCCCAATATATTCAGTTGTTTATTTGTTTGTAGTTTGCATCTTTAGCCACCTGGCTGGAGGCAGTGTCATTGTGTGGATCTTAAGGTGTGGTGGTGGGTTTCAGATTTCAATCTAAAGATATGCAAAGTGTGCCTAGCAGGAGTTCCTGAAATGTGCTGTGCTATGTGGCTTTTAGGCTTGTACTTCTCTCTCTCTCTCTCTGCTTGGTCCTGTGAAAGCAGGTCAGCCACTTCTGCTATTATGGAACTTCCCCTGGATCTGTAAGCTTCAATAAATCCCTTCCTCCATAACTGTGTCTGGTCTGGGAGTTCATCTCAGCAAACCTGAAGCTGTCTGCTACACCGTGTAAACATCAATGTTGGTGTGGATTATCTCTGGGTCTTATGTTCCATTGGTCTACATGTCTGTTTCTGTGCTAGTACCAGGCTGCTTTGTTACTGTGACTCTGTAGGAGAGTTTGAGGTCAGGGGATGTGATGCTTGCAGCTGTGTTCTTTTCACTTAGAGTTGCTTTGGCTATTTGCATTTTTCTGTTGCATATGGATTTTAGGACATTTTCTAGTTCTGTAAAGAATGCCTTTGTGCCTGTGGTCTCTGACCGGAAGAGGTGCAGGTATGTTTGGGACCTGTGCCCTCAGGCCAGAATCTGTTTTTCTTTTTCAGAAGGCAGTGAGAACTGAGGACAACCGAATCAAGACAAGAACAGATAGCTGACTCCCTGGCAGGAGATGAACCCACCCTTGCATATCAGCTAGGGCCCAGGTGAAATCACAGAGGAATTGGCAAGATGAGCCAAGTGTGCTGCTTCCGTGGTGAGCCTGACAACCTGTACCAGGGTGATGGAGACAGACACTGAGGATAGTCAAAATGCTCCAAAGTCGAAATCCAGATTCTGCTGAGAGCTCAACACTAAAGTAGACTTAAACCACACCCACCAAGACTCAAGGAATTTTGCAGAAGAGGATACAGAAAGAATGGAAGAGCCACAGGGTGGGAGAGAATATCCAGAGGCTTTGCCCTCCCCCACAATGACTGAATGCTGCTTTCACAACTCATAACTTATAACCCCATGGTAAATATCAGCAGTCCCACTGAGGAGGGCCTCAGTGAAATAGGGGCAGGGAGGAAGGAAATGATAATACCAACACATGATCTTTCTACTTAATAAAAACTAATAATAATTGCTTGTGAAAAATTAAGATGCTTGATTCTTGACAAAAGAATGCCTTTGGAATTTTGATAGGGATTGGATTGAATATAGAGGTTTGGCAGTATAGCCACCTTCACAATGTTATTTCTGCCAATGCAGTAGCACAAAAGGCTTTTTTATCATCAGAAGAAGTATTTTAAAAGTCAATACATACTGATAAAAAGAACAATTCATCAAGAGAATATAACTACTATAAATATTTATGAACTAAATCTTGGAGCCCCCAAGTTCATAAAATGAACATACAAAAGACCACGTAGATTAAGACACAAAAATAATGGGAGAAGCTGAGCATGGTAGTGCACACCTTTAAACCCAGCACATGGGAGGCTGAAGTAGCAGGATTGCTGTGAGATCAAAGCCACCCTGAGACTACAGAGTAGATTCCAGGTCAGCCTAGGCTGGGGTGGGAACCTGCCTCATAAAACAAACAAACAAACAAAACAAAACAAAACAAAACAAATAAGCAAACAAAAAACCAGAAAAAAAATCAAAATCAAACCAAATAAAATAAAAAAGAGAAACTAGAAGAAAACATGTGCAATTATTTTCATAATGAACTGCAACTCACCGATCAAAACAAAGCCACTTGTTATGCAAAAATTATTTAGGATAATAACATAGTCTTTCAGGTAAATAGATAGCAAGTTTGGTTAATAGTCAAAAAAAGGAGCAATTAAATTGTCTGAAATCAGAATTAAATTGCCAAAAATGTTTGAGCTTGAAACATGGGTCAGTTTTAAAACAACTTTGATTTTACACACACACACACACACACGCACACACGCACACACGCACGCACATGCAGGCAGCATATTACTATTTATTACAGAAGTGTTGCTGGGCTGTTTTTGAGGAAAAGAATAAAGTGAATTTTACAAAAAAGCATAATGTCTATAGTTATGCCAGCAAACACTGTCCCATAGCTTACTAAGACTGTTAAAGATTAACTGACTGAAAAATCAAAAAAATTACTAACTAAAAGCAATTGCATATTTACTTTCTTTGATGATACATACTAAAAAATATTTTATGCTCAATTCTCAGAACCAAATTCTCTTAAAAGTGTTATGAATACAGTTAAAAATTTTAGTATATATGTGCAAATGTGTGTGAATCATTGCTGGTTTATGGAATTGTTGAAAGAGATAAGAAACAATAAATTGAATGATCTTATGTTCTTTGCCAATATGTGTTGTTGAGTAATAGACAAGTTTCTCAAAAATTCACTAAGCCATAAGTCCAATATTTTCAAACAAAAGGAATGCTTGCCAAATCCCCAATCATCAAAGGAAAATGCCAGTGTGTTATTTATTATTTCACTGATGTCATGCTTCCCATATGAGCAACTACATTTGAAGCCTTAAGGAAAGAAAAAAAAAAATGTTTAAGAGTTAGCTAGTAAGGTATTTCTGCCAAAATCAAACCTATTCATAATAGAAATCATTATAAATGGTTTTTATACTTCCCATCATATAAATCAAGACATGTAGGTTTTTAGGAGATTGGAACTGTGATGTAAATTAGCTGAAGTGTTATGTAAATTAACTGCATAATCTACAAGAAAAAAGTAAAAACAATTTGTCAATATTTACGAATTTGAAGTTGCTGTTTAATCCATGCTGGGATACAAGGCAGTGATTTACTAGACTTTCCAAACATAGTTTTGAACCTGAAATACATTTATTTCAAAGTCAAAGCAATTCTTCTAAAAGTTTGAAGCGGGTTTATTAATGTGCATGCAAATTTAAATTTAAATATATCATAGTACTTGCTTCAATAATTGGAAAACTTTTAAGTGTGTTTAAGATGATTTGGGTATGTAAATGTGTTTTCTCAACTATAAGCTTTATGAAATTTAACTGGAAATTAAGAATTTTTGATGAAAACATATTTATATTGCAATGTGCTATAAGTGTACAACAATATAAGAAATTTCACAGACTACTGGCATAAAGAATGAAAGTGATTGTGATAACTTTATATCAATTATATAATATTTGAGATATATTACTGAATAAAATATTGCTGAAATTTAACTGTATCTGTTAAGTTTTGTAGTTTGAAATGTGACTACTAGAATGTTTTGAATTATTTGTATGTATTGAACTAGATTTCAATTCCATGGCACTGGTCTCATATGCAAGACATGTAGATGACAGTCTCATGTATGGACTGTTAGCTTTTTGAGGATGGAGACTACATCTCATTTAATTTCATCACACAGCACAGTGCTTTTTTATCTGGTATGTAATCAATAACTGTTTGCTAAATTACTTTCATTTGATTTGAGACATTACCTTCTATCATATAAAAAACACTCTCAGATTACAGATTTTAGAACATTCCCATCTAATAACCTTAAATTTAGGTCTTATTTTATTCAACTGCAGGGATATAATGTACTTCATCTTTTTATATCATTCCTTAGGTGTCATTTTTTTTTTTTTTTTTGGTTTTCCGATTTAGGGTCTCGCTTAAGCTCAGGCTGACCTAGAATTTACTCTGTATTCTCAGGGTGGCCTTGAACTCACAGTGATCTTCTTACCTCTGCTTCCCAAGTGCTGGGATTAAAGGCGTGTACCACCATGCCTGTCTAGGTGTCAATTTTTTAACATCTTTACTCCTGATTTACCACAGTACCAAATACTTGAGAGTACTGAATAACCAACTGAATTATTCCTGTATGTGTGTGTGTGTATACATAGATACATATATGTGTATATACATATATACATATATATATATATATATATATTCCTTATTTTTTAATATATATATATATATTCCTTAAAAAATAGAAGAGGGAATAAGGGACTAGCTGGAAAGAAAGGAGTCAGTGGAGGGGCATATGAGAAGGGGGAGAAGAGAGAGTGGTGGGAGGGGCCTGTGATCATGGTATATTGTATATATGTATGGATGTTGTCAATCAAATGTAAAAAATGAATCCAGAGGGAAAAGAGAGGAGAGATGGAAAGCAAAGAAGAGAGAAGTGGGTAAAATCTAGTTCAAGAAGCATGAGAGAGAGAAAGAGAGAGAGAGCCAAGTGTCTACCCATAAGTACCAGGTACTGAAGAGGGAACCCACCCACAGAGCAAGCCAAACAGGAGACATAAATGTCAGCCACTGTCCAAATCCTGAACAAGAAGTCAAAGTTTGGAAGTTAAGGTGTAAACTGATTAAATTCACATCAGTATCCAAAAGTAGCAGCCTGCATACATACATACATACACACACACACACACACACACACACACACACATATATGTGTGTGTATATATATCTGAGACAGGAAGGCCAAGAGGAATTGTTTTTGTTTGTTTCACCCTGAATGAGCCACCATCAAATCCTTCTGACCTTCTGATTCTGTTTGTGGTGGTTTGATTCAGGTGTCCCCCATAAACTTAGGTGTTCTGAATGCTAGGTTCCCAGCTGATGGAGATTTGGGAATTAACGCCTCCTGGAGGGAGTGTATTGTTGGGGGCGGGCTTATGGGTATTGTAGCCAGTTTCCCCATGCCAATGTTTGGCACACTCTCCTGTTGCTATGGTTCATGTTATGTTGGCCAGGGGGTGATGTCCACCCTCTGCTCATGCCATCGTTTCCCCTGCTATTGTGGAGCTTCCCCTCAAGCCTATAAGCCAAAATAAACCTCTTTTTCCCATAAGCTGCTCTTGGTCAGGTGATTTCTACCAGCAATGCGAACCTGACTGCAACAGAGGTGATATATGGAAACCATAACATGGTCTGTGATCTTCCACGCTATAACACTATATCAATAAACCAGTGAAGGAAAGACAGCTCCCAGTAGAAGCCCCTCCTCCTAGCTGGTTCTTCTTCTGGGGCAGAATAGAGAATTAGGGTGTGTTCCTGTGGCTCTTGCAAAAGTCAAGGACTAGGTGACGCGTGCTTAGCTGCAAATGGGACACTGATGGCAGATGTGTCGTTATGGAAGCCATGACGAAGACATGTTGCCAGTAAGTATTCACAATCTTTAAGATAAAATCCTGTTTGTCCTTGTCCTTTTTCTTTTTAGGCAACAAAGCTGATTACTGGATGAAATACTACGCTGTTTATCACCTTATAATACCAGGAGATTCTTTCTTTTCTTGTTCTGCAAAATACCAATACTAACAGGGTGAGATCAGGAAAAGGACTAATTACATCAAATATCATCAGAACTATCCATGTATGCAGAGGCCCATGCATGCCTGTGGGATATGTCTGTGTCTGAATTCATACTTCCTTATCCATCGTACCATGGTGCAATCATTTCTAAAGGTTAAAAGGAGATCAGGCAGAAAGGCCTGTACCAGATGTTTTGCCATGTGGTCTTACTGAATCTTCACAATAAGCTACAACATAGGTTTTGCTATCTTTGTTTTGTGGTGGGGAAGTGAAGTCTCAGGGGGTGGGAGGTGCACCTTCATTTTACAAGCCCAGAAGTCTGAACCAGTGTTCTCCAGGATGTATCCCTGCTCTGTTCTGTCTCAGCATGAGAGCTAAGGTTTTGGAGTTGTGAAGCTCCACAAGGTGACATTTTAGTTCTTTCTTCATTAGTCCACTATCTCTTCTCAGGGCCCCCTTGGAAATTATTCCGTCAATGTGAGTTGAAGTTTACCAAAAACAAAAAAACAAAAACAAAACAAAACAAACAAACAAACAAACAAAAAAACCAGCCATTTGTTAAACATTCTGCAAGGCTGACAGATTAAAATTTCAGTGATTGTGGAGAGATGGAATGCTACAGGTTGGGAGCCACATTATCTTGGGCTGTCTTTATCCCCCGTAATAGTGTGTTACTACTCACCTCTGTGTTTGGTCTAACATCTTTGTGACTATCAGGAGTTCCTTTTTGGAATATGCACACAGAACTGTTACCTTCCACCAGTCCAAAGGCATCTGAGCCCTGTAGCAGAGACTTCCCTACTTTGCTGTATAACTGGCTTACCTGATATTTCCTCCACTGCATTTTTAATTTTATTTTATTTTATTTTATTTTATTTTATTTTATTTATGTGAGAGACACACAGAGATAATGGGCACTCCATTGGTTTGTGATTTCTTTCTTTTTTTTTTTTTTGCTCGTAAAAATATCATGAAACAGGTACTTACGTTGGAACATAGTATTTGGGGCAATCTGGATTTCTGGGCCATGGTCACTCCTATTTGGTTCTAAAACAACCTTTTGTATTTCCTGTGCAGAGAGAGCAATATTTCTGCATCAACACTGATGAGCCTTCACTGGAAAATGAATGATTGACGTATAGGAAATGTCCATGTAGTGATGCATAAAAGCCATTCTCTCTGATAAAGAGACTCACATTGAGACAGTGACACCATCTCCTGGACCTTTGAGTCAGCTCTGTACATTTGTTGAATGTGTTCATGTGCTTCAGTTTGTGAGGGCAAGCCATGGATTCCAGCCCGAGTTGAAGGGAATTTCCTGGCTGGACATTCACAGCCCTTTGCTCCTGACCTTCTTTCGTGGTAATTCAGGCTCAACTCCCACTTAGTAACCATAATTGTAATTTTATTTCTTAAGTCCTGGAGGTGTCTGTACTCATGGGCATTTTGGATCTACCTTGATTATTTGAGCTTCCTTTAGTCCACCTCTTTGGTTCCCAACTTCCTCCTTTGTCTCCCATGAGATCTGTCACCATAGGCTAAGCACTCCAGATGGACACAGACCTTTGACTGCATTGGCAATCAGGGGCCAGGGTGAGATGGTTGGCATGTATAAATCCTAGGTGTGAAAGAATCTTCCAGCTTTGATGGCAAATGAATTTATTTAGTCATTGCTATGTTCCAATTCATGAGAAATGGGATACTGTGAGTGTATGCCAGGATTTTCCAGAGCAAGAGAACGAGAGAGAGAGAGAGAGAGAGGAGAGGGTAAAAATAAGCTAGAGGGCTATGTGTCTATCTCTATAAATTCTTTTAACTAAGATATTTGTTGTAAGGAATTTGCTCACATGATTATGGAGGTTGAGAAGTCTGAATATTTACGGCTGGCAAACAAGAGACCCTGGGCTGAATGTGAGGGATGGTGAATAACAAGGATTTTGAAAAATAAAACAAATAGATGGGTTTATCCCCAAGTGGGGCTCATAGTCATAATTCTTGAAGAATATTAGTTAATATTACATACAAAATTGTAGTAGATAAGACTTATGGCTATTATAAAATATATTTATTTATTTATTTGGGAGAAAGAGAGAGAGAGAGAGAGAATGGGTGCTCCAGGGCCTCCAGCCATTATAAATGAATTCCAGACGCATATTGTGCATCTGGCTAATGTGGGTCCTGGGAAATTGGACCAAGGTCCTTTAGCTTTGCAGGCAAACACCTTAACCGCTAAGGCATCCCTCCAGCCCTTATGGTTATTTTAAAAATATTTTTAAATATTTTATTTATTATTATTTGAGAGAGAGAGAGAAGCAAATAGACAGAGAGAATGGGCATGCCAGGGCTGCTAGCCACTGCAAATGAACTCCAGACACATGTGCCACCATGTGCATCTGGCTTATGGGGTACTGGGAATTGAACCTGGGTCCTTTGGCTTTGCAAACAAACACCCTAACTGCTAAGCCACGTCTCCAGCCCCAATGTATGGCTATTTTAAAGGCCAATTAGGATAACTTCATGAGACAAGAAAGTGTGTGGCTTCATCCTTGCTGGCTAGCTTTCTTTGTGCTGCGCATAGAAGGTTCTGTGCAAGCTGCTGGAGAATGAAAGTCATCAGCAGTTCTACCCAGCCACGAGCCCTGTACACTTCACAACTGCCCTGCAAGGCAAGACGTGTCCATTGATGCGATCATGGCACAAGAGTGACGGAAGTAACTAGCTGCTCTCTATTGGATTTGAGGTGAGGCTTGCTCCAAAGGAGGGAAATCATGCCTGCTACTGTAAATGTGGCCCTACATCTGTGGCTAGGGACTTATGCCCTATGGGGAAACCCATTTCTATTGTTACGCTAATTAGACATGTCAAATTGCCTTCTAAATCTCTATGCTTGTTCTCATAGTATGGCACAGCTTGCAGCCTCCAACACAGATGTTTCTTTATGCAGAGGGTAAAGGTAAAGGCAGAGATGTACAAATGCACATGACTGAGCCTATCAATCAGTAATTCACTCAAGATGAAGGACAGACCCATGGCACCCACATCTCACAGAATAAATAATGGAACCTCTGGTAACTTCCTCATTTTCCAGGAAATAACCTTCCATTTATGGCTACGTAAGTCAAAGTAACTTAAGTCAGTGGATCAAAAATAAGTGAATACAAAAGGCATGAAAGCAGGATGCAGCTCCAAGGGGAAGAGGAAAGGTTTCATGGCAGGGGAGAGGCAGGGACAGGGTAATTAGGAGGAGCAGGGTCAAAAACATTGTATGGAAGTGTTAAAAATAAATAAGAAATAACAAAAGGTAATCTTTCTTTACTAGGATCAAACAAAATGTTACAGGAATCCTCCCAGGCTCCAAATTCAGAGATCCTGGGGCTGGAGAGATGATTTAGTGATTAAGAACATTTCTGCGCCAGCTGAAGTTTGCCTGAGAGACTGTGAGAATTTGGTCCCAAGAAGCAGAGGCTGGAGTATCATTGGAACTCATGAAAAATGGCAAATTCTCAGATCAGTAAGTGACTCAGGCTCAAGTAATAATGGGAAACAGAGCAATACAGTGAGACACCCAATGTTCCCTACTGACCATCACGGGCAAGAACACAGGGTACCATTTAAGCACATACATGTGTATATACAATGTACAAACATGCAAAAGAAAATTTCAGAAGTCTTGTTACTCAAGATGTAATCCAAGGCAATGTTAAAACTATGGCCAAGGAAATTCTACAAAGGCTTTCTATAAGAGGAACTGCACAAAAGATGCAATTTAAATCCCTACTGGATTGCACAAGAGTAATGGGTCAAAGCCATAAAAATTATAGTTTTTTTGGGGGGGGTTGTTCTTTTTTTAAGCTTTAAAATCTTCTTTAAATATTTGGGAGTGAGGACACTAACCTTTAATGAAGAAAAACATTTTTTACAATTTAGGTCTTTTATTTATTTATTGATGACATCTATCAAACTATGAATTCATAGGCAATAAGCTTCAGCAGCTTGGGCTCTTTTCCATTAGTTCTCACAAAGTGTGCTTCTCTGGGCAGAGCAGGCTGCTGCTCCAGCTACATCTAGCTTCCTTTCTCTTTGACTTCCTTCTTCTTCTGATCATTTTCTTTTTCTTTCTTTCCTCTTCCTTCCTTCCTTCCTTCCTTCCTTCCTTCCTTCCTTTCTTTCTTTCTTTCTTTACTTTTTCTTTTTTGAGGTAGGGTCTCATTCTAGCCCACGCTGACCTGGAATTCACTATGTAGTCTCAGGGTATCCTATAACTCATGGTCCTACCTCTGCCTTCCAAGTGCTGGGATTAAAGGTGTGCACCACCACGCCCAGCTGATCATTTTCCTTCACCTGTTTCAGGAAGCTATCTCTGCTCTTACAGTGCTTAATATGCTCAATGTGCACATTAATTCCCTTGGCAAGAATCTTGCCCTTGCTTGTTCACAACAATGCCAACAGTGTGCTGAGTAACACTGTAGACTCTTCCAGTCTTCCCATGGTAACATTTATGAGGCATTCCTTTTTGGACAGTACAGTACCCATCTCCTTGTTGATGTCTACAATATCACCCTTCTTGTAGATTCACATATACATGGCCAGTGAAACAACTACATGTTTTCTAAAAGGTCTAGAGAACATGTACCATATGCCTTTCCTCTTTCCCTTTGTGTTTATCATTTTGGAAAATTACTGAAAGATGGCGGTTCCAGCCAAAAGGAACAAAACTATATCGTTTTTAATCCAATAGTAAAATGAGCAAAAAATTTGAATAAGGACTTTAAAGAAAAGGATGCTAAATATGCAGTAAACATGAAAAGTAGCTCATTAGTTACCCACAAGATACCATTATACATTTAATAAAATGACTACAATGAAAACTACATACAGTAGCTAGTTTTAGAGGCGAGATGAAACACTTGAAAGTCTTACACTCTGCTTTTGGGGGTATTAGCAGATATATAACCCCTTTGGAAAGCCAGCAATATTCACTAAAATTAAAGCAGGAATACCATATGCATTGCACGTCTACACCTATGTGTAGCAACAGGAATGTGTACATATGTAAGTGAAAATTTTCATACCACATCATTCTTAATAGTCTCAAATTGGAAACAATATATAAATGCTCAACAGTAGAATTGATAAGCAAATAAGTGGGTATTCATTTGAGTGAATGCTATCAAATAATATCTCTTAATATTGCAAAAAAACCTGCCATATACAACAATATGAATAATACAGACATAATATTGATCAAAATCATACACAAAAGAATATGCATACTGTATGATTCAATTTACATAAAATTTAGAAACACAAAATCTATGCTATAGTATACATCACTCTAGGAGTTACCTATAGATAAGGGAGTAAAATTAGGAAGGAATTCAAGAAAGACTTCTAACCCAAGAATAATAGCTTTTTGTTAGATTTCATAACACTTTTTTTTAAAACAAAAAACATAATTAGATAATGCTTCACTAGGAAACTTTTACTTTGAGACAAGGTTTCATTCCATAGCTTGGACTAGCCTGGAACTCACTGTGTAGTAAGTTTTTAAAGGAAGTTAAGCCCACCTGTACTATATGGTATGACTCTATTCTAAAGACACCACGTGTTTTGGTTATAGGACACAGAGAAATCCAGTTGAAATTGAACTTGAAGCTTCTGGTTTTTTTTTTTTTTTCAAGCAGAGAGAGAGATATAGAGAGAGAAGAGAGACAGAGACAGAGAGAATGGGGGCATGCCAGGGCCTACTGCAAATGAACTCCAGATATATGTGCTCCTTATGCATCTGGCTTACATGGATCCTGGGGAATCGAACCTGGGTCCTTTGACTTTGCAGGCAAATGCCTTAACTGCTAAGCCATCTCTCCAGCCCCTGCTTTGTTTTTTCTCCAATTTCAGTTTAAACAGTCAGAGAAGTTCCATTTAGTCATGTGGAGTGTGCATTTTTTGAGGATTCATCAGACTTAAAAGAGGTGATTTTATAACATTAGGAAACATTCTTTTGTATTTTATTTATTTATGAGAGAGAGAGAGAGGCGGAGAGAGAGGGAGGGAGAGAGAAACTGGGCACACAAGGGCCTCCAGCCACTGCAAACAAACTCCAGACACATGCACCACCTTGTGCATCTGGCTTACATGGGTGCTGGGTAATTGAACCTGCGTCCTTAGGCTTTGCAGGCAAGCTCCTTAACCACTAAACCATTTCTTCAGCTCAGGAAGTATTCTTAAACTGGCATTTCATCCACAAGAAGTAGTGGGATACAATGAAGGAATGGATTGCTTTATGGCTTATTTTTGAAATTTGATTTGCACAGAATTTCAATATTTCTGAAACTAAAGATGAAAAGATTTGATGAAAATTTAGAGGCTTGTGCAAGTAGAAGGGTTCAATAAAAATGCATAAAGGTTATGTTCAGTGGATAGTGCAAGGCAAGTATCAAGGGCAGGGCAGCTATGAAGGGAATGGGGGGCAATATTGTGGGCGGTTTGGAATGCTAGACAGGGTCTACTCTTAATCTCAAAGAACACAGAAAGCCAATAAAAGTTTTACATAGGTTATTAATATTTCTTATAATAGTTCTTTATACATCTAAAAGTGTCATACACACATATACATAACATGATTTGTATTTCCCAAAACAACTCAAAATAGTAGGTTATTATTTCACAAATGAGGAAATTGATCCTTAGGAAGGCTAAGTAACTTATCCAAGGACAACAGGAGGGAAAGTCTCCTAGCAGTGAGCCAATTTTGCTTCCTCTTACAGAATGCTATCAAGAAGCAGAGCAGGGATGGAGAGATGGTTTAGCAGTTAAGACAGTTGCCTGCAAAATCAATGGACCCAGGTTCCAATCCTAGGACCCACATAAGCCATATGAACAAGGTGGTGAATATATTTGGAGCTCATTTGCAGTGGCTGGAGGCTCTGGTGTGCCCATTGTCTATCTCTCTGTCTCTCTCTCAAATAAATAAAAAGATTATTTTAAAAAATAAAATTAAAAAAACATTAAAAAAGAAGCAGAGCAAAAAAGGGTTCAACATATGACTTATCCACCGGGGAGTCAGCAGTGGCTAGATGGAGAATGCGATGAAAGCCTCAGTAGCGTTCTGGGGCAACCAGTATCCAGGACAAGTGGCTGGCATGGTTTCCATGGCAATAGCTATCCATAAAACATTCTCTTCCTCCAAACCAGAGAACATGGTTTGATGGTCTTGCCCGAGCCGTGGAGTTAGAGACACGTAGTTATGTCAGCTCAGGGCACTGACTGTAGAAAAAATACTTTCTCTTTTAGCAAGTCATAATTAATAATTCTTTCTTTTTTGCTCAGAAATATTCTCCGGCTCAGTGATGCACTGAGTGAATGAGTGTTTTTGTAATTTTCCGTCTCCCTCATAGCATTCAGATTTGGCTCATATTAAAGAGAGTTAAGAATGTGGAAATTTTCCCTTTATTCATATTGAAGTCTGTACCCCCATTGAAGCCTGCATCACCCGTGATAGACACAAACATGCCATTTCCCTTTTAATGACCAATCATACTTCCATTTATTTATTTATTTTTATTTTTGGTGGTAGGGGCTCACACTATACCAGGCTGACATGGAGTTGACCCAGTCTCAGGCTGTTTTCTTCTGGCCTTTCTGCTATTTGATGAAGAATTTCTTACAAATTTTTAGTACTGTTTATTCAAGGGGTTGGGAAATGTAGTGCTTTAATCTAATATCACCTATAACAACTGATATACACACAAAACCTACACTCTATGAGGTTTTATAAACAGGGAATAAGATTCACAAGTACATCTGATCCAGGAATTGCATCAAATTGTCTAATTTCAGGGTCTCTACATTAAGCCTCCAAAGATATGAACACAAATAGGCTTTGCATGTACCAGTTTTACAATTACACAAACTTAGTTATTTCTTTATATACCCAAGTATATTAGCTGGTCACACATGGAAACATGAGTGTCCATGGGAAAAAAGTCAAAGCTGCCCCAGCACATGCAGCCCACTCTAAAGCCTCCCAGCTGACTGGCAAGAAGCAGAGACTAGCACTGCAGACCCCAGCTTACCCAAGGTGTGAACAACAGCTGTCACTAAATGATTGTATTCAGAAGCCACTGAATTTTGATACTCAGCAGTATGTGGAGAGACACAGCTTGTGAGACAACAAGTGTAAACTCTGGGGGGCTTTGTTACTCAGCAGTATGTGGAGAGACACAGCTTGTGAGACAACAAGTATAAACTGTGGGGGGCTTTGTTACTCAGCAGGATGTGGAGAGACACAGGCTGTGAGACAACAAGTATAAACTGTGGGGGGCTTTGTCACTCAGCAGTGTGTGGAGAGACACAGGCTGTGAGACAACAAGTATAAACTGTGGGGGGCTTTGTTACTCAGCAGTGTGTGGAGAGACACAGGCTGTGAGACAACAAGTGTAAACTGTGGGGGGCTTTGTCACTCAGCAGTGTGTGGAGAGACACAGGCTGTGAGACACCAAGTATAAACTGTGGGGGGCTTTGTCACTCAGCAGTGTGTGGAGAGACACAGGCTGTGAGACACCAAGTATAAACTGTGGGGGGCTTTGTCACTCAGCAGTGTGTGGAGAGACACAGGCTGTGAGACAACAAGTGTAAACTGTGGGGGGCTTTGTCACTCAGCAGTGTGTGGAGAGACACAGGCTGTGAGCCAACAAGTGTAAACTGTGGGGGGCTTTGTTACTCAGCAGTGTGTGGAGAGACACAGGCTGTGAGACAACAAGTATAAACTGTGGGGGACTTTGTTACTGAGCAGGATGTGGAGAGACACAGGCTGTGAGACAAGAAGTATAAACTGTGGGTTCTTCCTGTCACTCAGCAGGATGTGGAGAGACACAGGTTGTGAGACAACAAGTATAAACTGTGGGGGGCTTTGTTACTCAGCAGTATGTGGAGAGACACAGCTTGTGAGACAAGTATAAATTGTGCGGCTTTGACACTCAGCAGTATGTGGAAGTACTTCAGGTTGTGAGATAAGAAATCACAAGAAACAGAAATTTTTACTCACAATTATCAAAACATGATGTATGCTAGTTATGATGTGAGTGAAAACAGTAAAAATGATTCAAATCAGAATATATTTACCTACGTATAGTTGTGACATGTGAGATATTAATGACAAAACAACGTTTTGCTCAGTACATGTGCATCAGGGATGGATTAACAATTTGTAGTAAGCTACTGTCACAAATGCTGCTGCACTATCTTGAGTGTAGGATCTCTTCTAATGTACCAGAAACATAGGAGGGTTTCATTAATACTGAACATATTTTATTAAAGCTTTATATATAAAAATTTAATCAGTTTGAAAACTTAATTAACTGGTTATCATCTTCCCAGAGAAAGATATGCTTAGAAGCAATCACTGAAGAAACAGGAGATTTGATTACATAAGCATTTTAAAGACCTCTTTATTTTAAAAACTAAGCTGAAGGGCAAATAAGTAACTGACAAAAGATTATTATAGAAAATTCCTTCCAAGCAGCAAGAAAATCATGATAAATAAGCTAAAGTTTATTATATGAAAGATATGGCACATGAAAAATAATTAAATGAAATTGTTGTAAATAAATATGCATAAAAATGCAAAACTATTTCCTTCTAAGTTGAGAAAACATTTACTCAATATCCTCTTAATTTAGTTTGTGGTTTAATATGTCTGTGTATATATGCCTGGCTCCACTGGGAACTGGTGCAATAATTATGGAATGTGGATTTTATAAGTCTACCAAGAATCAAGAGAAGCATAGAAAAAGTTTTATGCCCTCTTTACAGTTCAGGAATGTCAATCTAAGAAAATAATTTAAATTTTCAAATTAAAATTTAGCCATTAATGTATTCACAATAATATACTTGGAGAACAAAAGATTAGAAGCATTAAGGTTTGAATGATAGTGGAAAGGTTCAGGGAACTGTGCATCTCTATCTGTGGGATATTCAGAACCATAAAATGTAACATCTGTGAACGTGCATCACACGTCACAGAAATACAACTATTACATGTTAGTTGATAACACAAGACTCAGCACTGGGTGCAAGCAGGTTCTGCAAGGTGCTTGCTAGTCACACTGCCTTCTTCCTTGTCACTTGTGGCGGGCCATGCCTCTGAGGCTTTTGTTCTTCAAATGCAGATTGTTAGACCATATGTCACATGATTCCTGACTGTTTTTTTAATTTATTTATTTATTTATTTATTTGAGAGTGACAGACAGAGAGAGGAAGAGGCAGATAGAGACAGAGAGAAAGAATGGGCGAGCCAGGGCTTCCAGCCACTGCAAACGAACTCCAGACGCTTGCGCCCCCTTGTGTATCTGGCTAATGTGGGTCCTGGGGAATCCAGCCTCCAACCAGGGTCCTTAGGCTTTACAGGGAAGCGCTTAACTGCTAAGCCATCTCTCCAGCCCCTGTTTTTTTTTTTTTTTTTCACCACAAAAGTGGGAAAAGTGCCTGAATCCATGGTCCTTTTAATCTGAAAGCATGTTTATTTATTTATTGTTCTAGTTTGTGGATGGTTTCTGGTATTACATAATAGAAAATGGTTCCCATTCCTTTTGTCTCTATTTTTTTAATCAGGTTCCTAACAATTGCATAGATTATAGATCTTTCTGATTTCTCTCTCTTAAAACATTCTCAACCTTATCATTTAAATTTTCTATAGAATCTGTCATTTCAGTTATTTTTAATTTCTAAGCGCCCTTTCTTGTTCTCTGGTATTTCTTCTGGTGGAGATCTGAGCTTCAGCAAAGAGTTAACTTGCCCCTGTACATTCTCAGCCTCAGATAAGGGCCGTAAGGTTAGTTCTGGCTGATGGTCTATGAGGAGAAGTGCCCTATAGCCCTTCAATGAGGTGGCACTAAAAACTATCTATCCCTCTGACCTCCTGTTATGGTGTCCTTGTAAACCAAATGCAAAGATGCTGCCATCCTAGCATGAAGAGAGCTGCATCTCTAAGTCCAGATAAAGAAAAGGAAGTTTGATTGCATTACTCTTAGTATAAGTGTGGACTGAACTTCAGTTGCTCTAAGTCACTGAAAACTGAATGGGCTATTAACAGCAGAATCTGTTATATTTTAACGAATATAATTTCTTTTCTGCACAGTTTCTATCTTGTTTCATGAATACCATAATTTTCTCCTCTCCCAAAATATAGCAGTTTTGGGAGCCTCTGTTTTCTTTCTAGTCTCCCTTTTTCCAATGAATTCCTTCTCTGTCTTTTTTTTATATTAGAAAGTCCTCTTAAGTATCTTATAATTTTGACTATGCAATTTTAAAACAAGTTACTAAAATTTTAACAAAAACATGGCTAGATCTTGTGGACTGTTAAATTTCACTGCAGTTTGTGTAGAGGTTAGTTCTTTGAGAGAGTCACATGTGACTGTATGACAATCCCTCACTCAATATCCAAACAGAGCAATCTTCCTATAATACCTAGTTTGGGAGGTGAGATAGCACATTGGTCTAACTGTTTCAGGACCTCACTGTTTAGGATGCAAACTTTCACCAAATTCTCCCACTTTTAGTGTATGGTGCCCACATCTGGAATCCTTAACAGAATTAACTTCTTTTGCAGAGGTGGATCATCTGGCTGTGGAGTCTGGGGAAGGGACGGCCTGGGAATATTGACCTCTTCTTACACTGACTGTGAACCAGCTCTTTATGGTCAGTCTGTGATTTACTCACATCTTTGGAGTGCCTGGATCTTGAAATGCTAACTCTCTGCAGAAACTTTTCAGCAAAGCTATGTTTTGCTGGGCAGCCATGTGGTTTGGGGCTTACTCAACTCTACTGGGTTGCTTACTATACCTCCATGTAGTATCGGGATTTAGTATAAATAAGATTTTTCCAAACGGCCCAGTTTTCTTGTATGGTTTGCATCTGTGTTGTTTCTTGTGGATTTGCATATATGTATGTCTTCATTGAGAATTTACTACATTTAGGGAGGGAGAGAGGAAAGAGCCTTTAAAACTCGATGGTAAATGAGCTCATTTAACAGTAGATAGTTGCTTTTGCACTGGAAAAATCTAAGTAAACTCTCCACAGGGAAGTGGCAACACTACTTACTATGCATAGCAGAGATCTGCTCAAGCATCCCAGCAAGGTGGCCAGCGTGCATGGCTTATCTGACCTTCTATACATGCTCGCTCCTCCCCAGCTCTGCGAAGTTTTCATGGCATTGCGTTAGAGCTGGTGCAGTTATAAGGATATTAAAAACTTTATCTAATTAATTTTTACAACTATTTATGAGAAAAGTCACATAATTAAAACTCACTCGCAGAGTTATTTTCTGTGATCTGGCAAAAATATCACAAGCAGAAATTAATATTTTAGCTATAATCACTTTGTCCTTTGGTTATTTCTCTGAGCAAACCAGTAAACATGAAAAATTGAAAGAATGGATATAAAAATATCATTTGGATTGATTGCACTGTAGCATATAAATTCAGACATATTTCCTGTTCCTGAATGCTATTCATGTTTTTATTGTGCCTTAGTTCCATTAAAGTCTAGAAGCCTCTTATTCCGCTATACCCTCGACTCAACAATATCACCATGAAACTAGGGTTTGGGTTTGATGTCATTACAATTTTGGGGAGCCTATCCTGAGGAAACAATTCAACATTTAAAAATCTTTACATTATAAGATACTAATGGCAGCCATATTTATAATAGTAAGATGTTGAAATTTTATTCTCTCTCTTTCTCTCTTACACACACACACACACACACACACACACACACACACACACACTCCTTAATTTATCCAGCTATTCTTAATTACACCAGGGAGGGAACTGCTGTAGAGAAGAGCATACAGTTCATCTTTAGTAACCAGAGGAAGGAGAGTATATGGATGCAGATGGTTGAAGGTGGGAGGATGAGGAAGTGGGAGTTTGTGGAAGCTCTCTTTTGATTGCTCCAGTTTTGCTAGGAAAGTAAGGTCGTCTTCTGAGAGTGAGAATGGGGGCAGAGGTGTTGGATGTGTGAGGAAAAAGAGGAAGGTGTGAAATACTCATCTAGTAGTGTAGTGGGGTGACTGTATGGGGAAGCACAGCATTCTGCTGGGCATGAATATAAAGCAAGACAAGGCAATGGTTTTGTGGGTGTTCTCAGCCATTTCCAGATACACCAAGTTCAGAGGCCACAGTAGCAAGGTGAGATAATCAAATTTTGAAGTTAGCTAAGCAAATAGGATGAGATAAGAGTGGGTGTAGACACTGAGGTTGCTAATGAGTGACAATAGACCATTGTCTGGCTAAGGAAAGGAGAGGACATGAAATGAGTGGAGACAAGTGAAAAGATGGCTCGAGCAACAGATTGTAGATCCTGGTTGGGTTGGGAATTTTGGATTTTGAGCTCTTGAAGAAGAAAAGCTGAAATTATAAGAGATTAAGGATAGAGTATCATGGGATAGTTGTAGTGACTTATTATGACAAGGTTCAGAGTTGTCACCATACAAATGAGAGCTTTAGGAAGGATGGAGGAGGAGATCATCAATGCAGAGGCACTTCATGAAATGGGTGAGTAGCTATGGCAACATGAAAGTTTCCTATATAATATATTAACATCACCAAAAGTCAAGATAGAAGTAATGTTAGAGAAGGTGACAATGAGACAAATGTCAGTAGCTGCCATGAGAGAGTCTGATGACATATGATTCAAAGCATGAGTGTTTGGGGATTAAGGAAAATGATGAACAAGGAGGATCTCACCCACTGTGGTAGTTTATGTAAGAAGGCTTGAATGTATGGCCCCATAAACTCAGGTGTTTAATTAAAACTGAGCTTGCAACTTGAGCCCTTAGCAAGCACATTCAGGGGTGTGTCACTGGGTGTGGATCTGAGTTCAGCCCTAAAGTGTGTGGAGGCCAGTTTGAGGCTGTGGAGGTTTGTGTTTGCCGGTGCTTACCAGCTGTTTGATGGTGTCTGTCTGCTTGGATCTATGGAAATGAGTCAGTTTCTTCTGCCACTGATGGTGTTTCCCTGGATTGTGTAAGCCTCCCATAAGCTGTTTCTGGTCAGATGTTTATCCAGCAACATGAATCTGACTGCAACATCCACCTCCAAGCTTTGGGAAGGAATGTAGCCCCTGTCCTATTGGTGGCATTGCCGGGGCTGGAAAGCCAACTTTTCATTAGAGCAAGAACCTGGATGGAATGTCCAGAGAGGAGGCTGGCGATGTGGAGTTTTTTGCTAATGCGGAACAATATATCCAAGAGGTCACTGCAGAAGGTTCAGGATCTGGGGACAGGTTAGGGGTTAGGTCTGGGATTGTATAAAGCCATCAGGGATGAGAAGATGGGAGACCAAGGGTAGCCTGGCAATCTTGTGACAGACACAGAGAAATGAAGCCTTCTGAACACCTGAAGTTTTAGTGTCAGTGTGGAATTTACTCTTGACTTCTTTTAGGGAAGAACTGTGAGGTTACCAATTCCTTTCATATGCATTATGCCATTCAAACCCAACAACTTCTAGAGTTTTGCTTATTTTCCATTTTATAGGTAAGAAAGTTGACCTTCCCTCAGGGAAGTTAAACAATTTGCTTGAGACCACCTGCTATAGTCATGTTCGAATTCAAAAGTGAAGTCTGCATGACATTTGTCTTTCTTCTTCTTTTGTATTTTTAAAAATATTTAATTTATTTATTTAGTTGAGAGAGAGAGAGAGAGAGAGAGGCCTCCAGCTGCTGCAAATGAACTCCAGGCACATGTGCTACCTTGTGCATCTGTCTCACCTGGGTACTAGGGAATGGAACCTGGGTCCTTTGGCTTTGCAGGCAAGTGCCTTAGCTGATAAGCCATCTCTCCAGCCCTGTCATTTTCTTCTTCTTCTTCTTTTTTTTTTCAAATCAGCTCAGACTACCTCCTTTTTCAGATGAAGAAGACTGAGGTAAAATAATCATAGATAGGAATATGTGGAATGAGCAAAGTTGAAGAAATTTGCATTTGAAGGCCTCCCTGTCTCTCTCTTTCATTTTCACACATTGGCATTCTCTTATGCCCTCTAAATTCTAAATTGAGATGATTGCCTCCATTAACTTCAAACCCATGACAGCCATAAGGCCTTCCCTGTATTTCTGGATTCTCAGAGTTTGCCTTTCCATGAGCTTCTGTGGGTCTCAGTCCCACACAACTGCCACTTGTGGTTGCTGAGGCACTTATTCAGTTCAGGGCCACTCTCTCAACTTGAGGCACTCTGATACCTATGTCTACTTGTCCCAGGTAGAAAATTGCTCTTTCTCCCAATTCTACAAACCAAGGTACTCGCAAAGCACTTGTACTTCTTGTAGATTTTACAGAAGAATTAAGTGAGGGGCAGAAAAGGCCTATTTACCCTAGCAACATGAGCAGCAGCTCACTGAACACGATTCATTCTCATTCCTCAAAGCTATCTCTCTTCCCTCTATGGGCTCTTTCACTGACTTCTTCACCTTGAAATCTCAGCTTTCTTTGGCCAACTTCCAGAATCCTGTCTTTTGTTCCCTTCCATGATGCCTCCTCTTTACTCTTTTTCTCCTTTGTTATCTTTAGTAATGCTAACTGTTCAGTCTTTTTTGTCAAGTAATTATTAGTAGCCCCTTGTCTCCTATGCAGAGTGAAGCCTCCCTTTGTGAATCCATTAAGTTTCTGCACCAAATAAAGGTGCCTTTCACACAAGATGCAGCTGCCTGTTTCACTTTTATATTGTCATTTGCTGAAATTGGATCTGTGTGTGAGGGGGAGCAGGAGTAAGTATGAGCTTGAGAAAGTAGAGGATGCCAGGTAGATTCTGCAAGGAAAGTGGAGACAGCAGCGCCAAGGAAAAGGGGTGTCAGAGATGCGAGAGGTCCCTTAGGAAACAGACATAGCTAAGTCTTTCTCTAGCATTCAGCCATGTAATCAGGGACCAGTGAAAGGAGGTCTGGTGTTTCCTGGGTCAGAAGTCTACAGAGTGATTGCATGATGAAGACAAAGAAAGAAAGTTCTCTAACACATTGCCAAAATGGCCATTGATGAAATTGGCTGTGGGTCCTTGTGTGTGCTAGTTTAAAAGGATGGCCCCCAATCTATTTAGGATTTTTATTAAAGTTTATAATTTAGATCAGCAGCCACTTGGCTGGAGGAGGTGTCACTGGACAGAACCTAGGGTTCAGCCGTAAAATGTGGTGGTAGTGTTGGAATTCCATTCTAAATATATGCAAAGTTCTGGAGTTTCTGTAGTGTGTTTGCTTGCTTTTAGGTGGTGGCTTGTGGCTTTTCTATCTCTGCTTCAACCTGTGAAAGCTGGTCAGCTTCTTCTGACATTATAAAACTTCCCCTCTATCTTCAGTAAATCCCTTCTTCCATAATTGTGCCTGGTTTAAAAGTTTATCTCAGCAACCTAAGCCTGTCTGCTACAGAACTGGTACTGAAAGTGGGGTTCAATGAATCTCAACATGTGAATTTTGGTCTTTTAGAACTTTTGTTTTGGAGATATGGGCATGGACTTGGTACTTACAACTGAAGTTTCCTTCTAGAGCAGTAAGCCAAGTATTATGGACTATTATGATGAAAGTTTAAAAATGGTAACTACAGAAAAAATGAAACTTGGAGGCTTAGCTTATGGACTTTATAAATAATAAAAAAAGAAAGAGATGACAAAAACCTTGTTGGAACTGGGCTTCTGGCATAAGGGATGGTTGTATTCTGCTGCCCAGGCCCAGAGAGTTTGATCAAGGTTAAATTTTTAATAAGACTTACATGCTTGGCTAAAGATATGGGACTGAGAAATTTTTTAATTGGAAAAATTCAGACAAGTTTTAAATTACTGACACAGAGACTGGTTGCTAAGGCCACTACTGTCAAGCACATTGACAATCTAAAGAAGATGACCCAAATACTTTACATTAAAACAACAAAAAGGATACCTGAAAAAAGACTATAATAAGCATACAAACTTTTGGAAACGAGTTGACTGGAAAAGCAAAACCTGCTCTTCAAGGTTATGATTTATTTCCTCCATGAATTAAGAGTATGGCTATGGCCTGCATACCTGGCATTGGTTTTGGAAACATCAAAAATGCATGGGGTGTGTCACAAAGTTCACACACAGTTCCAGGATCTGCTGCTGAGATGCAGCATGAGGCAGAGCACGAGGACCTTGATAGGCCGACAATGTCATTAGAAGATTGACCCTGGTTTACATAGAGACCCAAAGATGCTTTGGACATACCAAGACTGTACAAGGGCTACCATGGAGGTTGTTGGCTAAGAATGGAAGTTTTCCCTGGCTACTCTGCCCAGCTGGAGGGATGAAACTGAAAAATCCCAAGACTGTCAGTCACTGGTTATGATATCAGACTTAAACTACAAAACTTTGATGTCTGCTGGATGGTTGTTGAGTTTACATTGTTCCAGTCTCTCCTTGGTATGCCTTATAACAGTTAAAAATGTTTACTCTGTGCCTTTATATGTTAAAGGTATGTAACTTGTTTGACTTTACAGGACTCACGGCTAAGAGACAATCTTAAATATCAGAAGAGACTTGGGACTTTGGGACTATCTTTAGTTGATAAAGACTATAAAGTCTTTGACTTTAACAATATACGATGTGAAATGGTTACTGAACTATTGGGGGCCAGCGGAAGAAAATGGTAGTTTAAATGGATGGCATCCAATATATTCAGGATTTTATTAAAATTTATAATTTAGATCTGCAGCCAACTGGCTGGAGGAGGTATCACTGGACAGATCTCAGGGTCCAGCCCTAAGATGTTGTGGTGGACTTGGAATTCCAGTCTACAGATATACAAAGTGCTAGAGTTGAGCCTAAAGATCTTATAGTGTGCTTGCTTGCTTTTAGATGGTGGCTTGTGGCTTTTCTCTCTCTCTGCTTAGACCTGTGAAAGAAGGCCAGCTTCTTCTGCCATTCTAAAACTTCTCCTCTATCTTCAATAAATGCCTTCCTCCATAACTGTGCCCGGTCTAAAAGTTCATCTCAGTGACCTAAGGCTGTCTGCTACACTGTGTAATGAAACAGTAGACACCAGGGCAGGAAAGAGAGAAGGGGGAAACACTAATAGTCCCCTAAGATTGGAATAGGTTATGGAGGGTAACAGGTTAGGAGGAGGAGGGGATCAGAAGGAGTTAGGACTTAGCAACTGCTTGACTTTCCTGGCAGTCTGGGACCAGATTCCCAGTGGGGGCCTAACACAAAGCTGGCATCCTCATAGCATTCCTCTTATCTTCTCCCTAAGGATTACAAAAAGTATGGTGCCTGAGGTAGCACACCCATACTTCCAAAAAGTCCTAGATGAGAAAGGCAATTAGGAAATAAAATTACCTCCCATGAGGGCTTTAGCCAGGCTCCCTGCAGCATACCTACCTTCAAGTGGTCATCTGGTTTAGTAAGAGGCAGTCACATAATAGCAGCTTTTCCTTTCCTCCATTTTTCTCCCTAACATCCCACTGTCTTTTTAGACAACGGTGTTCTCTCTTGCCTGCTGCTCTGGGGAGTGGGCATTTGATTTCCCCAGACTTGAAACCAAATCCATCTGTACTCTGAAATCCTCTTTAATGTACGTCTGCTCAGTTTCATCATCTTTTGGTCTTATTGCTCATTGCTTGCCTTCCTCACCTTCTTCTCATCCCACAGTCTCCCCACATCTTTGTTTCAGTTTTCATTTCTTTCTGCATTTCCATTTGCTGCTCTTCCAATCAAATGTCATCTCTATTAACACTGTCTAGGAAGAGAAGCTGAGAAGGCCTGTCTTCTTGAGTGCTCATTAAAGGTGAGCTGTTGTTTAGGAGGCCTTCTGCACACCACAGGTGATCTGTCTGTCACCCGTGTACCGTGAAACGTCTTTTCTGCCTACTCTTTCTCTCTGTAGCTTCTGCCCTCAAGTCATATCTCCAGTAGCTTGATATTGTGGACTGTTGTGCCTGTGGCGCAGTTAGGGGCCACTTTAAAGTGGTAACAAATGTCCTTAGTCACGCGGCCATATGGTAGCTCGGTGGGTGATACCATTAGCTATAGAGCTGAAGGCAGATTTGCAATTGCCTTGCCCAGAAGACAGAATCCCAATGCAGAGAAATGTTTTGATAAAATATTCTGGATCAGCTCTTAAGCCGCTCTTGCATCAAACTGGAGTCTTCCTGTTCTCAATGCAATTTTGTTTTTGCTACATGATTTCAGACATGTCAATCACAGGCAGAAGCTCCTGACACTCATCTGCAGGATCCTTGACAACCATTGTCTTATCCCATAATAGCCCACTTGATTATAGTCCTCTATCTGGAACCGAAATAGAGCTCTCTCAGCCCAGTATGGAGGGGATTTGTTGGGGGAAACAATGACAGTTTCCCTTCAATATTTCATCATGGATTCTCATGTTTCTGGCCAACACGAAGTAAACAACCAAGTACATAAGACAAGCTTTAGGAGGCAATGATCCAGAAGTGATTCTGAGTCTGGAGCGCCCTGTGCAGCGTTCAAGGAGCTGTCTGTCATCAGCTAAGTAGACAACCAGCTTTCCCACCAATAAGACCAGCACAAATCATGACAGGGAATGGTTTGGAGGCAGGGACCTTGTTCTTGCCCATTGTACCTACACACATTTGGCAGGAAATAGGCTCTCATGGCAGAACAGAGCCAAATATGGAGCTGGAAGGAGCCCACAAGGTCATTCACAAACTCATCTATTCCAAAGTTTCTTAAAATAAGTTAAAAAACAATTAGGACCTAGTGGAATACAAGTGAAAAGGTTAACAGGACAAGAGGACAGGCAGGGGCAAGGGCTGTTTCATGAGCAATTTGGTTTGGAAAATCACAAGATCAACATGTTATTATTGTTGTTTTTAATTTTAGAATATATATTTAAAGTGCTACCCAGCCTTGTGAACAAGCAAAAGGAACTGAAGTGCATGTTGTTTTTTTTTTTTAACTAAAGTTCTGTGGGTCATTTTGGGAAGGGCTGACATAATCTGAGGGCTTCAATAGGGGATGACATATTCAGTGACATTTGACTTACTATCACCTTGGGATGAGAGGCTCCCATCTTGTTGGAATTTCCACCCAGTATTGCCACACAACCCCCTGAATCCATGCAGAGAAACAGATGAGCCAATAGCATTAATCTAATGTCAAGTGCTCGCTTTCACTGTGACATTTCAAGACCGATGCCCTGTGACTGCTCAGAATTATGCCCAAACTCCTTGGTTCCAGAAATCACATTTTCCCTCATGAACCACACAGTTCCTGAATCTGTGATCCATGTGAGGATATGTCACAGGTTGGTTTATATATTATTCATGTTAGTCCAAGCCATCGTTCACCTTAAAAGGGAGGGGGCAAATGTTCTCTACAGTAAGAACCTTTACAGACAGATGCAAAGCCCTGTGCTGAAACTGGGGGAAAAAAAAATGAAAATGCCAAGAAAAAGAGTTAAACGTGTGTGGAACACCAGCTACAGAAGTGCGCATGTGATGGAGTGGGGGTGTCTTCTGAATCATTTCCCTAAATTTAGCAATGCAGTTTAAAAAATAAGCTCCTAAAGAGCTGCTTCCCAGAAATTCTGTTATTTCTCTGCATATGCCTTATGTAAGTCTCTGCCACAGGCCTGCAGAATAGTCAAATGGGATGGGCACAGCCCTATCTTGAAAGAACCACCCAGAGAAGTTGAGAGATGTTAAGAGGATTAGAAACCCCAGCCTTGTCCACCTATACAGCTGTGAGAGGGGCTGTTTAGTGGAGGTGAGGTCTATTAAGTGCTTTCTACCTAGATATGTGGGGTGGTGTGATATGTATTCATTGCTCCCTATGAAAGACAACTGCCAGTGTTGTTGATTATTTCCAAAAGCTTTAATGTCATTCTTAGTGAATCCTTAAAGGCATTCTCTTTGCCATCCACCATCACTCCTTTGATCTCTTTCTCCCTTCTTCCCTCTCCCTCTTTTTCTCTCCTATTTTCTTTCTTTCTTTCTAGCTTTACCCCATGAATGGCTCCATAAAGAGTTAGGCCTCTCTTCAGCTTCTCTTTCCAGCTCACATCTAGTTAGTAATTGCTCCTGGGCTTCTCTGCGCTTCCTTGTGGCCAGTGGCACAGGATGGTAGGAGTCTGGAAGGGCAGTGGCAGGTCGCATTTTAAGTTGAAACTAATATGCCCTGTCTCCAGCTCCTCTTGGCTACCTCTACAATCGCTCATGTGTAGGGTTGGCCTTAAAGAAAGGGAAAGTGAAGAGACTGATAATCATTTCTTTTTCTATAAGCCCCTTCCAGTGTCTTTTACTGTTTGCATCCTCAATCTGGTCATTTCCCCAACCAGAGCCCACTTTTCCTACCTACCCACAACAGAATCTTTATCCTAATTTTCTTTCCTATTTAATGTTTAATTCTTTTGTTTCTCACTAAACTGGCAGAGGGTGTCATGAATCTCAGCTTTTGGAGGCCTGGAAAGAGCCAATAACCAATTTTACAATGTACTAAAGACCAATAATGGATTCATATATTAGTCACCTGGAATATTTGACATTTTAATAGGAGAGATCTCATTAATTCACAAAATTATATAAATGCCCACTATGAGCCAGGCCTTACCCTAGTCATCAATTTTTATACAAGGACCCTGTTTCCGTTCTTTTGGCAGAGACCCACAACAAGCAAGTAAGAAAACAGGATTACAATAATTTCTATGAAGAAGAGAAGAGAGTAGCCTGGTGAGCTAGAAAGATAGACATCTGAGGCATCATCTGAGTGAAGGGAAGTAAGAGGAAGGGGGGGCATTCCAGGCAGAGGGAAGAGCAGTGCTGTAGGTCCTGAGATGGGAGCAAGTCAAATATCACAGAAGCTGGGCGTGTAGCTGTAGTGTGGTCAGGAGAGAGGGGAATGGAGAGGTTGAGCCCAGAGAAGAAGGCTGCTATTAAGTCATGTATCTCTCGGTAACCTATGCTAAGTTCAGATTTTATGTACTTAAAATGGGAAGCTTTCAGAGGGCTTTAACAGATCTACATCTAACTTAAGTATCAGAAGATTAGGTTGTCATTTGGTTCTCCCACAAGCTAACAGTGGAGGAACCAGGACTAGTCACATTGAGAAGGGGCTTTAGGCTGTCCTGGACTACAGTTCTGACCACTCCAGGCAGCTGCCCAAACCACTTTACCTCACTACCTTTCAATTTTTCACACACAAGCTTTCTTCTCCCAACTCTTTTCACATCACATCTCAAAGAGAAAATGCTTTTCTGTACAGCACACCTGGTAACCTGAGGTTTCTCCAGGCTGCACCGAGGGCTGAGACACATTCCTAGCACACAGGGAGTGAATTTCTAATCTAGATACCATGGTGCATACAAAGATAAACTACATATTCTTACCTTCATAAGAATTATAACACCCTCATTGGTGATGTAGAGGAATGTTGGGAAAATGGCAGAAAGAACAATACAAAGCACAGAAAGATAGAAAATTCATTTTATCCCTAGATGTCCATTTAAGGTTTCATGACATTCCTCATGATGCCCCTAAAGCTTACCCACATTGATTAGTGTGGCCTAGTTCATATTTCTCAGCGTCCAACAATCAACAGTCCTCCGTGCTGCCAAACATGCGTGTGTCCCAGGCATTCTCCTTCTCAGGTCCCTTTCTTCCTGCCATGCAGGGGATCCCTGCTGTCCTGAAGCCGTCCGCTCAGCTCAGAACTGATGGTGCTTTGGAATCGCTTGCCTTCCTGGTTGGCAAATTTAGAGTTCAAGCCAAGTGGTAAGACAGTCTGCCACAATGGCTTATGGGAATGAGATTTTCCCTCCTTTTCAAAATAAATTTCTTATAAAAAGCCAGTGCCATAGTCTGATGTGAGAAATCATGGAGACAGGAGGGGGGTGTGTGTCGGAGGATCAAAAGTCACTTGACTACAACAAAAGGCAATGTATAAAGAAAGGAAGACTTGAGTCTGTGCTTTCAGTAATGTGCATGCATTCGAGCATATGCACCACCATTTTCCTCTGTCCCCCGGCCCTTTGTCCTGTGTTTGAAACTGACCTGGTACCTACAAATGGATGTCACTTCATAATGCTCACATTTGTTCTGCCTCTGGACTCAACATACCTTTCCCACCTTTCTCTCTCTCTCTCTTTTTACTTTACCTCCCCATACTCACCTTTAAACTATGTGCCCCATCATGAACTTTTTCCTTTGATCTGCCTAATCTCATCAGCCCATCCCCTGGGCTCCCTTATCATTGTCTACAAAGTGCTCACTGGAATCCCTTGACTTGCTGCCTTACCAGTTGTCAGTCATATAGTTCCTCAAATTCTTCAGCATAACCAATGAGTTATATAACTCAGACAACTGAGAACTGATTGTGAAAGGGTTAATGCTGTGGTCTTTTCTGGTTAGCATTAGGCTCTATGTGCCTCTTCCCAGGGGTTTCCATAAATGTTCGTGGCTTTGCATTTTGTTAGCTGGGGGACTTTTCAATTTTGGGTGGTCATGATTTCCTTTATGGTAGGAAAGGTTGTTTCTTTAGTTTTCATCTGAAAAACATGGCAGGGGCTCCTCCTGAAAGTAAAACCCATGAAAATGTAGAGGCTTCCATTAGCAGTGGGCATCTGAAGTTTTATCCCTCAAGCTAGTTGACAGTCTCCAACAATTAATTACCTTGAACTGTTCTTGTCTGTCCCAGGTCAGCTGTATTCACCTTTCTCTCCAGTTTTGGGAATAACATTCAGTTCTCTAATGGATCTAATGGATCAAGAAAGTTGATTTTTCAGGGTCCCCCTTCCAATTTGTTTCTTGTTTCAGCAAGAAACAAGTTCTAACTTCTTCACATGACAGACTGGCAACCTGTAGGCTTCCTGTCTTTGAAGACATCTATAATGATGTAGTGCCTATATAACAAACATTCAATCAATATTTGCTGAGTCAAAGTGTATAAAAGGTAAAAGAAAAAGAAGCACTAAATTAGGAGCCACTCCCTGAAGATGAGGAACTCATTCTAGTTATCATGTGAAAAAACGAGGCTTGTCCTGTTGTTGAGACAAAGCATGCAACCAGAAGGAGCTTATGGAAGGAGAGGATTTAGCTCCAGCTTATAGTTTTGAGGTTTCATCGTGGTGGGGAAGGATGGAAGGAGACACCAGGCATCACATCTTGTCACCTCAGCAGGGAGTAAGTAGAAAAAAGTCAGTTATGAACTTCAGTGGATCTAGACTAACAAACCCCAAGGCTCACCCCCCAGTGACATACCTCCTCCAGCAAGGCTCCACGTACCCAAGGCTCACTGGCAGAGGATTAAGTATGAGGTTTAATCATAAACGCTTGAAGCTATGGGAGACATTTTATACTGAAACCACTACATCTGAAAAATTATTTCCCTCAGAATTTTGACCTAATATCAGATCCTTACTCCCTAAATATTCTCTACTAGATACCAGATATTGGATTCTTACTGACTCTCCCACCCTACAAAATCCTCATGAAATATTTTATGAGTCCCAACTTGGATAAAAGACTACCCAATGTTGTTACCTACTGTAAGCCCCCTGAATTTTCTTTCTCTGTCATAATATCTGTTTCTATTTTCCTTTAGCTAATGTTTATTGGGAAAGTTTGTAATACCACACACTAAGCTATATTCTTTGAAGAGATTATTTCATTGCCTTCATAAACAAACTATGGGATGGATATGACACATGCATTTGGAAGGTATTTATTGTAGCTTAAAGAAGCTAAGTAAATTGCCTAATTTCATATAGTAGGACAGATATGGGTGACTGATCTCTTTTTTGTACTATCTCAGTAAACTACCTATGCTAGAAGAAAACATTGATTATCTACATGTGATAGACACAGAACTAGATGCCATGGTAAATACAAAGAGAATCCTTCATAACAGTTTTTAGCTCCCCCCCCCCAAGTTTCTTTGTTGTGATGGTGCCATCACCATCTTTATAGAATAGGGAGAACACTTTCTTGAATCCAGCAATCTGTTCTTCGGTCAGCTGCTCAGCCATGGTGCCAGCGACGCGAGGAAGAGCAGAGCAGGAGAGGAGGGCGGCTGCACCAGTGCAGGGCCTGTGCCCGCAGGGGGCCTCCACGGCTGCTGCGCCAATTGCGCTGTGCACTGTGCCTCCTCCCGACTGCGAGTCTGGTATTTGTTTTTTACATTTTATTTTTACTTATTCATTATTTGAGGGAGAGAGAGAGTGCAAGAGAGAAGCAAAAGCAGATAGAAAGATTGGGCGCACCAGGGCCTCCAGCCACTGCAAATGAACTCAATACATGTGCCACCTTGTATATCTGGCTTAGGCAATCGAGCCTGGGTCCTTTGGCTTTGCAGGCAAAGCGCCTTAACTGCTAAGCCATCTCTCCAGCCCTTGATTTTTTTTTGAGGCAGGACCTTATTCTGCAGCCCAAGCGAGTCTATAATGCAGTGTGTGGCCCAGGTTGGCTTTGAGCTTGCATCAGTCCTCCAGGTGTGAAGCCATTCTGCCTGGTCCTAATTTTTTGCCTGATTCTAACTTTCAAATCTTCAACTTTGTCTAAAACAGAGCCACAGTGATTTACTTTTGACAATTGTTCACAAAGATGGAAAGAGAAAAAGCAAAATACAAGCAAGTGAGAGAATCATGCTGCCTCGGGGGGAGTGAAGATATCTCAGAGGTCACTTAGTCACCTCCTTCCAAAAGGTGAGTGGGTTAGCCATCTCTCTGCAGCTATCAGGACCCTAAAGCCTGCTATGTTCTGAAGTGTGATAACACCTACCTCCTGCCGGTCAGAGCAATTAATCCTTCCCACCAGGTGAATGGCTGACACTCAAGAATAACGTCACCATTCATTATCTTATAATCCTTCCTCCTACTGCTTTAAAAATCTGTGTACAAATCTGACACCTGCCAAACATTTGTGAGAGAACATTTCTGTCTGAAAGCAGACCTCATGGAGCTTCTGACATGGTACTCATTTTATAAGATCAAACATTTATTATCTTCCCTTTTCCATCCAAACAGTGCTTGTTTCCTTTGTGTCTACCTGTAAAGCTCCCTGCTTCTCTCCACACCGTTTCCATTATTCTCCCTTGGTTTCTCCTTTCCCCAAAGAATTGGGGCAGACAGACCTTCTATGATGCAACCAAGCTTTCCAGAATTGGACCTGTTACTTAATCTCTCCAAAATTCCATTTCTCTTCTGAAAAATGGGGACAACAGTGGTGGCTTCAAAGGTTTTTGTTTCGCAAGGTTCAATGAAATGATGTGGGGAATGTCTGTAACTCCGGAGTTCCCAGCATATCAAAACATGGAATTGTGGTAATTGCTAGTTATATTTAGTCATTGTTTTTGTTATTTTTTATTCATTCATATTTCCTCTTCTCCCTGCTGCCTTCCATTTTTCCTACATTAGAATCCCTTCTCTAGATTTGCTGTTAACTTAAGGCATTGCCTTATATAAAGTTTAGAGGACCACTCATTATGTCAAAATATTTCCCCTAACTGGAAATTTCTATGGCAGTGTAAGTACCATAATGTTGCCTTTGGCTAGGAGGACTGACCTAGAACCTTCTCTTCAACTTCTTGTACAGTATCTACACACAGCAATTTCTAAAGAAAACTGTTAACCCAAGGGCTGAATGGAGAGCATTATATGACTTCAATTCCAGTCTCCCTGGAGATTTGACTCCAGTTATAACACTGTTATTAGTTGACAAAGGCCACCTCAAGTCTGTTGGGGAGGGAGGGTATGTAGAGTCCATTCTCTTCCCCCCCCATGCTGCATTCTCTGCCCTCACCAGAGACATGAGTACCACCTGGCTTCTGAGGCTGCATTCAGACAGGAGGACTTAGAGGTATTCCTGCCAGGCGAGACTCTGATGGTCCCCGAGGGTGCCTTCTGAAATATGTATAAGCTTAGTCATTTATAAATATATCTCATTAAATGAGATATTTTTTAAAGAATGAGAAATAATTTATAAAGATAAAAATAATTCAGCCTTGCCACAAAAGGACAAAAATAAATTTCGTACCTTCTCTGCCTGATTCCAAGGGGGAGGAAAGCAAGGGACGATGAAAGTCATAATATATATGGCTGAAGCTGAGACCAGAAACTTGACTGACTAGCAGCTGAGGCCTGAGACCCAGGGATCTTGAACAAGACAGTGGAGGGGAAATGGATTTTTAATAAAATCTATTCCTTACTTCTGAGCTCAAGTCACACCCAGCATGGCACTTTGATTCTAGACAATGCAAAATACATCCAGTCCTGGTTCCTCCACCCCAATGCCTTTTAATCAGAAGATCTGAAGCAATGATAATAATAATAATAATAATAATTGGGAGCTTTCAGGGGGCCCTTTTCTAAAGCATTTTTAACATATGGTCCTATGTAACTCACCTCCTAGTCTTTTTCCTCTCTATTCCCAGCCTGTTACTCCTTAAGACTAGCAGTCATCCTCTGTGTCAGGGCCTTGCCCACACTGGCAGTCAGTCCCTTTGCTCTTCTCAAGAGGCTTTTCTCCCCATATGTGTCCTCCCACTTTCTTCAAGCCTCTACTGAATGCCACCTTCTCAGAGGACCTCTTTGGCCCATATTCAGACCCCAGCCAGCACTTCCCATCTCTTCATTGCGCTTACCATCTTTAAACATACCATATACCTTACTTATCTTATTCTTCATCTCCAACGAGAATAAGAATTTTCATCTCTTTTGTCAATGAACTTATTTCCAGTTCCAACAACTCTGCCTATCACATGGCTTGATGAATAAAGTTGGTCAAAATCTCAATCCCATCTCATAGTGGTACAGGACAGTTTTCTTCTGAGAAGATTTGGTGAATCACAGACTCTTTTCCTCTTTCCAGCCTTAATTTACTATGTCGTGTCTTGGCTGAGGTGACAGAAGGCGGGCTCAGGAGAGGTAACGCAGGCAGGTCTTGGCTGAGGTGACAGAACGTGGGCTCAGGAGAGGTAACACAGGCATGTCTTGGCTGAGGTGACAGAAGGCAGGCTCAGGAGAGGTAACGCAGGCCGGCACCCACAGCACCTGCGACCATGCCTGCGCTTTCTTCAGCTCATGCTTATGCTGACAACAGGAGTCCTAGTTTTGCTTTCAGAAACTTGGGATGGAGTCAGTGAAAAAGACAGCCATTTGCAAGGCTTGGATTACAGAAAATAGGGACAGCTTTTGCAATCCCTGTATAAAACCCAATGTTTCTCAATCTTGCACTCTGAGCTCATAATATACCAACTTAATGGTGGTAACTATAGTGATGCATAGTTCTAAGCAATTGGTACTTAGTTGTAAATAATCTTTAACTTGTAAGAAATTACTGCAAGGCATCCTGCCCAGTGCTCTGATTCCCTGTCTGTCCACCGCCCCCCCCCCATCAGCTGAAGATTTGTCAAGCCTCCCAATACCCTGCAGAGAATGTAGGAAGCATCTACATTCTGATGGCTGAGAGCAGACAGGGAACCAAGTCACAGGCAGGCAGCTCTGCATGCACCAGACCCGACATTAGAAAGATGGGGCTCAAACCTTCAGCTCTTCCACTTGCCACTGCTGTGAGGTTAGGAGAGTATTTGAATATAGTCAGGCTTCACTTTTATCCTCTATGAAATAAGACAACCTTACCCACTCTGGTTATATCATAGGTTTTAATGATAGTCACGAAAATGGCTGTACTTTTCCTATGTGCCTGATACTGTTTAAAATGTGTGTGTTCCTATTTACACGTGCATACCAGTTTACATATGTTAGTATAGGTCTATTTAAATATTTAAAAATACTTTAGTTTTAGGTTATCTGAAAGAGAGAGAGAGAGGAGGAGGGGAGAGAGAGAGAGAGAGAGAGAGAGAGAGAAATAGAGGCAGATAGAGAATGGGCATGCCAGGGCCTCTAGCCACTGCAAATGAAGTCCAGCCACATGTGCCAACTTGTGCAGCTGGCTTGTGTAGGTAGCGTGGAATTGAAACTAGGTCCTTTGGCTTTGCAGGTAAGTGCCTTAACCACTAAATTATCTCGCCAGTCCTTAATTATTTTCTTACATATGTATAATTATGGACATAGATCAAATGTAAAGCTAATTGAAATAGTATATATTTGTGTACCTAATCAATTGCTACCCATATAAAATACTAGAATATTATCAATACTCCAGAAGAGCTCTTCATAGCTTTTCCTAATCAATAACCTCCAAAGGCAATTGCTGTTTTATCTCCATTGCAATAGATTATTTATACTAATTCTTTAAATGGAATCACACAAAAACACAAGATGCATTCTTTTTATTTTGTTATTTTGTGTGTGTGTGTTTTTCTTCAAGGCAGGGTTTCACTCTAGCTCAGGCCAACCTGGAATTCACTATGTAGTCTCAGGGTGGCCTCGAACTCATGGTGGTCCTCTACCTCTGCCTCCCAAGTGCTGGGATTAAAGGCATGTGCCACCATGCCTGGCATTTTGCGTTTTTTTGAGGTAGGGTATCATTCTAGTCTAGGCTGACCTTGAACAAATTATACCTTTTAATTCCCTCTCCCCTGTTCCCGTTTTCCTGGGGCACTCCTTTGTGGGGTTATGGGATTTACTGTGTGGTCATGAAGGCCTCAGTTAGTCCCAATGGGATAGTGCGGAGACCGTGCCTCTGGGTATTCCCACACACTCTGTGGCTCTTACAATCTTTCCACCCCTTCTTCTGCAATGTTGCAAGAGCCATGGCAGGCCTATTGACAGTTTGATTTAGTGCTGAGTTCTCTGTAGCCTCTGCATTTCTGCTTTGTTAAGTTGTGCTTGATCACCCTGTCTGCCACCATCATCCTGGAGCTGGTTGTCAGGCTAGCAGTAAGAGCAGAGTTCATGGCACTGCTTCCACCGCAAGTTCTCCTGGGCCTGGCAGAGGTGGAAGAGGTGGCAAGTCTCATAGTGGGCAGTCTTGTCTTCTTGTCTTATTGATGGAACTCAACTCTCCTCCATGTTCACTGCCATCTGTAAAATAAAGCAGATTCTCCATCCAAGAGTGAGAACAGCTTGTCCACCTTATTAAATTTTTGTTTATTTATTCTCTCTCTCTCTCTCTGTGTGTGTGTGTGTGTGTGCACATATCATGGCATGCATGTGGAGATCAGTGAATAACTTTGAGGTGCCTATTCTACATTATGTGAGATGAGACAGGGTCTTTTGTCACTGCAAAAGAACTTTCGGGCTGCAAAAATTTGTCAGACTAGGTGTCCCAGGAGCTTTGGATTCCCTGTCTCCTATATCCAGCTGTACCTGAATGCTGAGGAATTGAACCTGGGCCATCAGGCTTTGCTATAAAGCATCTTTAACCACTGAGCAATCTCTCCAGCCCCTATCCACCTTATTCTTTGAGACAGATTCTCTCACTGAACCTGTGGTGTACCCAGTTGCTTAAACTAGGCAGATAGCAAGCCCTGGGGATTTTCTGATCCCACCTCCCCAGTGCTAGGGCAAAGGGGTGTGACCATATGCCTGACATTGAGCATAGGCATGGAGGATCAGAACTCAGGTATTCATGCTTGTGTGGTGAAGTGCTTTATCCACCGCACCATCTCATCAGCCATTCAGTTAAAGTATTTCAGGTGCTGTACTTATTGAATTTCTTGAGCAATCCAGAGAGATAGGCCCTATTGCCTCCATTCTTACATGAAAATCAAGGCTTATACAAGATAAATTATTTGTTCAGAGTCATGTCATGGAAAAGTGATAGAGTACACTGTACACAGAAAGAATAGCAATGGGGAAGACATGTGCCTTATACACTGTAAATTACTGTCTGGGTGTCACCTAAAATTGTGGCCACATTTTCCTGGACAGATGGACTGCATTGCTGCCACTCAGCATCTTGAATCTCTTGAGAATTTTAATGTAATATCCTGGGCAAGATTGGTTGTTTTCTAGATGACTTTGAACTCATTCTCCTGAATAAAATTTCATATTTTGACAAAAGCGCTTTTGGTGTAAGAACCAAGGCTTTCTCATTTCTTTAGTTCCCTTCTGCCCAGTTTGATGTCTGATCTATAAGATGAGCAGTGGGAGTTGGCTGAAATCACAGGCTAGTCATGATAGTGAATTTCACTGACATTCATTATGCCTTCTTAAAATAGTTTTTCTGTGAGCATGGCTCAAAAAAAATTTAGGGACCAGTCACTTAAATCAAAAAGACAAATTAGATTATCTTCCCAAAGTTTAGAGAAGAATGAGAGCAAAAGGACACAGTCACATAAGACTGCTGCTTGGAGATGCCTCTTCTGTGACATGGTTTTGAGTTACTGCTACTCTGTTTCTATTTCGTCAGTCCCATTTCATCAGTAAGCTTGCAGTGTAGTCAACACGAGGTCATAGATCAGTAGAAAAATTGTTACAGGTCTTTGAACAGAAGACTGTTTTCTATATTTAAAATGCCCAAAACATACAATTACAGAAGATAAAATTTACTTCTGAAAATGAATAGTAAAATTCAGTGCTCGTGCTCATGGGAAGGGTTCTTTGTGTTTTGTTTTAAGAGGGTAGAGAGGTTAGGGTTTAAAAATTAAAATGAAAATTTTCCATTACTATAGAACTGAAAGTACAAAGTGCAAAACGTATTATCTTCTATCTGGTCAAATTTATGTCATGTAAGCAAGGAAAAACTGAAATAGCTACACTACTTTGATCATTATGGTTTTCATTGCTCTTCAACCATTGATTAACATCACAAAGCTTAAGGAAGGATTATTCTAAAGTTTTAAGTGACTAACTCAGCTCTGCAGTGCTTGAATATACATTTGTCCAACTCTGCATAGGGTCAGTAGCATCCCCAAAATATGAGCTATAGTTACCACTTATAGTCTTAGGGGTAATCTTGGGAATTACCATGTAATGACAAGACTAGCAGAGAAATCAACAGAAAGAAAAGTAGAAAAACTTTATATAACCAAAGAAACAGCAATGCTAAATATACAAACATAAAAACACAGCACGGGCCTTTGAATGTAGTGATCTTTGTTTATGAGAAAACTGTTTTAAAAACCAAATATGGACTTCAAATATTTGGTGGAGTGAATGTAAAATGCCTTCTGTAGATTTATGTGTTGGCATACTTAATTCTCAGATGGTGGCATCATTTAGAAAGGTTATAGAACTTTTAGGAGATGGAGCCTTGCTGGAGGAAATGTGCCACTGGAGGAAGGCCTTGAGGTGATACAGCTAAGCTCCAACCCCAATTCTCTCTTGTTCTACTTCTCCCTGCTGATGTGATACCAGCTGTCTGCTCCTGTTCCTCAAACCTGTAACCCTAGTGAACAATAAGCTGCTTCTGGTCAGGTATTTTACCCAGCAATGAGAAAGTAACTGGTGCAAAACATATGTGTTTGTGTATAAGCTATGTTGTGATGATACATCAATCTGAATAGATTCTTCTCTGTGTATTTTTCTCTCTAGGACTCTGATACTAAATAGACTACTGACTTAGAGAAGCACACAAAAAACTTACTGTGAAAGTAACATTGATAGTCCACCTTGGATTTACACAAGGATTTTTTTCTTACTTTAAATCCAGAGTGTTCCTCTTGTTTTCACATTAATCTCACATAAAATTCAGGCAATTTAGGAGCTGAAACAATGAGTGTTTTACAGATGGCATTAAGTTCAGATAAATCGACTGACAACATTATATCTATGTCTGTGGATGAAATAGGAGAGGTAATTCTCATTTCCCTCAAGTCTCTTTCAAAGAAGTTATATTCTTCCCCGCGGGTATATTACATAATTTGATCCTCCACCATATCTTTTTCATCTTTTTACCTCTGTTATGAATACTAAAAAGAGGTGCATGACCTTTCATTCTATCTCCTTTGATCAACAAGTATTATGTAATAGAAACTAAAGAGTATGTTTTGGTACTTTAGTTTTAAGTATCACATGTGTTTAAACAAAGGAAAATGCAGTTTTGGAGTCCATTTAATTACTATTACTGAAAAGTAGAGTGTAGGCAAATGTGACAAAATTAAATTTCAAAAGAAATATAAGTTAGCCTAATGCTTTTGAAAAGTTTATAAGAAATAAGTAACATAGCTAGAAACTTATTATAGACATTTCAAAACCTATATATAAACCATAAACATAGACAAAGTTTATAATAAAACAGAAGATAAATTACAATAGCATATTTTAAAGTATAGAATATCACAAACTGACAAAATATGAAATTTGTCAAAAATAATTGCACATTGATGAATTCCTTTATTAGAAGAGAAAGACATTCAGGTTTAATTTATTTAAAAAAATCTTTGCTACTTATTAGACTTATTTAAAGAAAGTGGAAATAAAATTATAAGTAAGCATTCAACAAAAAGTATGCAAATGCAACTAACAAGAAAATGAACACTATCAAAATCAAATCAAATAATTATATACAAAGTTTTTTTTTGCACAAAGAGAGCCACTTTTATTAGTAAGGATGTAATTCTTATAATATTGAGTCTGTCTTAAACCTTAAAGATCCAAATAACATCTCCTCAGTTTATATGAGAGAATAGTGTTAGAAATGCAAGACAAAACAGGAAACAACAATAATAGAAGACTTTGACATTATTTGAAAAGTAGCAAACAGCCAAGCAATAATGAAGAATATAACGGAAATAAATAATATGCATTGTAAATTGTATACCCAGTATCAGGGTTTTTCAGGGAAACTAATGATCATAGTTTACAGATGAATAAGAGTTTTCTTTTTGTAATTAAAAAATATTTAATTGATCACAATTAAGCCATAGGGAAGGAGAATAAATTCTAAAACTTGTCTGCAAATACTTACTTTTAAAATGCAATGAAATCAGCATGATTAATTATTTGGAACATAATTTTCACAACAACAGAGAGCTACTCTCTTACACCCTCCAGGATAACAAAACAACAAAAAGTATAGACCAGGATGTGATGAAATTGTTGAATTATAAAATGATGCAGCCACTTAGTACAGTTAGAAAGTTTCTCATAAGGTTAAATATAAAATTACCACATAGCAACACATCCACTGGTATAGTATATAGCAAAGAAAAATAAAAATATGTGTACCCTGGGTCTCGAGAGTCAACTCAGCAGTTAAGGCACTTGCCTGCAAAGCCTGACTACCCAGGTTCGAGTCTACAGTACCCATGTAAAGCCAGATGCACAAAGTGGTGCATGCATCTGGAGTTTGTTTGAAGTGGCTGGAGGCCCTGGTGTGACCATTCTCTCTCTTTTTAAAAATATTTCATTTAATGTATTATTGATTTGAGAGAGAGAGAGAGAGAGAGAGATAATAATACATTAAATGAAATATTTTTAAAAAGAGAGAGAATGGTCACACCAGGGCCTCGCCACTACAAACAAACTCCAGATGTATGTGCCACCTTGTGCATCTGGCTTACGAGGGTACTGGGGAATCAAAACCTAGGCTTCTCAGGCAGTGCCTTAAATGCTAAACCATCTCTCCAGCATCATATCTCCTTTCTCTCTGCCTCTTTCTTTCTCTCTCTCTCAAATAAATAAAAATATTTTAAAATTATATATATATATATATATATATATATATATATATATATATATCCACCTAAAAGTTATAAACAAAGGTTCATAGTATTATGCAAAATACCAAGAGTGGGAACAAGTCAAATATCAGCCAATGAACAGAAGACTACACTAAATCCAGGCCATAAAAAGAATAAAGGTTTCATCATTACCACAGCATGCAGGACTCTTTTGAATATTCTTTTTAAAAATATTTTAATTATGTATTTGAGTGAGAGAGAAAGGGGGACAGGGAGAGAGAGGGAGAGGGACAGAATGGACACACCAGGGCCTCTAGCCACTGCAAATGAACTCCAGACGAATGTGCCACTTTTTACATCTGGCTTATGTGGGTACTGTGGAATCGAACCTGGATTTTTAGGTTTCACAGCAAACACCTTAACCACTAAGCCATCTCTCCAGCCTTCTTTTGAACATTTTGCAAGGTGAAAGAAGCTAGGTAGTAAAGGCCATATATTAAAAAAATAGTAAAAAATTTATAGTATGTTACATTATGGGAGGACCTAAGATATATTTAAAATAGATAAAACACAATTTCATTTAAATGAGATGTCTCAAATTGAAGAGTCTATAGAGACAGACAGTAGACGTGAAGTTAGCAGGGCTAGGGAGTCTTGTTTGAGAAGTTCAGAGAAAGAGTCTAAATGGACACAGGATTTCTTCAGGGTGTGATGAAATGTTGTAAAAGTTAACAGTAATGACTATTACACAATTAGAAATGTACTAAAAAGCACCAAATTGTGTACTTTAAGAGAACAGTTGTTCTTACTCTATGAAATATATCAATAAAGCTGCCATGCAATTGCTGCAGAAATGGAAATTAATGGTGAAGTATTTTAAAAAGAGAATCAGAAGAAAATTTCCAAAGTTCTTTCTCAAACAACTCATGAATAATAGAAAAAATTAAAATTATAATCCTAGATATTGATTTTTCATAAAATTATAACCTCAGATATAAACATTTATGAACAGAACCAAAGCTTTACCTAAAGGGAAAATTCATAGTATTTCATTATGAATTTACAAATTCAGAATTCATTGATAAATAACTAATGAGCTAAGAAATCATCCAAGGGAATTAATAACTAAGAAATTAAAAAGATGGCACTGATGAGTAAATTTAATTATCTGATCTTTGAGAGTACAAGAAACTAAAAATTCTTAAATAAAAACAATATTTTTTGTTTGTTTGTTTGTTTGAGGTAAGGTTTCGCTCTAGCTCAACTGGCCTGCAATTCACTATGTAGTCTCAGGGTGGCCTTGAACTCATGGTGATCCTTCTACCTCTGCCTCCCTCATGCTGGGATTAAAGGTGTGAATAATCACACCTAGCCTTAAAATAAAAACAAAACAAAACCCAAAACAATCATTTTTTTTTTAATTTCAGGTTAGTTTGCTTCAATTACCCCAGGACATAGATCGTATTTTTCATGAGTTGGGGAAGACCTGGACTCTTTTTTTAAGGACAAGCCATAATATAAATCACACTTAATGACTATTTCTTTGACAATAAAATAATCAACATGGAGATTTGTCAGATTATAGCTAGGACAGAAGAGTAACACTGGAAAATTGATATCCCTCCTTCTCCTCTCTTCCCTCCTCTTCACTGAGTTTATTATTTTATTTTTTGTTTTAGCCATGTTTTGTTTTGAGATAGGGTCTCTCTACACAGCCTTCTTCTTGGATCTTCTCAGTGCTTGGATTACAGGAATGTGCCTCCAGGTGCCCAGCTTCTGTTTTGCTCAGGCACATTAGGTGACTGATATTGGTCACATAGTTGCTAGTGTCAGGGAGGATGAGGCTTAGGTTTTAGGCTGTTATGCCAACTTTATGGTTCCTAACCTTTGCAGGGATGGACAGTGTTATGGATACCTTTGTAAATGTGATAAAAACTAAGAAAAAAAATGATCTGCCTCCCTCCCCACACTCCATCAGTAAGGTCGGGTGCCTCCCCTGTGTGCTATTTGCTGCAAACATGATGACAGCAACACGGATTGACATTTCAACTGGAGGCAATAAGCAAGAGGTTCATCAATTGCTCAGTGCAGGACTTACATACTTCATTTTTTACTGAGAACTTCCATAATTGTAAACAATATACCATGGTAATTCCCTCCCTCCCTCCATTTTCCCCTTTGAAACTCAACTCTCCATCATATTCCCTCTCCTTCTCAATCAGTCTCTCTTTTACTTTGATGTCATGATCTTTTCCTCCCATTATGATGGTCTTGTGTATTGTCTGGCACTGCAAAGTCATGGATATCCAGACTATTTTGTGTCTGGAGGAGCATGTTGTAAGGAGTCCTACCCTTCCTTTGGCTCTTACATTCTTTCTGCTACCTCTTCTGCAATGGACCCGGAGCCTTGGAAGGTGTGATAGAGATATTTCAGTACTGAGAACTCCTCTGTCACTTCTTCTCAGCACCATGTTGCCTTCTGAGTTGTCCCAAGGTTACTGCCATCTGAAAAGAGAAGGTTCTCTAACCAAAAGTAAGAGGAGCATTAATACATGGGTATGAACATTCAGAGAAGTGCTTACTGGGCAGTTTGATGAGCATAGTATATACATTCAGCCAGACAGCAGCAGATGTTACACCCCTAGGGCTTATGACTACCCCTATTTTAAGTTTTCAGTATCAGGGATGTATTCTGTACCATGGAGTGGGCCTCCAGTCCAATTGGAGGGCAGTTGATTTCCACCATGACAGATGTGCCACTATTGCACCTGTTGGCTCATTTGGCCTGGATGGCCAATTATAAGGCTTGCAGTGTCCACTGTGGAGTATCTTCACTGGTGGTATCTCTTCCTCCCATTGAGCTGCATGTAGAATGGCTTCTTCCAGCTTTCTGTCAGCTGGTCTACATGGAGGAGGTTATCAGTTCAGTTCCAGCAGGATTTCTCAGTAGGCCTTGCAGCCAAAATATGTGGAGTCTTCAGCAATAGGGTCTTACCATCTATTCGTGGTAGGAAACCAAGGGCCTCGGCAATGGCCTATAATGTTTTGGGGGCATCAGGGACCTCCCTGACCAACAACTCACTGGAAGGTATCCCATCCCCGGCACTGAAAATTTTCTATCAACGATCTATGGTTCCTGAGTGTTCCATTGTCCAAAACAGGAGGATTCCATATGACTTATTTATATCCTCTTAGATTTCAATTAGCCCTCCCTCCACCTTTTCTTTACTCAATCTCTTCCCCTGACCTCACTTTGGGCCTTTTCACCCCCTCTCATCTATTCTTCTACTTACATATATACAATACCATCCTATTAAGTTCCCCCTCCCTCCCTTTATATTCTCTTTATATCTCCTTTCTAGCTTACTGGCCTCTGCTACTAAGTTCTGTTCCTACTCACATAGAAGTCCAATAATTTGTAGCTAGGATTCACATATGAGAGAGAACATGTGATGTTTGGCTTTCTGGGCCCGAGTTACCTCACAAAATATAATTCTTTCCAGATCCATCCATTTTCCTGCAAATTTCATAACTTCACTTTTCTTAACTGCTGAGTAGAATTCAATTGTGCAAATGTGCCACATCTTCATTATGCACTCATCAGTTGAGGGACATCTAGGCTGGTTCCATTTCCTAGCTATTGTGAATAGAGCAACAATAAACATGTATCTCTAAGATAATGAGATGAGTCCTTAGGATAAATATGCCTAACAATGGTATAGCTGGGTCATATGGTAGATCTATTTTTAGCTGTCTCAGGAACCTTCACACTGATTTCCACAATGGCTGGACCAGACTGCCTTCTCACCAACAGTGTAGAAGGGTTCCTCTTTTTCCGCATCCTCGCCAGCATTTATGGTCACTTGTTTTCATGATGGTAGCCAATCTGATAGGATTAAGATGGAATCTCAGCATACTTTTAATCTGCATTTCCCTGATGACCAGGAATGTAGAACATTTTGTTTTAGATGTTTATATGTCATCTGTGTTTCTTCTTTTGAGAACTCTATGTAGTTCCATAGCCCATTTTTAATTGGCTTGTTTGACTTCTTGTTATTTTAGTTTTTTAGTTCTTTGTATATCCTAGATATTAATCCTCTATCAGATGTATAGCTGACAAAGATTTTCTCCCATTCTGTAGGTTGTCTCTTTGCTCTATTCACAGTGTCCTTTGCTGTACAAAAGCTTTGTTATTTCATGAGGTCCCAGCGGTTGATCTGTGGTTTTATTTCCTGAGCAATTGGGGTTATATTCAGAAAGTCTTTGCCAATACCAATATGTTGAAAGGTTTCCCCTACTTTTTCCTCTAGAAGTTTCAGAGTTTCAGGTCGGATATTAAGGTCTTTGATACATTTGGACTTAATTCTTGTACATGTAAAGAGATAAGGATCTATTTTCATCCTTCTACACATACGTATCCAGTTTTCCCAGCACCATTTGATGAAGAGAGTATTTTTGTTGAAGATCAGGTGGCTATAGCTACCCAGACTTACATCTGGGTCCTCTGTTCTGTTACATTGTCTATTTTTGTGCCAGTACCATGCTGTTTTTTGTCACTATGGCTCTGTAAAATAGGTTAAACTCAGGTATGGTAATACCACCAGCCTTATTTTTGTTGCCCAAAGTTGTTTTAGATATTTGAGATTTTTTGTGTTTCTAAATGGATTTTTGGACTGTTTTTTTTCCTATTTCTGTGAAGAATGCCATTGGAATTTTGATGGAGATTGCATTAGATGTGTAGATTGCTTTTGGTTAGGTTGACATTTTCATAATATTGATTCTTCTTATCCAAGAACAAGGGATATCTTTCCATTTCCTAGTGTCTTCTGCAATTTCTCGCTTGAGTGTTTTAAAGTTTTCATTGTAGAGATCCTTGACTTCCTTGGTTAGGTTTATTCCAAGGTACTTTATTATTATTTTTTGATTCAGTTGTGAATGGGAGTGATTCTCTGATTCTCTGTGTGTTTGTTGTTAGCATATAGGAAAGCTACTGATTCTGCAGGTTTATTTTGTATCCTGCTACATGGCTATAGGTGTTTATCAGCTCTAACAGTTTGCTGGTAGAATCTTTAGGGTCCTTTATGTATAGAATCATGTCATCTGCAAATAATGATAACTTGATCACTTCTTTTCCAATTTGTATCCCTTTTATGTGTGTCTCTTGCCTTATTGCTATGGCTGAGACTTCCAATACTATATTAAATAAAAGTGGGGACAGTGGACACCCTTGTCTTTTTCCTGATTTTAGTGGAAAAGCTTCAAGTTTTTCTTCATTTAGTAATATGTTGGCTGTAGGTTTGTCATAAATAGCTTTTATTATGTTGAGATATGTTTCTTCTATTCCAGTCTCTGTAGTACTTTTTATCATGAAGGGATGTTGGATTTTGTCAAATGCTTTTTCTGCATCTAATGATTTAAAGATTTATTTCTATTTATTTAGTTATTAGAGAGAGAGAGAATGGAGGCACCACAGCCTCTAGCCACTGCAAATGAACTCTAGATGCATGCATCACCATGAGCATCTGGCTTATGTGGGACCTGAGGAATTGAATCTAGGTCCTTAGGCTTCACAGGCAAGTGCCTTAATCACTAAGTAATCTCTCCAGCCCCTTTCCCACTTTTGAAGTTGATAGATAAACTCACCAAGCTTTTGTTTATATGAGTGGGTAATAGCTCTCAATACTTATCGTATGAAAAATTAAAACAAATTTAAAAACGTTTAGCAGTTCATTTAAAAAAATAAGCCATCGTATTTAGTATCAATTGTGTGCTTTTTATAAAATAACGGTTTCCTATGACAAAAGAAGCAAATGAATGGAAACTTGGTTCTTATGCCTGCTTCGTTTCCCTGTGTTCGTTTATGACAGTCATAGAATCTCTGGACAACTCCAATGTACACTCATGAAAGAAAAAGAATGAAAAAGCTAATGCTATCTTTGTATAAAAATGATTCTGACTTGTAGAACTTGTAAGAGTCTTAGGAACTCTGCAGGAAGTCCCTGAACTACACTTTGGGTACTATTGAAATTACATAAAGCATTAAGACTGTTAATGGTTAATAGGTATGAAAGGGAGAGAAAGAGAGAGAGAGCAAGAGAGAGAGAGAGAGACGATGGGAAGGAGGAGAGAGAAGGGCAGAGGGAGGGCAGGCAAGGAGACAGGCAGCATATCCAAAGACTTTAAGAAAGCAGGTTTCTGAGCTGGAGAGATGGCTTAGCGGCTAAGCGCTTACCTGTGAAGCCTAAGAACCCCAGTTCGAGGCTGGATTCCCCAGGACCCAGATGCACAAGGGGGCGCACGCGTCTGGAGTTCCGCTGGAAGCCCTAGCGCGCCCATTCTCTCTCTCTCTTTCCCTCTCTGTCACTCTTAAATAAGTAAATAAAAATGAACAAAAAATTATTTTTAAAAAAAGAAAGCAGGTTTCTCTTCTTTGAGTTTTATGTTTAGGAGCTATAGGAAAAATACCCTCTGTAGGATGAGGGAGGATCTGCTGCAGTTACAGAAGATGACCATTGGATGGCACTGCTGTTCCACTCACATGCAGTGTAAAAGCATCTGTATCCGGAAATGGCCTCTGGCTTGCCCACACTCAGAAAGTTGGAAGATTTGTACAGTAATTTTCTGTTTTGTTTTCATATATTTCAGTGAAGTCTTGATTATAAGGTGTCAAAGAGGACGATACCAACTAATTTCTCACTTCAAAGGATGTTTTCCACTTGACTAATTGGGTCTTTCAGATATTGAGAGTGAGGGTTGGAGAGCCTCTTCCAAGTCCGTCATTCTGGCTGGAAATCCAAGGCGTTCAGAACGTGGAGATAAAGATTCCTTGACCTCAAGATCCTTAGAATGCAAGCTAGAGTGAAAGAAGATGGCCTCAGATAGTGTTCCCAGGCCCAGTCAATGCAGACTCAATATCACAAGAGTTCAGAACCAGGTCTAGCTGAGTCTCTCACACAGAGGATGGAGGGGACATGCTACAAACGCTGCCCTTAGGGACCAAAAATTCCAAGGAGTGAGAGGTCCCTTCTGGTGCCATTAGGCTCTGCAAGAAGCCACTCAAATAAAGGAAGCATTGCAGGGTGCCACAAATCACGGCCTACACCAAAGTAGTCACATGGTCAACTTGTCGTGACCCTCTCAGTCCTATTTCCCTATGAGCTTCCTAGCTATGGAAGTGGCTCTGGTTAGAACAGCAGGCTTCAGAGGGAACAGATTACCCCTGTGCAGAGGTCAGGGGTCACCCAAATCTTATGTTGCAGGGTTGGAATTTAGACTCTCAGGAATGATGAATAGAACGGTGGGCTGGTGATTCCGGCCAGAGCCAGGTCACAAGGAACTCTAGGCAAGGGGAACAATTGCAGCTTGTTTTAGGGATGGGAAGAGCCACTGAAGTGCTTTGAAATGGTGCTCTTATATTGTTATATACTAACTATCTTAAATACAGTACAGAGGTGAATTTACAGGATAGTCAATGACTTCATAAGCTATTGTGCTAGTTATCAATATCAGCTTATTTAATACTCTTACCCTCCTTATGAGGTGGAAACAATTACTACCCTTTTGCATAGAGGAGGCAGAAGCACAGAACTCACTGGGCTGGAAAGATGGTTCAGTGGTTAAGGCAGCTGCTTGCAAAGCCTAATGACCCAGTGTGGTGGTCTGATTCAGGTGTCCCCCATAAACTTAGATGTTCTGAATGCCATGTCCCCAGCTGATGACAATTTGGGAATTAAACCCTCCTCGAGGCTATGTATTCTTAGGGGCTGGCTTACAGGTGTTATAGCCAACTTCCTCTTGCCAGTGTTTGGCACACTCTCCTGCTGATGTCCATCTGATGTTGGCCAGGAGGTGATGTCCACCCTCTGCTCATGTCATCATTTTATCCTGCCATCATGGAGCTTCCCCTTGAGTTAATAAGCCAACATAAACTACTCTTGGTCGGGTGTTTTCTGCCAGCCATGTGAACCTGACTGCAACACCCGGGTTTGATTCCCCAGTGCCCACACAAAGCCAGATGCTCAAAGTGGTACATGCATCTGGAGTTCATCTGCAGCAGCTGGAGGCCCTGGAAAACCCATATTCATTCTCTCCCCTCTCTCTCTCTCTTCCCCCCCCTCTCTCTGTGTGTGTCTCTGCTTGCAAATAAATAAATAATAAAAATAATATCAAAAAAGTGCTTACCCACCATCACATAGCACATAAGTGACAGAGCCAGAATTTGAACCCAGCCTGGTTCCATTGGCTATTTTGCTACTTTGTTATACTTCCCAGTTAATAAAAGAAAAACATGGCCCTAAAGCACTACAAAGCATAGCACACATCAACTGGGCCCAGCGGGAACCCAGGGGAGAGAAGGTTCAGTTCTTCTAGAACTAGGAGAGTTCAGAGGGTGCAGTCCATTTCAGAGGACCTGAGCTGGATCTGACAGTTGAGTTTGTGCTGCATAATCATGTGAGGGTTGAGAAGAGAATGTTGCCAATGGAAGCCGCAAGTGAGAAGACCAGTCCTGAATCTAATGAATTGGCGGCAACAAGAAAGCTGTACAGTTAGCCACTGGCCAATGCTGGTGGGCCAGAGAGGTCCTACAGAGTTTATTCTAGTCCCCACTGAGCTAAGATAGTTAAATTCCACCCATCATTTCACACATGCTGAGATCACAAGAAGGCTTCCCTGCCTATCCCAAATATTATCCAGACTTCTCAGCTTCTGACCTGCGGGGACTTGATTAAAATGTCACCATCTGATTCATGATGTAAAATACTGCCGTGGAACAGAAATCACTTAGGGATGAACCCTTGAGCAAATGCCATATACTACTCTGTGTGGCTGATCAGTCAGTTTAATAGTCAGCCTATAGTGTCACCTCAGCTGCAGGTCTTCACCATGTCCACAGGGAAAGTACAAAGAACAATATTAGATGAACTAAGAGGCCCTGTGTGCACAGCTTTCTCTGGATCTCTCTGGATAAGAAAGATGGTTATTCTGGTGTGATTACCTCATGAACTGTGCACCCGTGTCGATGTCTTGTGGCTATCTCTACACACACACACACACGCATGCGCGTGCGCACACACATACACACACACACACACACACACACACACACACATGCACAATCCTTTAAAGGTCCTAGAATTTAACCTGACAAATCAGCCACAGGTCTGTGTCACAGACCTTTCCCTTCTTCCTGGAAGCCACACCAACATGCATCCATCTTAAAGACCATAGGCAACCTCCCATTTCCAGTGGCTCTGCCTGAGGCATCTGACCACTCTGGAAGTGCTCTGTTTGGCTCACAGGGAGCAAAAGGTCTGCTCAGCTGTGTATGCCTGCCGAGTCCCTGTTGCACTGAGGGCTCCGAGGCAGTTCTCAGTGTATGCCATCCTGCGCCACATGTCAGACATTTGTAATGCTCTTTCTCCTCTGCGCTGAAAATGGTTCTCTTCTCCATCCTGGGAATTGTTTTTATTTTATTTTATTTTTTAATATTAATTGGTTATTCGTGTCCTAAAATGTCAAATATTTGCAAACCATGTTATAAAAACCAGCAGAACCTTCAACTCTCCCTCCTTCTCTCATCATCCCACTTCTCAGAGGCTCTCTAAGGCTCGGGTGCTCTTTGGATATTCACCTGCAGGTAGCGAACTCACATATTTCTACTCCCAGTTGGGATTTTCCAGTCTTGGGAATTATCTATTAAATTCTCACTGTGAAAGATGAAGATTTAGCTCTCTTTAGCACCTCCTTCACCCACCTCCACAATTTTCCTCTCCCAAACCTCCCAGTAGACTTCTATCATTGGTTTTAGTCAGATTTGTGTTCAGTGTTTACATAATTATGACTATATTCACAGCATGTGCAGGTAGTAAAGTATCATTACGTTTCCTTTCTTGTACAACTTTTAATTTTCCCCAGAGCTAATAATGGCCTTGATTCTTCATTTGCGTAGTTTCCTGTTCGCCTACCATTAATTTCCACCTATAGGTTCTTCCATACAGGTAAATTTCTTCTCTGTATATTTCGCATAGCGGATACTGCACCATGTTGTTCTTGGGGTCTCTGGAGATACTCTGGGTCCTTCCTCTCCAGTTTGTGCTACTTTTACTTCAAGCAGGCCACACAGCTGTCTGCCTGGGTTCTTTCCCTTGTATTCTAGAGTTTTTTCTTCCCCTTACCTGTGCTGGATCCCTTGTTTCCTGAATCCCATGTGCTCTCTTCTTTCTTTGCTCCCTCTATTTTCCAGACCACACCCTACAGAAGCGTATACGGTAGATAAAATTTGAGAATCTGAAAAATCTACATACTCAACCCTGATATTTGATTGATAGCTTTCCCATTTATAGAATCCTGGATTGGAAACTATTTTCCTCAGGAATTTTGAAAGAATTACCCCATGGCTTCTAGTGCCCAGAGGATCAGTGGTAAGTGAAGAAGTGACAACACAGCAAATCCAATGTCACTTGGGGCCTTGGTCCTTTGTACATGACTTTGCTGAAAATATTGAGAGGTTGTGCTGTACAGAGTATTTTATAGTGACATTCTTTGCTGTGAGTTTCTGCTCTTTCATGGGGCTGATCAAGGGAAGTCAGGTACCCTTACAATCTTGACATTAATTTCCTTCAGCTCTGGGAAAATTTCTTGAATTATTTAATTTTTGCTCTTGTCATTCTCCCTTTGGGAACCTTAGTGTTGCTGGGTTGTTTCTCTAATTTCATTCTTTCCCTTTCCTACTTTTTGTATCTTGTTTTTTTTTTTTTTTTTTTTTTTGTTTTTTGTTTTTTTGTTGTTCTAAGGGAGATTTCTTCCAATCATCTGCCAAATATGTATTGAGTTTTTATACTTTAAATCTCTTTCCTCAAATATCTGGAAGGTTTGGGCTATCTTTCCTAGTTTCAGAGCAGGGCACTGGGGTGCTAGAGATGTAACTCAGTGGGAGAGAACTTGTCTAGCATTGGTGAGGTGCTAGGTTCAACAAATGCAAATAAATGAACTAAATATATATAAATAAATGCAAATAAATAAACCAAATATGTATATTCAAGGTTGGCTCTCACCCTATCCCAGGCTGACCTGGAATTCATTATGTAGTCTCAGAGTGGCCTCAAACTCATGGCAATCCTCCTACCTGTGCCTCCCAAGTACTGGGATTAAAAGAATGCACCACCATGCCCAACACAAGTAAATATTTTTAAAAATGCATTATGAAAAAGAGCAGGACACTGAAAAGCTAGCTCCATGGTGATGAACAAGATCTGTTGACTAGAAACAGCCTTATTTGTTGGGTGACTTGGTGGGGCTGATTTTCTGTGGATCCTGTGAAATTTTCCTTCTGAAATTAGTGTTCTCAAATAAAACAAAAGCTTCTGCTCTGCTCCTAAAGGGTATGAGCCAAGTGGTAATGATCTGGCAGAAGATGTAGAAGGCTCTTAAAACTCTACCTGCAGACTGGCACTGAGCTCGGTTGTTAGGACAGCGCCTCTGTGCTCACCGCACCCAAGGTCTACACTGCGGCACCCATCTAGTCCACCTTCAGTCCTCCGCCGTGATGGAGGAGGGACAGCATGGGTGGAAGAGAAAGTGGCAGTGGGAAGAAGCTGTGTGAGGGATATTTTTGCTTCTGACAACAATGCTTCTTTGGCTATTTCTGTTGCTTGGCTTTATTGTCACCTTTGTTAGAAGCATCTAGTGCCTTGTCAGCTCTGTGGAGTCCATTATCAAATGCCTATCTGCTTTCCTCCTTAGAAATGATGTGTTTGGTATTGTTTCCTTTCCTGCGCTCTTTGTCCTTAAAGCTGTATTCCTTTTGAAAATGATCCCTGGCTGGTTTTTGGTAAGGCTTCCAGAGAGAGTGTAAATGATGTGCTCAGTCCTCCAGTTTTAACAGGAAGCATACTATTTTTGATCCTGAGTGTGACAGAATCTCTTGTGGGGACCTTTCCTGAATGTCCCCACAGCTACAGGATGGGCCTCTTTCTTCCTTATAGCACTTCTGTGTCTGAACCCTGTACAAGCCTCTTTACTCGCATACATAACATGATTACATAAGGCGTTTGGATCCTTTCACTGGATTATAAACTGCTTGAGTGAAGGAGTGCTGTTCTCTATTTTTACATCCTTAAGATCTAGCACACAACCAAGAGCTTCAGTGTCCAAGGAATGCATGCATGCTAAATTGAACAGATACTGGAGTTTTCTATGAGTGAACTTGAATTCACTAAAGAGTGAGGGCCAGTTGTTTTGCCAGCAGCAAACCCCTCTTGAGAGTATTTTTCTAGATCCTGCTTGTCATTCCGGGGATAGTAAACAGTGAGATTTCAGACTTAACTTTTCAGGCTAGGGTGATGGCTTTTCCCAAGTACTGTCCTTCAAACCCGGGACATATGGAGGACTTGTTTATCTCCGTGAAGAATGGAGCAGCTGGGTCTGGAACTATAGGTGACTTTGAGACAAGGAGATAAATTACTTTCTGTTTGTGAGTCAGTCAGAATAGGTATGGTGTCCTGGTTGTAGAGGGATGAGTGTTTATGATAACCATCTCCCATGTATGGGCAATGGTGATGGGGTATAATCAGGGCTGTTTCATCCTCTCAAGCTACTCCAGTATTCCCTGACCCTTGGGCACACACACCTAACACATCCTAATGGAGGCCATAGTTCCACAGACAAATCCACCTGAAATGAATCCATCTGCTGAGTTGAAGAGTTTCCAGAAGCTTGTAGGTGCTGTAGTGACATATACGGAGTCCTGGGCTCAGGTCTCCCTGCTGTGAATAGCTAGTAGTAACAGTGTGGGATGTCAACTGACTTGGCCAGTAACTCTGCTTCTTCATCAAAAATAAAGTAATGATGAAACACAACTCATATGGTTGACCAAAAAGGTATCTGTAAGCAGTTACCTTCTCTTTGCTGTGACAAAACACCTGACCAGAAACAGACTATGTCAGGAAAGGGTTCATTTCAGTTTACATTTTGAGGGGAAATTTCATCATGGTGGGGCAAACATGGCAGAGCATCAGGAGTATCACATCTTGGTCGGAGCAGAAGGTAGGAAATAGTCTGAATGAGCTGAGCTCTGAATATTCAGTAGGCTGGACTGGTAAGCCTCAAGGTTCCCTAGCAATGCACCCCCTTCAAGGCTCCACCTCCCAAAGGCTGCACTAGCTGGGGACCAAGTAGGAGGCTCTATCACAAACATATAAGGCTATGGTGGGCCATTCACAACCAAACCATCACAATATCCAACAACTGCATCAACAGCAACTTTGATAGCAGAAAGTCAGTCTGGGATAGCAGGTCCAGCAACTTATGAAATTCTTTGGAAGCAAAGGGAGCTGGGGGACTCATGGTCCAGGCAGCATGAACAGGCAGGATATGAGGTAGCATCATAGACAAGAGGGGCCAAAAACATACCTGAGACTAATGACGTGCATCAAGTCTGATGAGAGAGGTGCCCATGGAATGATATGGAGCTTCAAGGAGAGATTCTAAGTTCAACAGCTAAGTTGTGACACGTTTTCTCTTTGCTTAACTATTTGGGCTTCAGAGGCATTGCTGCTTAAATCTTAAGCTCCCAGTCTCAGCTGATATGCCCTGTGGTACAGCATTTCACTTCAGGTTGTAGCTTACCACTTACTGTGGTGACAATATTTAGGCAGGATCTATCTGTCCAGAACAAGAGAAAGAGCATAAAGGAGAGAAAATGAAGGAAATAAAGATAGAATTTTCTTGGGAGTGGGTGGAGAAATAAACCTGTCAGGAATCTCTTGGCTCATTTGGGTCAGTGACACGATGTTGCAAGCAAACATAACCCAGGCAGTCTGTGAGCCTGGATGATAGAGCATTTTGACAACCTCTGGCGTACATATGCTGAAAGGAACGAGGCTCCCTCAGCCAGAACAACAACATTACGGAGAAAAATGGCAGTTCTACAATAGATAGGAACAATCCTGCCCCTCCCTTCTCCTCTTCTTGTGCATATTTTTTTTTCCTCCTACTAATCGGTTTAGACAATAAATGAAATTTGGACATAAATCTGGATGTTACTGAATTGTAAATATATTTGTTGCCCTTAGGAAGCCCAGAGAATCTTGGAGAAAAGGTCAAAGGAGGATGGGAATTTTCCAAGTGGCCTAAACGACCATTTGAGCTTGTATTCTCTACAGGTGACTCTTCACCAGAGAGATCATGGGTGGAGACAGAGGCATAGTAGCCAACAAGGACTCATCCTTTCTCTTGGTAGCTATGATCCTGGGCAGGTAGATTAACCTTTTATCACCTTCTGAGAACTTGGTTTCACATTTGCAAGCAGGAAAGTAGCACTATCTACTGCACAGGCTGGTTCTGAGTATCATCCAGAACATGTGCATAGCAAGCTCCCCACGTAGCTTGGCATCTAGCGGTCTGGTGCATGCTGTGCACATCAGGTTGGTTTCCTCATTCCTATTCTGGGTAGTGGGCCACACTGGTTCCCTTTTGTGGCATTCTGCTTTGTGGCCAAGCAGTGCAGAACAATTATTTGCCACTCAGAAGAGATTTACTGGATGTGGCCAAAGAAATCAACCTACAAAAGAGACTGGGGGAATATAAATAAATGCCTTTATAACATCTGAAGTATCCTAAAAAAAGATAGCTAAGACCAGATCTCATGGACACTAGCATGGGTTCTTGGTAGTATTTTCTAGGAAGCAGCACAGTGGCTTACACAGGAGGTGAACTGCACAGACATGGCATCCAATTCCAGGCCTGATTTCAAACCACTTCATTTTGGACAGGTTTATCACTTTGAGATGCTAGGAAGTCTCCATCTGTTAAAACTGTACCATCTATGCTTTCCTCGCAGGTTATTAGAATTAAAGGTAGCAAAATATATGAAAATGTCTTGCCTAACGCCTTGGACATAGAAGGCGTTTGGGATGACTGTTAGCTTTTTCCTTCCCATGGCTCTTCTTTTATGGACTTCTCATAATTTCTAATGCATAATTCAGAGTCCAGATGCCAGCACAGAGAATAGCACTGAGAGATGACAGACTCACAATTAAATAACATCTTAATAGCTCAGAAATCCAAGGGCTAAAGAAATATGAGATATAGTTTAATAAGGCTATATGTGAAACTGGTACTCTGTTTCAATATCTACTTAGTGCCCAAGTATATGATAGATTTGTGAATGTGGGTGTGTCTGAGCATAGCTAGGTCGCATCTTGTGCTTCAGTGAGGAGAATCAAACACCATTTCCTGGAATTCATGGACCCACTGTGCTGAATGCTGTCAGACATCCATAAAGCACTGCATCACATCTGGGAGTTAAGGTTTTTGAGGGGGAACTATGTTATACCACAACCCCACCAGGGATGTGGCCAGTGTAGTGACTTTTCTAGGGAATGACTGAAGGAACTGAGGACTGTTAGCATGAGAAACAGTAAACTAAGGGGAACCATGCCAGCGTCTTCTTTAGCTCAAGGATTATTTAAGAGATTATATGGGCAATGTGTCATTTTAGAAAACCAATATGAAGTTGGAAGTTTCAGGAAGAAAATTTTGACTTCCCAAAGCTTTTGTTCATTCATACATTTATTCACACAGCCAGCAAGCGGTGCCTGGATCTAGTGTGTATTTAGCATTAAACGTCGTAGTCAGTAAGCAGCAAAGGATGATAATGCTTAACAACTAGCTCTCTGGGGAAAGGAAGAGAGGGTGATGATTTTCAGCATTTGATACCGATATAAATTTCAAAATGGAGAGATGCATAGCCAATTGGCTACTCCTACCTATAAGGCACAAGGGATGTAGAATTCAAAGGCATAGACCACGAATGAAAGAGACCTCACAGTCAAAGAGATAAAGTGCTCCAATCTAGCTGTGACCTAGAGCAGCAGCAGGGGCTTTCCAAACAGAAAAGGCAGCAGCTACAAACATGTGTAACCACGAGGGGAGACAGTAAGCAAGGTTATACATGTCTGTTTTGGTAGAAGCAAAAAGGCTGGCTAAGGAAGGCTGACACTGGAGGCATGTATTACCCAAAACATGCTAATGAATTTAAGCCTGATTTCCAAGGCAATAAGGGATGAATGAAAGGTATTTTTGTTGTTGTTCGTTTGTTTCTATGAAAGAGATGTCATAAATTTGCATTTTAGAAAGTTCAATCTGAAGGGAGGTGAGGAAATACACTGAATTAGGTCAAGATTGGAAGCAGAGATGCCAATTAGGAACACCTAGGAAACTGACAAATAAAAATGGCAATAGTGTGAAGGTAACACATTGGAAATAGAAAGGAAGGTACCCATCTATGTGATGTCAGAAAATTAGAAGAAACGGGACAAGATGACAAGAAGAGAGTTAAATGGCTTGGGTAATAACTGGATGTACAAAGTGTGGGAGAGTGCTGAGTGAGAGAACATGTGCAGGTTGGAGTTAGTGACATTCCTCTTGATGGAAGAGAGATTTTATAAGAACTGACTTAGAGAGCTTTATTCATGTCAATTCCAGGCTCCACCTCTACAGACTGATTTTTGTTGTCGTTTTGTAGTAGAGTTTCATTCTATCCCAAGCTGACCTGGAACTCAGTCTATAGTCCAGGTTGGCTTCAAACTCACAGTGATTCTCCTACCTCAGCATCCAGAGTGCTGGCATTAAAGGCATGTGCCACCACAGTTGGCTAGAGATTGATTTTATTTATTTATTTATTTGAGAGAGAGAGAGAGGGAGAGAGAGAGAGAGAGAGAGAGAGAGAGAGAGAGAGAGAGAGAGAGAGAGAGAGAGAGAGAGAGAGAGAGAGAATGGGCACACCAGGGCCTATAGCCACTGCAAACAAACTCCAGACCACCATGTGCATCTGGCTTACATGGGACCTGGAGAATCGAACCTGGGTCCTTAGGCTTTGCAGGCAAGCACTTTCACTACTAAACCATCTCTCCAGCCTGAGATTGATTTTAATAGATAGAGCTGGGCCTCTAAATCTGTATTTTAAAAGTATCCTTGTGGAATGAGTATATCACATAATTCTGAAACCATGTTTTCATTCATTCCCTTGGCAAATACTTACTATATCCAGGAATCATGAAGTACTGGAGATGTGGGGTGAATAAGACTAATTTCCTACCATTATAGCACCTTTAAGTGTGAGAGACAGAATGTTAACTGAATATATGTTTAGGTTGTGATAAATCCTTAAAAATACAGGGAAGAGGAATATATATAATGAAATATCATTAATGAAATAGGGTTGCTATTTTAGGTAACATAACTGGGGAGACTGTAAAAATGCAATAATTAAGCTAGAACAGACAAATAAGTAAAACCTGAAAAATACTAAGTATGAAAGAAATAAGAGTCACAGAATGTAATGTGATAATGTCAGAGATTGGAGGTAATGAGGGTAGTTTTTAATAAGAGGGAAAGCTCTGTTATACATCTTTTGGTTATCTAATAAGAGATTGTATATGCTATTAAGAGACTATAGAACAGATCTGTGCTCAGGATATAGACTAGGAGATATCAAGATATGACCTGTACTTGGAGCCACAAGAGGCTATGGAGTGAGAATAAAAGCTGAGAATATGCCCCAGGAACAGTGCAAAGAAGACTCTGGGAGGGAATGAGAGGCAGCAGTCAGGGACAGAATGAAGACTGGCAGGCAGTGTCATTAGTCTAGAAGAAAGTCTTGAAGAAGGGGTGTAAATAGGATCAAGAGTTACCTGGAGGGGGCTGGAGAGATGGCTTAGTGGTTAAGTGCTTGCCTGTGAAGCTTAAGGACCCTGGTTTGAGGCTTGGTTCCCCAGGACCCACGTTAGCCAGATGCACAACGGGGTGCACACGTCTGGAGTTTGTTTGCAGTGGCTGGAGGCCCTGGCACGCCCATTCTCTCTCTCTTTCTATCTGCCTCTTTCTCTCTCTGTTGCTCTCAAATAAGTAAATAAAAATAAATAAAATAAAAAGCTTATCAACATAAAATAAATTAAAAAAAGAATTACCTGGAGGTCAAATGAGATGGGGAAATGAATGTGTTGACAGCATTTGGTCTTAAGATAACTTTCTGTCATAATGAGACCAATTTAGGGATGAGAGGTAGAGGGGAAGATAAGTAGTAGACACATCAATACATGGGTGAAAGTAGGTGCGGTTGAAGTGTAACTGCTCATTCAAAGATGTGAAGACAAGAAAAGTCGTAGACTGATGAAAGAAGGGAAGAGGATTGAGGGACAATATCTAAGATGGAGAAATGTGGATATGTGCATGTAATAAGGAAAAATAGGCAATAAAGAAACAAGGATTGGAAGCTAGGCGTGGTCGCACATGCCTTTAATCCCAGCACTCGGGAAGCAGAGGTAGGAGGATCGCATGAGTTCGAGGCCACACTGAGACTACATAGTGAATTCCAGGTCAGCCTGAGCTACAGTGAAACCCTGCCTCAAAAAACCAAACCAAATAAAACAAAACAAAACAAAACAAAACAAAATGAAAAAGAAACAATGATAGGGAGAAAAGAAATGATTAGGTCATTGTCAAAGGAGAGCCAGTGGGTTCCTCCCACACCAAACATAGAATGGATGCTCATCCAGATATGGATCCAAGAAGATTAAGAACACAGTAGTTTTCTCACCCAAGGGCCCTTCCTGTGAAATAGAAGTTAAAACTATTAGCAAAGACTAGGGTGGACAGGTGGCTGGAGAAAATTTTGAAAGTATGAACAACTTGCCCTTGGATATAGACTAAGGAGATGGGCAGAACTACACTGCCATGGTCAGGCCTTATCCACTGTGTTGGAGGTCCTGCCTTGAAAGGCTGGTCTGCTCAGGAATGTAGGTTTATCCAATATAGCCAGTGCCTCAGGAACAACCAGAGCAGGTGCAGAATTGGATAGCCTTTGCCCCATGAATGTCTTAGAAGAGTGAGATCATTATCACTATCAAAGGAGGCTACCAGTACTTCTGGAAGGGAAGACTCTTGCCATACATGGCCATTTGGTCCAATTCTCCCTCAAGCAGGGTCTGAGCTGGTCTGAGGATTACTTGCGTGAGAACCACCAATGTGCAGTGAATCGGTGATGTGCAGAGCCTATAGGCTTCATTTTCACACGTTTCCTGGAGGCTTCCTTTAGCTACAAAAGTTTAAAAGCTGTTGCCCGGCTGAAGCCTCAAATCCTTGAGTATCCCCATGTATATTAAACCACATCAAAATTCTCCCAAAGGGAGCAGTACTTGACCACGATGGCACCCCAGTTTACAAGTCAGAAAGGACAGGGTCCTCAGGTGTAGAAAGCCAGTCCTTTGCCTAACTTGGCCAACAGTGACATGCTCGCTGCCAAAAGCGCTTCAACGCCGACATCTGGCCCACCCTGGAAGGCCAGTTCCTTTCACTGTTATCCTTCTGGAAGGCTCCTGTGAGCCTCTGCCTTACCCTGACAATAGACAGCACAGTTACAAAATCATAAACTCCCGTCCAAGCTTCTCTGGACCGCTGGTGGGGTCCTGCTGCTGTTCCTCTGGCGTGAGGAGCCCTTCTCCTCTTGAGATCTCCCCTCTGCCTCTGCCACTCTTTCTCCTGGTGCTCTTGATCTCCCCACAGCTCCAGGCCAGCCCCTTATAGACCAGAGAGTGGGGAATTTAATAGCCAGAATTAATTAGACAAAGGTCAGGAGAGTGTGAGTCACTGCAGCGCAGCCCTGAGTATTTCGGTCCATTACAAAGGGGAAGTCTTGCAGCACACCTGGCCTGCAGCTATGTCAGCTGCCCCTGCAGGCGCTGGTTCTGCAGCGCTGGTGGGACTCTCTTCATGGAGCCAGGGGTTTGGGCTAGAACTCTGCCAGTGAAGGTAGCATGAGATTCTAGTGTTCTGGGGGAATCTTTGCCAGTCTGCTCCCATAACAGGGTGTTGAAATAAGCAACCAACTATGGGAGATCTGTGTAGGGTGGCTATAAATTCAGAAGCCTTCTCAGTAATGCAAGGGAGCCCAGCCAACTGGAAGATAATCTTAAAAGGATTAAGGGAACCTGTTCATGTAGAATATCTCTTAGCTAGGCACGGTTTGCGCATGCCTTTAATCCCAGCACTGGAGAAGGGGCGGAGACGGAGGGGGGCGAAAGGGGGGCAGAAGTAGCAGAGGTAGCAGGATTGCTATGAGTTTGAGGCCAGCCTAGGATTACATAGTGAATTTCAGGTCAGCTTGGGCTAAAGTGAGACCCCACCTTAAAAATAATTAATTAATTTAGAAAATGATAAATAGAATATCTGCCCCCCTCTCCCAGACCTAGTGGGCCTGTTATTCTTCGAGTTGGAGGTACTTAAGGGGAAGTGGCTACCATTGTCTGTCGTCCATTGTCCATTGTTCATTGTCTTGGCTTACAGGAAGGAGTGGGTTCTTTCCCACAGAAATCTGCCTCCTCCTTCCAAGCTTAACAACCCAAGAAACATACCTAACAGGAGGAAACTTCCAGAGCAATTCTTGTACCTACTATTAAGTTTCTTTCATTTATGCAGCAAAATCAATGGAAATGCAGCATTATACTCTATATTACTGGCAAATGAGTCTGCCAGGAATCCTGCCCTTGATAATTTAATCGAAGGAAGGAGTTAGGTTTGCTTACCTGCAACTCTACTGATGAAAGCAGGAATGCAGGGCAAATAGGTAACTCAGAAGCAGAGAATATGTCTGATTGGATTGCTCAAAGGACATGCACTTTCAGTTATAGGATGTACCAAGCAGTGACTATCGCTACTAATTTTTAATATATTTTATAATATAATAATGTTTTTCTAAGAAATTTGCCAAGAAAATAAATCTCAAGAATTCTCATCTCTCCCCACCCCCCACAAACCTGGCAGCTATAAGGCAGTGGATATATTAGTTATATTGACTCTGGAAATTACTTCACAGAGTAAACACATATAAAAACAGCATAGCACATTGACTATTTTAAATATGCACATTTTTATTTGCTAATAGTATCTCAATAAAGCTAGAGGGAAGTATCAGGAGGTCCCAAGGGAAGGCTCCCAGGATCAGGCGGCATTGTTGGCAGCACCTGACTTGGAAAGCTCAGTTATCAAGTCAAAGGCTAGACTTCTGTTCCAAACTCAGAGTTAGTGAGTAGCACAGTAATATCAAGGGTGAAGCTCAGTTATCCTGACTCACTCCACTCTGTTAAGCCATTAGATGGAGAGTTTTCTTCCAACAAGCTAAGAAAATGTATGAAATATTTACTATACCCTATGCCAAGCTGGGTCTAATGGGACATCTTTTCCCCAGAGAACTAACAATGATAGCAATAACACACCCAGAAGAGTTTTTGTAGTTTGAATGTATGTCCCCCAATAGACTCAGGTATTTATATTAAAAAGGTTGTCTCTAGTCACTTGGCTAGAAGAGGTGTCCCTGGGGATGGATCTTGAGGTCCAGCCCTAAGGTGCTACTGGAGGCAGATCTGAATTCCAATTTAAGATATACAGAAGCCGGGCGTGGTGGCGCACGCCTTTAATCCCAGCACTCAGGAGGCAGAGGTAGGATCGCCGCGAGTTCGAGGCCACCCTGAGACTCCATAGTGAATTCCAGGTCAGCCTGGGCTAGAGTGAGACCCTACCTCAAAACAAACAAACAAACAAAAAAAAGATATACAGAGTGAGGTCTGGGAGCCCTGCTGCTGTAGGCTGCTGCTGCAGGTTCCTGTGTGCTGGCTGTTGGCTGTGTGGCTGTGTCTGTCTGTGTGGATATATGAAAGGGGGCCAGCTTCTTCCGCCATCAATTGAACTTCCCCTGGATCTATAAGCTTCTACTGAATCCCTTATTCCCATAAACTGTGTCTGGTTTGGAAGTTCATCCCAGCCGTGTTGAGCTGACTACAACAACAGGCAAGCTTTCTTGATGTAGACTATACAAAGTAATAACACAACCCTCTCCCAAGCTACATGAGTTGGGCCTCTGGACTTATTTGCAACTCCTTTTCCTCACACACTCTACATCTAATTGATAACAAATTCTTGTTGGTTCTGCCTCATTAAAAATTTAATCAATATGTATTTATTGGACATCTCTACTAGGTTCTGAAAAACAAGATGAATAAGACAGTATCTAAAGCAGACCATGATTAATGATGGAAGCATACTTGTAAACCAAAAATATGGTGTGATACATGAACAGTATTTTATGGCAGGAGTACTGCAGGAACAAAACGGGGTCATGAACTCAGCTTGGGCACCAACAAATAGTATGTGTCGCATCTGGCTCTTAGGCATTGACAAGGGTCTATTGTAAAAGCCATTTCAAGGTCTCTCTAATTCCAGTCCTATCTTTTTGTTTTTGGTTTTTCGAGGTAAGGTTTCACTCTGGCCCAGGCTGACCTGGAATTAACTATGTAGTCTCAGGGTGGCCTCAAACTCATGGTGATCTTCCTACCTCTGCCTCCCGAGTGCTGGGATTAAAGGTACCGCCACCATGCCTGGCGTTTCCAGCCCTATCTTTATTTATACATTTTCCATAGTGGTCCTGGGTGCTTTGAAATGCAAATCCACCTGTATATACACTGAGGTCCTTTCAGATAAAACTTAAATATCAGGCCTAACTTCCCAAACTAGTAATGTTATGGCTAATAGTCTTGAACCTTTTAAAAAACATTTATTGATTTATTTGAGAGTGACAGAGATCAAGAGAGACAGACAGAAAGACACACACACACGGAGAGGGAGGGAGAGAGAGAGAGAGATAGAGATAGACAGAGCCAGAGAGAGAGAGAATGGGCACACCAGAACCTTCCTGCTGCTGCAAACAAACTCCAGACACACATGCCACATTGTGTATCTGGTTTTACATAGGTACTCGGGAATCAAACCCAGGCCATCAGGCTTTGCAAACAAGTGCCTTCAACCACATCTCTCCAGCTCCTTCTGAGGCCTTTAATACATACTAACTCTCCCTCCCTCAACATATCCTATCACAAGAAAATCAAATTTGTAAGTAACTTTGCATATGCTATATTATTGTCTTACAATATTTTCCCCTACTTATCTCTCTCTGAGGGATCACTACTTTCATATTATGATTTCTTGTTGACATCACTCCTTACTTTTCGAGGCAATTGTAGTTGTTTGTCAACCACGATTAGCATATGTCTCAGGGCACTCATCAATAAAACAAAACTTTGGGACTATTAATTGTACTAGCTGGAATTAGATGCCCCTCAGGTCCTCATGTGTTTTATATGCTTCCTATCCAGCTGGTGGCCCCTTGGGAGATGGAGTCTTGCTGGAGGAGGTATTTTGCTGGAGGGCTGGGCTTTGGGTTGTGTGGTGGTTTGAATTCCATGGCCCTTGTAAACTCATATCATTTGAATGCTAGGTCCCCAGTTGATGTCAAATTTGGAATTGGAGCCTTGATGGAGGAGGTATATTGTTGGGCAGGGGGCGAGGCTTATGGGTGGTATAGCCAATTTTCCTTTGCCAGTGTTTGGCTCACTCTCATGCTGCTGTTGTCCATCTGATATTGTCCAGGAGCTCATGTACAGCCTATGATCATACCATCCTTTTCTCTGCCATCATGAAACCTCCCTTGGAGTCTGTAAGCCATAATAAACAACTTTCCTCCCATTAGCTGCTTTGGGTCAGGTGCTTTGTGTGAGCAACAGAAAGGTAACTGCAACAAGGTGTTAAAGCCCAGCTTCCCCCATGCTGGAATTCAGCTCACTCTCTTGCTGTTTATTTTCCACCTTCTGTGGCAAGAAGTGATGCCCAGCCTCTACTTCAGGACTATCCTTTCCCTGTCATCACAAAGCTTCCTATCAAGACTGTAAGCCAAAATTAAACCCTTTCCTCCAATCAGCTGCTTTTGGTTGAATATTTTGTTCCAGCAAGACAAAGCTAACATCAGAGAACTGGCACCAGGAGTGGGGTAGTTGCTGCAAGAAACCTGAATGCATGGCTTTTGTTCTTTTGGAAGTGATTTGTGGGAGGAATGTGGAAGGATTTGAAATCTTAAAGTGAGAGACACCTTGCAGTGCTATAAGTATAGCTTGATGGACCATTATGTTGAGAGTTGAAAGATCTAAATGCAGAAAGAACTGTGGACTGTGAGGTTTGGATTACAAGTGTAAAAAGGGCTTGGAAAGACTGGGATAGAGGCAGTTTGTGTGAGGCTAGTTGTGCTCTTAAGTCCTGAGAACTTAAAATTAAGTTTAAAAGTATGGAAGAACATAGAGCAAAAGGATAAGGCATAGAAAGATGTGAAAGCTTTGGGCTGGGGGACACAGCCCAGTTAAGCCACAATTGTTTGAGATATTACCACCATTGAGATTAGGCCAGATGTTCTGCATTGGGACAGTTGCAAGAATGCTGATTCTTTTTTATTTATTTTATTTTTTTTGAGGTAGGGTCTCACTCTAGCCCAGGCTGACCTGGAATTCACTCTGTATTCTCAGGGTGATCTCAAACTCACAGTGATCCTCCTACCTCTGCCTCCTGAGTGCTGGGATTAAAGATGTGTGCCACCACACTTGGCTAAGAATTCTGACTCTTTTGAAGGGAAGGCACATAAAAGAAGAATGCTGAAGAAGTTTTCCCACTCTTCAAAGTTGGCTTTATTCCCCTTGGATTAACCAGATTGTTAGCCTACCTTGTACTGGTTATGGAAATATAATAAATGCAGGAAAATGAGGATTATTGAAGTTGACACACGGTATTTTGGAGATGGTTTCTAGGCAATATGGAGCAGGGTTACTGAATAGAGGTCATGAGGAGTGATGACATGGGTGGACTGTGGGTAGAGACACTAGGATTTGGGGGATTCCAAGACTGTGGGACAGAGCTGCTGGCTTTGGATAGAATTTTCCCTGCGCTATGGGCATTCTAGCTAGAGGGGCAGAAATGGAACCTCACAGACTTCATTAGAGGTTCCAGATTCCAGTCATAGAACTGAAGGAGTTGATATTTGCCTTGCTTGTTTTAGATCTTGCACTGGTTCAATCTTTCCTTGCAGTGCTTTCTTTTGCAGTGAGACTATTTACTTTATACAATTAAGTGTAGGCAACTTGTGTTTTGATTTTGCAGGTTCAAAGTGAAGAGACTGTTTCAAATTAGTCTTTGGACTTTTTTGGTATTATTTTATGAGTGAGAGAAAGAGAGAGAGAAAGGGGAGAGAGAGAGAGAGAGAGAGAGAGAGAGAGAGAGAGAGAAGACAGAACCGGTATGCCAAGGCCTCCAGCCACTGCAATTGAACTCCAGACACATGCACCATCTTGTGCACATATGCGACCTTGCGAGCTTGCATCACTTTGTGCATCTGACTTATGTGGGATCTGGAGAGTTGAACATGGATCTTTAGGCTTCACAGGCAAGTGCCTAAATTGCTAAGCCATCTCTCCAGTCCTTGGACTTTGGACTTTTGAACAATGTTGGGCAAGCACCTTAACCACTGAGTGATCTCTCTAGCCTAGAAATGTCTGCTTTTTTTTTTTTTAATTTTTCAAGTTAGGGTCTTACTCTAGCCCAGGCTGACCTGGAATTCACTATGGATTCTCTTAGGCTGGTCTCACATTCACAGCAATCCTCTTACCTCAACCTCTAGTGCTGGGATTAACAGTGTGAATCACCATACATGGGAGTGTGTGCGAGAGAGAGAGAGAGAGAGAGAGAGAGAGAGAGAGAGAGAGAGAGAGAGAGAATGGGCATGCCAGGGCCTCTTGCTGCTGCAAACAAACTCCAGATGCATACCCCCTTTGTGTATCTGGCTATATGTGGGTCCTGGGGAACCAGCTCAGGTTGTTAGGCTTTACAGGCAAGTGCCTTAACCATTGAGCAATTTCTCCAGCCCTTGATGGTATTTCTTACATAGCCAATATCTGACTCTTGAATCTTGGTGAAATTGAATCTACCTGTATCATCTTTTCACTGACTGCTCAGATGTGCCTCTTTGAGCACTTTGCCCTGAGCTGGTAAGGGACCTGGCTACCCATCTCCTCACTCCTAGGCTGGTTAAATCTTTATTATTATATGTAGGTGCCAGACTCAGGGAGCATACATCCCTTCTATAAGCTGGCATGCTTAGTACCTTGCCTCCCAGATCCAGAAGAAGCCTGCCTCAGTGGCAGTCTGGGTCTGGTCTTGTGCATCAAACTGGTGAAAACCGCTGGCATGGTGGTGTGAGCCTTTAATCCCAGCATTCCGGCAGAGGTAGGAGGATCGCCATGGGTTTGAGGCCACCCTGAGACTACATAGTAAATTCCAGGTCGGCCTGGGCCAGAGTGAGACCTTACCTCAGAAAACCAAAACAAAACAAAACAAAAACTGGTGAAAACCATATGCAAAGCAACCATCTCCAGATTACACTGTCAAGATGATGAATCTGCCTCCAGATTGTGGTGGAGCCTCCTGGCCACTCAGCCTCTGAAAGGAAAAAAGGCTTCCATTTGGAGGAAGCCTAGTGACCCCCTGTAAAGTTGAGTAAGAAAATAAGACCCATCACAAAGATTTCCCAGAGCCCATTTCATTCAGAATTGTTGTTTGGTGTGTGTAACCACCCTTTTAGGCTTTTCTTTCTTTCTTTTTCCCCCCAACATAAAGACTTTTTGGCCCTATCCTGAGGCTGTGAAGCACCAAAACATTTGACAAATGCCCCTGGTGATTTTGAGGTAGGAAATCTTGAGGATACATTTTTTTTTATAAAAAGAATTTGTTTATATTTATTTATTTATTTATTTATTTATTTGAGAGCAACAGACAGAGAGAGAGAAAGAGGCAGAGCCAGGCAGAAAGAATGGGTGCACCAGGACCTCCAGCCACTGCAAACGAACTCCAGATGCATGTGTCACCTTGTGCATTGGGCTTACGTGGTTACTGGGGAATCCAGCCTCAAACTGGCATCCCTAGGTTTCACAAGAAAGTGCGTAACCACTAAGCCATCTCTCCAGCCCTGAAGGCACGCTTTGAGATATACTGCTGTACCTACAAAGTACAATGCTTTAAGGCTGGGTCTCCATACTTGAATGACAGCCCAGACACATGGTCTGTGGAGCTCATGTCAGCTCCTTACCTCCTCTACATCTACCTTTTCTATCTGTAATGTAGGGAAAAAAATTGTGCCCATTTTATATAGTTGTTTTGAAGGATTAAAGGGCACAATAAATACAGCATATTTAGTATAATATCTGGTTTCTATCAGTTACTTTTAAAAATATTTTATTTATTTGTTTGAGAGAGCAAGAAAGAGGAAGAAAGAGAGAAGGACAGAGCAAAAGAGAGAGAATGGGCTGTTAGGTCAGGACAAAATGGAGTACCCGAGGACAGCAGGAGGGTGACAGAGACATAAGGAAGTGGGTCATCCAGATTCCTCAGGGAACCCCCAGCCATTATCCCTTCCTTGCCTAACAATGCCCCCAGGTCTAGGTTTCCTGCCTCCTTATCTCTCAGGTCACCTGGTTACTGTTCTTTTTTTTTTTTTTTCCATTTTTATTAATATTTTCCATGATAACAAAAAAATCCCATGGTATTACCCTCCCCCCTTTCCCCTTTGAAATTCCATTCTCCATCATATCCCCTCCCCATCTCAATCTTTCTACTTACATATATACAATACCAACCTAATAAAAGCCCTCCTCCCTTTCTTTCTCTTCCCTTTCTATCTCCTTTTTTAACTTACTGTCCTCTGCTACTGAGTTTTTTCCTTCTCACACAGAAGCCCAATCATCTCTAGCTAAGATCCACATATGAGGGAGAACATGTGGCGCTTGGCTTTCTGGGCCTGGGTTACCTCACTTAGTATAATTCTTTCCAGATCCATCCACTTTTCTGCAAATTTCATAACTTCATTTCTCTTTACTGCTGAGTAAAACTCCATTGTATAAATGTGCCATATCTTCATTATCCACTCATCAGTTGAGGGACATCTAGGCTGGTTCCATTTCCCAGCTATTATAAATTGAGCAGCAATAAACATGGTTGAGCAAGTATCTCTAAGGTAATGAGATGAGTCCTTAGGATATATGCCTAGGAGAGCTATAGCTGGGTCATATGGTAGATCAATCTTTAGCTGTTTTAGGAACCTCCACACTGATTTCCACAATGGCTGGACCAGATTGCATTCCCACCAACAATGTAGAAGGGTTCCTCTTTTTCCACATCCCCGCCAACATTTATGATCATTTGTTTTCATGATGGTAGCCAATCTGACAGGAGTGAGATGGAATCTCAATGTAGTCTTAATCTGCATTTCCCTGATGACTAGGGATGTAGAACATTTTTTTAGATGCGTATATGCCATTTGTATTTCTTCCTTTGAGAATTCTCTATTTAGCTCCATTTCCCATTTTTTGATTGGTTTGTTTGATTCCTTATTATTTAACTTCTTGAGTTCTTTGTATATCTTAGATATTAATCCTCTATCAGATATATAGCTGGTGAAGATTTTTTCCCATTCTGTAGGTTGCCTCTTTGCTTTCTTCACCGTGTCCTTTGCAGTGCAAAATCTTTGTATTTTCATGAGGTCCCAGTAGTTAATCTGTGGTTTTATTGCCTGAGCAATTGGGGTTGTATTCAGAAAGTCTTTGCCAAGACCAATATGTTGAAGGGTTTCCCCTACTTTTTCCTCTAGCAGTTTCAGAGTTTCAGGTCTGATGTTAAGGTCCTTAATCCATTTGGACTTAATTCTTGTGCACGGAGAAAGAGAAGAATCTATTTTCATCCTTCTACAGAAATATATCCAGTTTTCCCAACACCATTTGCTGAAGAGGCTGTCTTTTCTCCAATGAGTATTTTTGGCATTTTTATCAAATATCAGGTGGCTATAACTACATGGGGTTACATTTGGGTCCTCTATTCTGTTCCATTGATCTACGAGTCTGCTTTTGTGCCAGTACCATGCTGTTTTTGTTACTATGGCTCTGTAGTATAGGTTAAAATCAGGTATGGTGATACCACCAGCCTTATTTTTGTTGCTCAGTATTATTTTAGATATTCGAGGTTTTTTGTGATTCCAAATGAATTTTTGGATTGTTTTTTCTATTTCCGTGAAGAATGCCTTTGGAATTTTGATGGGGATTGCGTTAAATGTGTAGATTGCTTTTGGTAAGATTGCCATTTTCACAATATTGATTCTTCCAATCCAGGAACAAGGGATGTTTTTCCACTTCCTAGTGTCTTCTGCAATTTCTCGCTTGAGTGTTTTAAAGTTCTCATTGTATAGATTCTTTACTTCCTTAGTAAGGTTTATTCCAAGGTACTTTATTTTTTTTTGATGCAATTGTGAATGGGAGTGATTCTCTGATCTCATCCTCTGTGTGTTTGTTGTTAGCATATATGAAGGCTACTGATTTCTGTGTATTTATTTTGTATCCTGCTACATGACTGTAGGTTTTTATCAGCTCTAACAGTTTGCTAGTAGAGTCTTTAGGGTCCTTTATATATAGAATCATGTCATCTGCAAATAATGATAACTTGACCTCTTCCTTTCCGATTTGTATCCCTTTTATGCTTGTCTCTTGCCTTATTGCTATGGCTAAGACTTCCAGAACTATATTAAATAAAAGTGGGGACAGTGGACACCCTTGTCTTGTTCCTGATTTTAGTGGAAAAGCATCCAGTTTTTCCCCATTTAGTAATATGTTGGCTGTAGGCTTATCATAAATAGCCTTTATTATATTGAGATATGTTCCTTCTATTCCCAGTCTCTGTAGGACTTTTATCATGAAGGGATGTTGGATTTTGTCGAATGCTTTCTCTGCGTCTAATGAGATGATCATGTGATTTTTGTCCTTCAACCCATTTATATAATGTATAACATTTATAGATTTGCATATGTTGAACCATCCCTGCATCTCTGGGATAAAGCCTACTTGGTCAGGGTGAATGATCTTTCTAATGTATTCTTGTATTCTGTTTGCCAATATTTTGTTGAGAATTTTTGCATCTATGTTCATGAGGGAGATTGGTCTGTAATTTTCCTTTTTTGTTCTATCTTTGCCTGGTTTTGGTATCAGAGTGATGCTGGCTTCATAGAAGGAGTTTGGTAGAAATCCTTCTTTTTCTATTTCATGGAAAAGCTTAAGAAGCAATGGTGTTAGCTCTTCCCTGAAGGTCTGGTAAAATTCAGCAGTGAATCCATCTGGGCCTGGGCTTTTTTTAGTTGGGAGATTTTTGATAACTGTTAGGATCTCCATGCTTGTTATAGGTCTATTTAAGTGATTAATCTCATCTTGATTTAATTTAGGTAGGTCATTTAAATCAAGGAAATCATCCATTTCTTTCAGATTTTCATACTTTGTGGAGTATATGTTTTTATAATATGTCCCTATGATTTTTTGAATTTCTCTGGCATCTGTCGTGATGTTACCTTTTTCATCTCTAATTTTATTAATTTGTGTCTCTTCTCTCTTTCTTTTGGTCAGATTTGCTAAGGGTTTATCAATCTTGTTTATCCTTTCAAAGAACCAGCTCTTTGTTTCATTAATTCTGTGTATTGTTTTTTTGGTTTCTATTTCATTAATTTCTGCCCTAATCTTTATTATTTCTTCCCGTCTACTGATTTTTGGTTTGCCTTGTTCTTCTTTTTCCAAGGCTTTAAGGTGAAGCATTAGGTCATTTATTTGCGACCTTTCTAATTTCTTAATATAGGCACTTAAAGCTATAAATTTACCTCTTAGAACTGCCTTCATTGTGTCCCAGAGATTTTGGTATGTTGTGTTCTCATTATTGTTTGACTCTATAAATTTTTTGATTTCCTTCTTGATTTCTTCATTGACCCATTCATCATTTAGTAATGTATTGTTTAGTTTCCATGAATTTGTGTATGCTCTATATCCTTTCTTGCTATTGATTTGTAGTTTGATTCCATTGTGGTCAGATAGAATGCAAGGAATTATTTCAATTTTCCTGAATTTGTTAAGATTTGCTTTGTGTCCTAATATATGGTCTATTTTAGAGAATGATCCATGTGCTGCTGAAAAGAATGTATATTCTGCAGCATTTGGATGAAATGTCCTGTATATGTCTGTTAGGTCCATTCCTTCTATGACCTCGTTTAGTCCAGATGCCTCTCTGTTTATTTTTTCCCAGGATGACCTGTCAATTGATGAGAGTGGGGTGTTAAAGTCACCAACTACCACTGTGTTTGGTGTTATCTGTGACCTGAGTTCTAACAGTGTTTGTTTGATGAATTTGGGAGCCCCCATGTTAGGTGCATATATGTTTAGGATTGTAATGTCCTCCTGTTGGAGTGTGCCCTTAATCAATATAAAGTGACCTTCCTTATCTTTCTTGACTAATGTTGGAGTGAAGTCTGCCTTGTCAGCTATTAGGATAGCAACCCCTGCTTGCTTTCTGGGCCCATTTGCTTGAAACACCGTTTTCCAACCTTTCACCCTAAGATAATGTCCATCCTTTGTAGAAAGGTGAGTTTCTTGGAGACAACAAATTGTAGGGTCCTGCTTTTTAATCCAGTCTGCAAATCTATGTCTTTTGGTTGGAGCATTGAGGCCATTGATATTAAGAGATATTATTGAAAGATGTGTATTTATGCTTGCCATTTTTTTTTTTTTTTGTGGTTCTGGTTCTACCTTTGCTCTCTTATATTAACTAGTATTTGAGTGTTGTTTGTTGTTTTCCAGGTTCCTTATATGTGTGTTTTTCTTTCTCTTCGGCATGGAGGATTCTTTCAAGTATTTTGTGTAGAGCTGGTTTTGTCTTCAAATACTCCTTTAGCCTGCTTTTGTCATGGAATGTCCTTATTTCTCCATCTATTTGAATGGATAGTTTTGCAGGATAAAGTAGCCTTGGTTGACAGTTGTTATCTTTCAGAGTTTGGAATACATCACTCCAAGCCCTTCTGGCTTTGAAAGTTTGTGTTGAGTAATCTGCTGTGATCCTGATGGGCTTGCCTTTGTAGGTAACTTGATTTTTCTCTCTAACTGCTTTCAATATTTTTTCTTTGGATTGTGTGTTTGGTAGTTTGATTATAATATGGCGAGGAGAGGTTCTTTCCAGGTTTTGTCTGGCTGGTGTTCTAAATGCTTCCTGTATCTGCATTGGCACCTCTTTCCCAATTTGGGGGAAGTTTTCTTCTATGATTTTGTTGAAGATGCCTACTATACCTTTGGATTGAAATTCTTCTCCTTCTACTATACCCTGAATTCTTATATTTGATCTTTTCATAGTGTCCCGAATATCTTGAAATTCCCATTCATACTTTTCTATTAGTTTGTCTTTCTCTTTGTTGGATTGTATTAGATCTGCCACCTGGTCTTCTAGCTTAGATATTCTGTCCTCTCCTTCATCCATTCTACTGGTGAGATTTTCTACAGAGTTTTTTATTTCATTAACTGTGTTCTTCATTGCTAGTAATTCTGACTGGTTTTTCTTCATTATTTCTATTTCCTTATTTATGTCTTGTATTGATTTCTTTATTTCGTTAAATTGGTGTCCTGTATCTTCTCTGATTCCTTTGATTTCTTCTTTGAGTTCATTGAACATATTTACAATCATTCTTTTGAAATCTTTCCCAGGCATTTTCTCTAACTCGTTTTCACTAGAGGTCATTTCTGAAGCATTGATGCTTTTTGGTGGATTTATATTGCCTTGGTTCTTGGTGTTTCTTGTGTTATAATGTATATATTTTTGCATCTTGGACTAAGTTACTGCTTAGATTTTACAGTTAGCTGGGTATCCTTTGCTGTATCTATTGATCTGATATTGTATATCTTCTATGTAGGAGATTAAGATGTTAGGTGTGGCTCTTACCACTCTCAGAGTATCTAGACACGTGGTCCTAGGGGTTAAGTTTGCCTGCTATGGGAGTATTCAAATAGGTTGAGTGGAATAAAATACAGGTATATTCTAAAATTTAACTAAACCCTATACACATTCAGTCAAGAACAGCACCGAGCATTTATGCAAGATTAGGTATTATAAAAACCAGATCCTCTATCAACAAAGAAGTTAAGATTTCTGGTCTGTTGAGGGATCCAAGTCAGCTTGTGACCAGATGAGACCCTTCCTTGGTTCAATCCCAGTTACCTCTTTGGATGCTTTTGGTCTCAGTCAAGTTGCTGGCTGGGATGTTGGGCCGCTGTTCTGCTTTCTGGAACTGGGTACTGGCTTTTCCTGTGGGGCAAACCAAGCCTGGCAACTGTGGCCCTGCAGATTGGCGCCCCTGATGCTGGATCCCCGCTGCTGCCGCTGGAGCTGCCGCTGCTGGGACCACTGCTGCTGGATCCGCCACTGGAGATGCCGCTGCTGGGTCTGCCCCCACTGATCCGCTGGAGCTGCCGCTGCTGGGTCCTCCGCCTCTGATCCGCTGGTGCTGCCGCTGCGGGATCCGCCTCTGCCGCTGAAGCCGCTGGACCCTCCACTGCTGGATTCGCTGCCCTGAAGCCGCTGTGGCCGGTACCGGAGCAGCTGATGGTGTTTTTGGGGCTGGAGTCACGGCTTCCACCGCCGCTTCCGGCTTCCACCGCCGCTTCCGCTGCCGGGGTCTGAGCCGCCGCTGTTGGATCCCGAGTCGCCACTGCCGGAGCCTGAGATGCAGCTGCCGGTGCCCGTGCTGCCGCTGCCGCTGCCAGAGTCCGAATCGCCGCTACCGGGTCCCGAGGTGCCGCTGCTGGAGCCCAAGTCTCTGCTACCAGGTCCCGAGCTGCCGCTGCCGGATCCCGAGCTGCCGCTACCGGGTCCCGAGCTGCCGCTGCCGGAGCTGCTTCGGCCTGCCTGTGTGGGCTCTGGATATCTCCTACTTCTCCGCTGCTGTTTTAATCTCTTATACATCTCCCTTGTGTATTTTGCTGGGTTTTCTTTGGCTTTTTCTCCCCTAGGCTGCTTAGGCGTGGTTCCTATGCCGCCATCTTGACCGGAAGTTGGTTACTGTTCTGGTATTACATCCTGGCTATCTTAGATCTCCCCTAAAGAAACCTTTTTTTTCTTTTTTTAACTTTCCCTTTCCTCACTTTCCTCCAACTGAAGGATTCTATATATCTGTAATCTATATATCTGTAATCTCAAATCTACTGCTCCACTCTTGAGAGTCAGTCCTGCCAGCTCGTGTTTTTCCCCCACAAATAAAAGCTTCTATCTTTGCCTCAGAGTGTTCTCCGCGGTCTTGGTCACTCCTTAACCTTACATGAGCACACCAGGGTCTCTAGCCACTGCAAATGAAATTCAGACATATGCACCACCTTGTGCATCTGGCTTATGTGGGTCCTGGGGAATAGAACCGGGGTCCTTTGGCTTTGCAGACAAATGCCTTTGCTGTGATGCCATCTCTCTAGCCCTCAGTTACTTTTTTTGTTGCTGGGACAAAATCCCAACCTGAAGCAGCTTGAAGAAGGAAAGGGTTAATTGTCAGCTTAAAGTTTTGGGGGGAGTCCATCATGATGGGGAAAGCAAAGCATGGCAGGAGCAGGAAGCTGGTCACACTGTCACATCAGAGGAGGAAACACAGAAAAACAGTGACTAAACAAGCTCTCTCCTTTTCATATAGTACAGGACCACAGCGCTCAAAGGATGTTGGAAATGTTATCATTACTCTTGGAACAGTTGGTGGAGAAAGGAGGAACTACAGAGAAAATCTCAATAAATAGGGAAGGCCTGGTAAATTCTCAGTGGGTAGAACTTCTATGTCTTGTAAGGGTGTGGCAGGACTTGATGCTCATAAGACAGTAGATAGCTTCCTGAAACAGGAATATGAGGTAAGGCCCAAACTGAACCATATTAAAAGAGGGTGAAGGCAGGGGTGGTCTTAGGAATTTGGGCAAAGGAGCCTCTTAAGGGAGATATCTTAGGAAACTACTAAGGAACAACCCTTTGAGCAGCGATTTCAGGTTATAATGTTTTGAATGATTTCGAACTCAGTGAAAAAGCTCAGTGCTTGTGGTCATTGTGTAAACCACACCATGTGATGAGACATAGCTTTTAATATTTTATTTTATTTTATTTTCGGAGAGAGAGAGAGAGAAACAGAGACAGAGAAGAGAGATAGACAGATAGATAGAAAGAGAGAGAGAGAATGAGTATGAGTGCACCAGGGACTCTAGCCACTGTAAATGAACTACAGACATGTGCATCACTGTGTGTGTTTGCCTTTACATGGGTACTGGGAAATCAAACCCAGGTCATTAGGCTTTGCAGGCAAACACCTTAATCACTGAGCAGTTTTGCCAGCCACAAGGTATGGCTTTTTGTTTGTTTGTTTGTTTGTTTGTTTGTTTGTTTTGTTTTCCAAGGTAGGGTCTTGCTCTAGTCCAGGCTGACCTGGAATTCACTATGTAGTCTCAGGGTGGCCTCGAACTCATGGTGATCCACCTATCTCTGCCTCCCAAGTGCTGGGATTAAAGGCATGTACCACCACACCAGGCAAGGCATGGCTTTTGAGCAGTACCACATGGAGTCTTTGAGGAGACTGGGCATCTGGTGTATGTGCTCAGCATGAATTGACCTGGGAACTAATGAGAGATCTCAGATAGGGATAGAGGGAGAAGTGTTAAGGGGAAAATATGGTGGTCCAGGGTCACAATAATGTTGACTTGAAATATGGTAACACTGAAGGCAAGTTAGAGAGTCATATCTGGGAGGTTATTTAAAGCTAGAGTGAATGAAATGCAGTAGAAGATTGGTGAGAGGGTGTGAGAACAAAAAGGCAACAAGGATGACTCCAGAAATGCACATGGGTGCATGGGGGTGGGCTATTCAATGAGACAGGAGCCAGATGAGGAGAGAAGATTGGCCTCCAGGGAGAGAACTCAAGAGCTCAGTTTTGAAGTGATTAAATTTGAGATGCCTGTTAGACATCCAAGTAGAAAAGAATAGTAGGCACTGGGTGCAGGGGTCTGCATGTGCGGGGTAGGTTTCTGACTGAGATGAACCTTCATGAGTCCTTGATATATAATGGGGCTGGATGACATCATCACTTAAGGACAAGGGTGCATAGAGAAGAGATCCAAAGCCACGAGGCTTGTCTACACTTAAAGATTTAGAAGAACAAAAGGATCCAGCAAAATAGAGAGTTATTTTATATGTGGCCTTCCCCCTGTCTGTCACCTGCCTAGCCTCTATAGGCATTTGGGTGGCTAACAGCACCAGCTATAGCATCAGATATCTTCAAATTAGAGACCCACCTCTGTTGTTTATCAGTGCAAAAACTTTGGCAGAGTATTAACTTCTTTGTAATTCCCCCTTCTCTTTCTTTCTCTTTTTGATAGCCTAGATAATACTCTCATAGGTTTTTGTAAAAATTATATCTGACTATGAATCATTAAACACCTGGCACATAGCAAGCACTCACTAAATGTTAGCTATCACTAACAATACTGTGATAAATGCTTATTGCTGGAAGATTACAACTGCATACCTTTTTACTGATTCTAGGAACAAATATTTTTTCAGTTCTATGATAATCAAGATGACTTATTGTTATAGAACATCTTATATAAGAAAATATGAAGATGGTCTTTCAGTGACTTTGACAAAACCCATTTAATTCACTTCAAAATACTGCTTCCCCAATAAAAATTTCAATTTAGATCTTTAAAGAAGGTAGGAGAAAGCCTGGTTAGGCAGGAGTGTTTACCATAACCTGTCTCTGAGTGGCCAGACAATTTTTTTTTTTCTTTAAGTCATAAAATTTTCGAGTTACAAGATTCTAGAAGGTTTAACTAAATGGTCCTTATACTCATGTATGGAGTTACCTGAGACTATCCTGCCCCCTTTCCAGAATTTCATGGAGACCTTGAGCATTGTTGAGGCATATGGGCTTCTCTTCCTCGTACCTATGGAAACAAAGAAGCTGTAGCCAGGATCTAGAAGGCATCCATAAGGCTCACACAGTACCAGCGTTCTGGGCTTAAGTCAGATGCCACTATTCTTCCTGTTGCAGTGCTCAGACTCCATTAGTAGCTAAGACAGGACACATGACTGGAGGGTCAGTCTCTATTTCTTCATTAGAATGGCGACTGGAAGTGAAAACACAGACATAGCTATTGTAATCGGTCAGAGTAAAGGGAATGGAGAATATTCTTTAGGTCAATCTGGTTAGTTCACACAGGTAGCATAAAGGGGAAGGCAGGTACTTTTGACATCTGCTGGAAACAGCAGTGAGTGCTTTAGACAAATTCTTCTAGGATAAGAATACTATGTGCTAAAATTAGGATGTTTTTAAAAAACAAAGTTTTAGTTTTACATCAACCATTTGCATATTAACCAACTATTCTAATGGACCTTGTCAAGCCATTCAATAATTTGGTTGTATATATATATATATATATATATATATATATATATATATATATACATATATATATATATTGGTTTTTCAAAGTAGGTAGTCCAGGCTTACCTGAAATTCACTATGTCTTTGGGTAGCCTTGAACTCACAGTGATCCTCCTACCTCTGCCTCCTGAGTACTGGGATTAAAGGTGTGCTTAATATGCTTTTTTATTGTTTAATTTTATTTCTTTATCTCAGAGAGAGAGAGAAAGAGGGAGAGAGATATATAGATAGGGAGAGAGAAAGAGAGGGGGCCATGCCAGGGTGTCCAGCTACCGCAAATGAATTCCGGACACATGAGCCACCTTGTTCATCTGGCTTGTGTGGGACCTGGGGCTTTGCAGGCAACTGCTTTCACTGCTAATCCATCTCTCCAGCCCATTATATGCTTTTAAAGTCCCTAAGGAGATTCTAATTTTCACCTGGGATAGAAGCACTACTTAAGAGAATATCTGGCCTTAGCTTATTGTAATTATTAAAATGACTGGCTTGATCTGGCTGCTTTTGGGTTGGATTTTTTAGTAGATGATAGACAATTGGTGGAAGTAATTGTATGTTCATATGTGACCTAGGGATCTATAACCCCATTTATTGCAACCAGGAGAGATATAAAAATCCTTAGAAAGAGGAATATTTTGTTTGATCAAGGGAAACCAGCCTCACATACAAAGATGTGTGAATTTCAAATCCACTGATGAATCCAGCTATTTTAATTTTTAGATGCAAATCAGAATAAAAAATTGGAGTGTTTCTAGGATGAGTCAGAGTACTTTTGTTAAAAGATGAAGAAGGCAAGACCTTGGAGAGAGGCACACTGTCTCAGGGGAACCAAGCAACTCTCTACTGCGACAGCCATGTGTACGAGTTTTCGTGTCTGATGCTTTGACATTTTGAGCTTTCCTGACTCTGGAGGGACTGCTGCTCCCAAAGTTAACCAGTTCCTGGTTATATCTAGCAAAGGACTTGCTGCAAGCATGCTTTTTACATGTAAACTAACTAATCCAAAGTCCACACTCTCACCCATCTCATGCCCATGACCTCTAAACCCCTTTTTAATCACCTCGCGATTATCAGAGAACATCTTCTAAGCCCAATAAACTTACTCAGACTCACTCGTCCCACCTTCCTTGCCTGGCCTTTCTGCTCTTGCTGACTGTTGGTCTCCAGGCTGGCCCTGGTGCTTTGCTGTGTAGTCTCCAGGTCAGGTCATAGCATGTTCCCTCCTCTCGGGATCTACAACTGTAACAATAGTTTTCATCTCCTAACCAGCTGTCCTTAACACACCTCATATCCTAAAGCACTTTACTGAGTCTGGAGAAGGAGAAAACCAGGAGTCAAGCCAAAGGCAGCTAGAAGGAGCTGGAACCCGTGTCTCCATCTGAGGCGGGGGAAGGTGTTGAACACTGCCTTGGAGATACTTGAGTTTTAAACCCTGGAAATGATTCCAAGAGTCAGAATTTGATCTCTGGGTGCTTAGTTAACAACAACACGGCCCTCCCTTCCTGAAGCTATGTTTTCTTCATTCTAGATGGAAGTTTGTCATTGGGGCAATTCCGTGTGCCACAGAATTAGCAACAAATTAAACAAAAGGGTGTGAGCCCAGAGCAGAACTCCAATGTGTTCAAAACACCAGCCACAGTAAAGACCTCCATGGGGCAGCTGTGGCACCTGAGACACATGGCTGTTTGTGAAGTCTGGTTTCCCTATCTAGGGGAAAGACTCCCAGAGGACAAACATTTAGTGGGCAGGGTGTATGTGCAAGAACAGTGGGTTGGCACTGTTTGTCTTTTTGGGTTTTCTTGAGGGGGCTCAGGGCAAGTATGAAGGCCTTAAGTACTGATCAGATATAACACCTCTGCTTGAGTCATGTGGAAGTACTGCCCTCTCTTTTGCTCATGGTTTGATGGCTTGTCTGAATTACTGCTTCTAGTGATAATTAACTGAATCTGTAAGAGTCCCCCATATAGACACAATATTTGAAAAATGAAGGTTTCTCAATTTGGCATGTGGCTGTGACACAGATAATGTGCTAATTCATTCACTACCCCAGAAGTTTATTTCCAGTACTGATCTTATTACATCCAGTGCTCAGTGAAGATGTTGGCACCATGGTCTCAGGACCTGCCACTATCCCTGATCAATCAAATTATCAGGACCTGTCACTATCCCCAATCAATGACATTTCTCAGGACCTGCCACTATCCCCGATCAATCAAATTTCTCAGTAACTCCTTTTCTTCATTGTTAAAAGGTCCAAGAATGAATTTAATTATCTACATACACTGGCTTTTGAATGAGTTTATATCATTGAAGCATTTGGCACTTAGTGAACTCTCAGAAGTATTAGCTCCCTCGAAACCACTAAGAAGCCCACAAAGTACTAAGATGCTGTGAAGTCACTCATGCTCATCAGATTTTGTGAAGGGAAGACTGTTCGAGGACCCCAGTTAAAGATGGAAGTGATCAGGAATCTTTGTCTTAGCTTTGAGGATGCTTAGGATCTGCTCCACAGGTCTCAGAGGCTATTTTAGGAACAGAGCCACACCCCTCCACACCAGTAGGGAGTCCAGAAATCACCAAGGCAGGGGTTGATGGAGGAGGACCATCACTTCACAGTCAAGCAGGGCTGGACTTGGTGTTCATTCTGAGACAGATGAAGCTCAACACTCTGGAGAGCTCTTCTTTCTTCTCAGCCTGGTTAACCTACTTGACTTTCAGAACCTGGTTCAAGGTTACTTCCTTAAAGAAAGACTTCTATGACTAGTTCAGATCAAATTTACTGTCTTTTGTCTTGCTTCATCTGTGTTATCGCATTGCACTGCCTGTCTGGTTGAATGACACCATTGAATAAAGCAATATATTACAGAGTACTGTACAGTCATTTTCTCAGTTGGCATGTCTGCCTCTGTGAATTACACTGATTGATCATGAGATCCTCAAAGTCAGGGACTTTGTCTCTTTCCTCTGTGTGTCCCCAGTGACTGTCAGAGTACTGAAACACAAAAGCTTCTCTGTAAATGTTAGGATACATGCATGAACTGAGGAGACTCCTGTGAGCATCAGTTGAGAACGGGAGGAAGGATGCCTGGTTCGCAGTGTCTCTGTCTGGATGCCTTTGCTGAGACACTGTCTTCAACTGTACAAGATAACCAATGCTCAGATGCAGTGCCCACTGCTCCGTGTCTGACAGGAAAAGGCCCTCAATCCTCTCTTCCTCAGCATTCCTTCCAGGGGATGACTCCTTTATCAGGACTGCTCCTAAGTCCATTGACTGAGGCATCTACTGAAGCCAACGGTCCCGTGATCAGAGCCTAATTGGACACCTTTCCCCAGATCTTGCCAGTTTATAAGGACTTGCATTCCTCCACCCTGGGGCAACTTTCTTAGATTCTGTAGCCAAATTATTATCTGGGACTTCATGTCCAAGACTTCATATACATATGTCAGGAATTTTTTTTTCAGTGTCTATAATTTTGCAAGAGGCTGTGTCCCCCTCCTCATCAGCTTCAGCTGAATATTGCGGCAGAAGCTAGAGGGATTAGGAGAGAGGTTACCAAATATAGCATGACCTGCATAGCAATTTTTGGTTTTCAGTGCTATTTATGGACAGAAAAAAAGTTCTTTGCTTCCACGACAGAGAACTCTGCTACATTGTAGCTATTTTAATCTTTCAGAAATATAGATTTTATTTCTTCTTTCCGCCACAGTCCTTCCAAGTAATTTCCATCATGTATTCCACCTGGCCACGTGTAATCCAGTAAGACTGAAGAGGCTGGAGGGACTGGCTGTGGGCAGTGGTGTTCAGTCACATATCAGCTTTTCATTCTGCTAAGAACAATGGATCTCTGTGACAGATGTTCTGGGGGAAGAAATGGACATACTCGAGCCCCTAGGCTCTTTAAGACTCTGGAACCGGGTGCACACTCTTCATGTGGTCTGCTTGCAGAGTTGCTCCTGCCACACCACAGCCTTTGTTTGGTGGCATCCCAGGCCTGGGTCACTGTGGAGAAGCACAGCTGGCCTGCACCAGCCACCATGCGTTACACTAGCAGTTCCATGCCTCGTGTTGGACAGCTACAGACTTGCAGCTGGTCCTCGCGCAGGATGCTGAAGCACGTCATGAATGCTGTGAAGTGTAGAGTGGGCATCAGATTGTTAAGCTTGCATCAGAGCCCTAGAGGTGGCCAGGAGTGGTGGATTATATCACACTGAGGTGGCCGGAGCACTTGCCAGTCATCTTGAGAACAAGCTGCTGCCTGGTGGTGTTGTGATAGAGCCAGATTAAGACACAGTCCCATGATCCTGTGTTGTGGTACACGACTGAGCTCCTGAGTCCCGGCCATGCTGTCTGGCACATGTGTGTGGTCACATGTGTGCTGTTACACACTTCCTTGATGAGACAAGGGCCCTCAGCAACAGAGCATCGGCTCAGCCACTACTAGAAGCTGGTAGCATAACCCATCCTGGCACTGCCCAGCATTGCTTAGATGGGCTTCTCGGCGATCACTTGCAGGTATCAACATAGAATTCAAGTTTATCTTGACTGGTTGCTTTTAGGAATGTCTGAAAAGGCCATATTTTTGTTTGTTTGTTTGTTTATTTATTTATTTGAAAGTGACAGAGAGAAGGAGGCAGAGAGAGAGAGAATGGGCGCGCCAGAGCTTCCAGCCTCTGTAAATGAACTCCAGATGTGTGCGCCCCCTTGTGCATTTGGCTGTGGGTCCTGGGGAATTGAGCCTCGAACTGGGTCCTTAGGCTTCACAGGCAAGTGCGTAACCACTAAGCCATCTCCCCAGCCCTGAAAAGGCCATATTTTGAAGACATATACAGACATATATATCTTCTAAGGTGAACTCCTGAATATTTGTGTTAAGAGGAATATAAAGGAGCCAATAAAAAAATAACAAGCCAATTAGATCAGACAATACGAGCCAGAAATTATGTTTGCAAACATGTTCAACTCTTCTGCAAAGTTCTTAAACTCAATGTGTGCATACATGTACACACTACAGAATTAAAGTATCATAATAGTCTATTTAGGACAAGGTTTGCAAGCTACAGTCCAATTACTAGCTAAATGGGGGAAATCCTTTTCCCTTTTATCTTCCTTTCCTTCCCATCCTCCCTATTCTCCTGCTTTTAAGTTATAGATTTTTCTTTCTTTAAAAAAAGTATTGGGACTGGAGAGATGATTTAGTCAGCAAAGCACTTGCTGTGAAAGCCTGAGGACTGGAGTTCAGATTCCCAGCACCTACGTATATACCAGGTGTGGTGCTACATACCTGTAATCCCAGCACTTTAAAAGACGCAGAGACAGGCTGATTCCCCAGGGCAAGGTAGACTAGCCAAATCAATGAGCTCTGGCTCCAGTGAGATACCCTGTCTCCCATAGAGAGAGGCACTGATGTCAGCCTCTGGTCTCCTCATAAACACACACACACACTTCCCATGCATGTGTATCCACACACATTCAAATAAGCACATAAGCACACATACACACATGTCCACCACACACACACACTGACAAAAAAGTAATTCAAACAGCTACTGAAGGGATTCAGCGTGAAATTTTTGTATGCATGAATAGCAATCCCTGATCAAAGCCATCCTGACTCTTTCCAATCTGCAGCCTTCTCAGTGTTCAGCAATCACCATTCCACCATTTTGCTTTCAGGTTGATTATTTATTTTTTGATTCCACATAGGAGAGAGAACATGCTGAACTTTATGTGTGGGCTTACTTCACCTGACATGATACTGCTCTGCACTTTGATCAATTTTGCTGCAAATTATAGGATTTCATTCTTCTTTTCTTTCTTTTTAAATTTATTTATTTATTTGAAAGAGAGAGGGAGAGAGAGAGAAAGAGGCAGTGAAAGGGGGAGAGAGAGAGAATGGGTGCAACAGGGCAAACAAACTCCAGACGCACGTGCCCCCTTGTGCATATGGCTTACGTGGGTACTAGGGAATTGAGCCTCGAACCAGGTCTTTAGACTTCACAGGCAAGCACTTAACTACTAAGCCATCTCCCCAGCCATTCTTTTTTATTTTTGGCAGCAGTCTTCTTCAGACTTACTTCTGAATATTTTTTTCAAGATTTTATTTATTTATTTATTCATTTATTAGAGATGGGGGAGAGAGAGAGAAAGAGAAAGGTGAGAATAGGTGTGCCAGGGCCTCTAGCCATTGCAAATGAACTCCAGATGCATGTGTCACCCTGTACATCTGGCTTACGTGGGACCTGGAAGAGCGAACCTGGGTCCTTACGCTTTGCAGGCAAGTGCCTTAACTGCTAAGCCATCTCTCCAGCCCCTGAATATTTTTTAATTAAGTAGAAACTTTGTATGGATACATCATGTGTTGGTAGCAGCATTTCCCTCCTCCCCGCTCCCACTCTGCTATGAGACAGAGATGCAACAAGAAAAGCAAACCATAAACCTCTATCTCTGATGAACTTAGAAACAAACATCCTGAACAGAAACCTCGCAAACCAAATTCAACAGCATGTCATCCTTCTTTATAGTTGAGTAGTGCTCCACTTTGGGTAGGTCCCACTTTCTTTACCGAGTCATCAGTTGATGGGCACCCAGGCAAGTCCACACTTTAATGTTGTGAATGGTGCCACAGTGATCATGGGTGTGCAGGAATTGCTCTTTCATGCTGATTTCATTACCTTTGGATACTCAAGACTGGATAGTGTAAGGTTCAGGAGTGACCTGGACCACGGAGACCACTCTGAGTCCAAGATGGAAGCTTTTATTCGGGAAAAGCACAAGCTGCCAGGACTGACTCTCAAGAGCAGAGCAGTCAACTTGGGATCACAGACAGTGGACTATATAGAGCTCTTCAGTTGGGGGAAAAGAGGAAGGGGAAAGTTAAAAATAAAAAAAGGTTTCTTTAGGGGAGACCTAAGATAGTCAGGGTGTGACACCAGAAGCATAACCAGGTGACTTACAAAATGGGAGGGCAGGAAATCATGACCTGGCGGGGGGGGGGGGGGGCATTATTAGGCAAGGAAGGGATAATGGCTGGGTGGTTCCTTGAAGAATGTGGACGACCCACTTCCTGGCGTCTGTCACCATCCTGCTGTCTTTAGTGACTCCATTTTGGGAAGCCCATCTTGACCTAACAGCTAGATCATGCAGTAGTTCCATTTTTAGATTGTTTTGAAGAAACTCCAATTTAAAATCTTAAAAATCTTAACTTAAAATCCGACCAACAGTATATAAGAATTCCTGTTCCCCATCCTCACCAGTATTTGTCTACCTCCTTCAGCATTATTTTACTTTCTTAGCATTTATTTTTTTGTAGCTAATATGGATGGCATTAATTTTTAAACATTCCATTGTTTTCTCAATGAAGTATCATTGGTGTATAGAAAACTGTGGTGTGTGATTTCTAGATGTGCTGTTGAATGTTTACTGTATTTGGTTGAGAACTTTTGCATCTTTATTCATCAAAAACATTGGTCTATAGTTCTCTTCTGTAGCTGTGTCCTTACCTGGTATTGGTAACAGTAATGCTGACATCCTAGGCTTAGTTTGACATGGTTCCTTACTTTTAATTCTGTGGAATAGTTTGAGAACAATTGGTGTTAGTTCTTATTTAAAAGTTTGGTAAAAATTCAGCAGGAAGCTCTTCAGTCCTGCACTTTTCTTTGTTGGGACTTTTAATAGTATTACTACTTAGAACTATTAATGATTCAATGTTACTCAGCTTCATTTCTTGTTTAATATTCTTATGGTACAGTTTTAATAGGTAATATGTATACAGACATTTGTGTATTTCATTTAGGTTTTCCAATTTGGTAACACACACACATACATATTTTTCTCATAATCCCTAATGAATTTTGGGGAACTGAAAGAAGAAAATTGCTTCTAACTTCTCCAATAGTAACATACTAAATTAAAATATATAAATATTTGCCATTTCTTGACAGCCTAGAAGCCAGTTTTCTTAAAAGTAATTTGGTCAGACATGGTGGTGCATTCCTTTAATCCCCGCACCTGGGAGACAGAGGGAAGAGGACTTCTGTGAGTTTGAGGCCACCCTGACACTACATTAGTGAATTCCAGGTCAGCCTGGGCTAGAGTGAGACCCCCGCCCTTGAAAAAAAGAATTTGTATTTTGGGGCGGAGGCATTAGATATGCAGTCTCTCTCATATGGAAGATATTATTGGTAGGGGAGGAAGTGAGTTGCCTGTGTCCTGGGATCCTAAGAGAATGAGACTGCTGAATAATGTGTCCATCCAACACCCATCCCTTGCAATGGGACCAACATCTCACTTTCTTCATAAAACTGCCTCTTTTTCAGGCTTTTGTGAGGTTGTGATGTGTGTGTGTGTGTGTGTGTGTGTGTGTCCGCACAGATGCAGCACCCTATGGACATACTTACACAGGCCCAAGGAGAAAGGTGGGTGTCCACCTGTACCACTCACCCACATGTTTTTTTCCTTGTGTCAGAGACTTACAGATTCTCAGAGATTGCTGTTGGTAAGCTCCAGTGATTCTGTGATCTCTGCTCCCCCACAGGACTGAGGTTCCAGACATGGGTTGCCATGATCAGCTGTTTACATGTGTTTGTATGTTAGATAAATGGAGAGTAATTAAAGCTCATCGTCTACATTAAGCTTAATTAAAAATTGTCCTGGGCTGGAGAGATGGCTTAGCAATTAAGGCACTCGCCTGTGAAGCTTAAGGACCCATGTTCTACTCTCCAGATCCCATGTAAGCCAGATGCACAAAAGTGAGGCAAGCGTAAGTTTGCACATGCCCACTAGGTGGCACAAGCATCTGGCGTTCGATCGTAGTGGCTGAGGGCCTGGTGTGACAATTCTCTATCTCTCCTCTCTCTGTCTTCTCTCTCTCTCTAAAATAAAAATAAAAGAAATTATCCTGAACTCAAAGGTTATGATGAGATCAAGCAAAATTTGATAGCCTCTGCCAATAAGGTATTTTTTATATAATTTGTGTATTACTTATGAGTCTAAAATTAAGTTTCCCTGAACCAGTAATTCTTTAAATACATAGAATAAATCACTCTCATTAGGGACCCATGATAAATCTCTTTAAACAATAATTATACTCTATTTTAGCTTCTGAATTAATCTAGATTTTCCCATAATAGGCTTATTTAAAGCAGGAGTTGCATACCAGTAGCCTGTGGGCTAAATTTGGACTTTGAATATTGAAGTAATTGTCAACGTTTGCAAGCAGGTATTTTTACATAACACTCTGTAGTTTCTGTTTGCTTTGTAATGGGGTACTAACTAGTGAAATGTGAGGTTTGGTTGATGACATGTGACAGCATGTGGTAACCATCAGCTGAATGAGGGACTGACTGCTGCCAGCTTTGGTCAGAGTGAGGCCAAGCTTCCCATCCATAACTCTGATATGTCCCTGGGTGTGTTCATGTAAGCAACTCCTGGTTGAGGATGTAATGCACCATGTGGAGGGTGGAAGGACTGTATGTATATAGTGGGAGGAATTCTGTCTTCTTAAGGGGCTTTCAATTAGGGAAGTGGAAGAAGTATTATCAAAAGGTATGGTTGGAGCTGGAGAGTTGGCTTAGTGGTTAAGGCACTTGCTTGCAAGCCTGACAGCCAAGGTTTGAATCCCCAGTACTCATGTAAAGCCAGGTGAACAAAGTGGGCTTGCATCTGGAGTTCATTTGCAGTGGCAAGAGTCCCTGGCATGCCCATCCCCTCTCTTTCTCTCTCAGTCTCTCTCTTTTCTCTTTCTCTCTCTCTCCCCCTGTTTGAAAATAATATTTTTTTGAAAAGGTATGATTGCTGGTCTACCTGGAGGTCTGTATGTGGTATGTGCCAGTGAGTTTCTTTTCACGGTGACTTACTTGGAATGCAGCATGTTTTGCTTTCTCACTGGCATATGCACCAGCAATGCACTCATCCCCTAGATTTCCTTCCAGGATTGTGCTCTAATGCTGCTAAAATGCAAATAGTAGTGAATGCAAGCCCAAAAGTTTGGAACACTGGCAATTAGAAAACTCAATTGTTGGCTTGGCAAAGAAAAAAATCTGATATAGAAGAGAAAATTATTTTGTCACTTTTATGTTTTTTGAATAGTTCTTTTGTTTCATAATCTTATTTGGGTTTTGGTTTATTGTGACATAATCTTGATGAGTTAGCAAAAAGAATAAAAATTAACATTCATTTAAATTCCTTCTCACCTTCATGAATTATTTCCTTTAGGCCATATGCAATGTCTATACATCACACACAGTAAAACATAGATGTTTGTGCATGTGAGATCAGAGCCAAGTAACCAAGCTATCACTTGCCAGGACACTTTTATCCATGACATTATTTATCTTTTCTTAAAAGAAAACTCTGATATTAGATTACTATTGGCCTATTCTTGGGCCAGTAATGAACTCTTCTGGAGCTGTCTTCTCAATTTTCATATAGGAATAATGGCTGTAGTAACTGCCTCACAGAATTGTTGCATTGTCCAAGTATATATTTTTTATATTTTATTTTATTTTAAAGAGAAAGAGAGAAATAGAGAGAGAGAGAGAGAGAGAGAGAAGGAAAGAAAGAAAGAAAGAAAGAAAGAAAGAAAGAAAGAAAGAAAGAACTGGTGCATCAGGGCTTCAGCCACTGCAATTGAACCCCAGCTGCTTGTGCCACCTAATATTAAATATATAATTCTCATATAAATACAAGGGAATTTCTCTTTTCCCTGCTAGCTAGCTGTCATAGTTCTAGAAAGTTCTGTACAGATTGCTGTACAGTGGACCCTGCAAGCTAAACAACTGGCCAGCCAGGCAAGATGTGCCCACTAGTACAGTAGTGCCATGTCTGTTATGAGAAGAACTAATATGCTTTCTAATTGAATTTGAGGTCTGTTTCATGCCTGATACTGAAAACCTACTCAAAAGCTTATGGCTGAGAAGGTCATAAGTCCTAGTGGGGGACAAGCTGCTACTGTTGTTTGGCTAATGGATATATTATGCCCACATAAATATTTATGTTTATGCCCATATATTATTACTGCTATGGCTTTTGGTCTGAGAAGCTTATCTTTTCAGATGGTAGTGATTACTAGGAAGATTCAAAACTAGTTAAAATACAGACAAAGTGATAGTTGAGTGTTCTGCACAAAATGAGATATTTCTATCATACCCTCAGAGGTTCAGGAACCATTGCAGAAGAGGTGGCAAAAAGAATGTAAGAACCAGAGGATGAGAAAGAAAGCTTTGGAATGCTGTCTTCCAGACACAGTATGGCTGTCACATTCATGACCTCACAGTGGCTGTTGGTACCTGCACAAGACCTGCACTGCATAGTATTGGGTCCATCAACATGTTGTCACAGATGATAGAAGACAGAAAAATAAAACAAGAACAATGACATCAAAATAGAAGAGGATCTAGTTGGAAAGAAGAAGTGGCTTATTGCAGGAGGGTGAGGGAAAGGAATTGGGATGGGAGACAAAGGAAGGTGGTGGGAGGAGATTATGATCAGAGTACATTATGTGTATATGTATGGAGGTTGTCAGTAAAATATTATTTGAAATCTTAATCATGCATCATGAGGATAATGAAACTATTATAATGGAGGATATGAAAACTTGGAAGACAACAAAATATTATAATGAAATTTTAAATTTCATATATTTTATATAAAATGGACTAATACCATACAAGTACATGAACTATGATCTTTTGTTTGAGCTTTTCTTTTCCATGAGACAAAACTAATTTGCAAAAATCATATGTACTATATCAATTTTTTAACTTGAAAACCTAATTTTATTGAGCCTGGGGCCTGATCAATAATAAATCAGTTACCTCTCCTACAGAATCACATGACCTTTAAATGCAGGTTTATTGCTATTTTTATTTAAGTCTCGGAAATATCAGGATATAGCCTTTTTACTTCCAAGTTTTAGATAACTTTATTTAAGGGATTAGATGCAATATTTTTTTCATATAACCTTTAGAATTATGTTCATGATCAGTGAATGTTAGGTGTTTGTATCATTACTTTTAAATGGAGGGAAGTGAGGGTTTTTTAAAAGCTCCACCCTGTTGTTATTAGTTATAGAATTTATACAAGCTTAGTGTCATGCTTAACTCACAGCAAGCATTTTCTTGTTGATTGTTGGAATCAAAACAATGATATCACTAGGAAATCTAGGACAGAAACTTTGCACAGTTACATAGTCTGGATTTTTTTTCAGTATTAATATTGCAAGTGTCCTAAACTTAAATAGTTTCTATAACTACTGTGCTATATGTTCTTATCAAATGGTCTTACTTTTGTCTATGTTACATGAGAAATACTTAAACACTTGAGAAAGAAGACTTTTCAGATCATTCAATCTATCAGTCAGAAGTCCAGTGTGATGGAAATCTTCCCCTTTTGTTCTTGTTCCATGAAACAGCCTTTCTTATATACAATGGTGAGAGAAGGGATCTATTTGCAAGTTTACTATGCACTAAAAGTGATAAATTGTTTACCTCAAAGTAGGTCACAATGAGAGCCAGGAGTTTTGTTACAAAGGTAACTATATCCATTCTTTTCCATCCTGCCCCAGTGAGTATTAAGACCTACAAAATGTGTTGGAGACAGTTAGTTCCTCTAGTGCCAGAAGGTGCTACATGAGCTACTGGGGGAAAATGGCCAACATCTGTCCAAGCAAGTAATGGTGTAAGCTACTCAGCAGCAAACAACCTGATGTGATGCTCACCTAAGTGCAATAGTGGCACACAGCCATGGTGGGTAACCAACTACTCTTCGATTGGCTAACAGATCCTCTCAGTGGAACAGAACCCAGTGCTGGAACTAGGAAACAAGTCAGAATCATATCCCAATAGTGAGTTTTCTCTCCAATATCAAGCTCCCACCAAACCTGGGATATAAGAGGGCCTATACCTATTAAATTCTCTCTAAACTAATAATGGTTATCCCATTTATCCAGTGATGACTTCACTCTGCATTGGAGAATGCTTCTGCTTCTCTTTTCAAGATGGATGCAGAACCTGAGGAGAGAATCAGCCCATCACATCTCACCACGGCCACAGATGAAACCCTAGAGTAATTGGGGAAATGAGCAACAGTGCTGTATTCTTGGTGAACCTGGTACCAGCAGAAGGGTGAAGGAGATAGACACAGAGAACACTCAACTCTTATCAAACCAGAGATCCAGAGACCCAGAGGCTCCCAAGACCTCATCACTGAAGTAAACCTAAAGAGAACCCAACATGGCTCAGGGAAATTCATGGAAGAGGGGGCACAAAGATTGTTAGAGCCACAAGTTAGGACATTATGCACTGACATTGCCTCTTCCCCATAACTGATGGCTACCCCCACAATGCATGACCTACAATCCCCATGTGGATAATTGGCATCCCTAATGATGAGGGTCCCTTCGGAGGGGGGAGGACAGGGATGAGGGTAAGGATGGTACCAACATGTGTTGTTTGCAAACCGAGTATGTACATAACTAATAAAAAAAAAACTGTAAGACAAAAGAAAAAAATGTGTTGGTGGGGGGGAATGTCAGGATCATACAGTGAGAAAGAATATCATTTTTGGTACCACCTTCTTTTTGCTTCACTAGCAATGTCTATGCCTACTGAAAAGGAACCAACATGTAGAGATAGCACTTAGTAATAAAGTTGAGAGAAAAGTTAGCTCTTTTTCACACGTGTACAATTGTGCAGCTAAACAATGTCATCACATTTAGTCAGAGGTTAGGCTTTGGGATGACTGTTTTCCACTCAGCATAGCTATGGGATTGTGCCTACCCACTATGCATGCAAATGTTGCACTTAGAGAATTGGAAAGCTTGAAACAGCAAAAAGAAATAGGCCAAAGAAGCTACTTTGAGCAGCTTTGCATAAACTGGTTACTGTTATCAAGGCCCATAAAGTTTGGAATCTCACACATATTTAGGAAGCTTGGAAAGTAATTAAGTGTCTTTGCACATAATCTACTTTCCCAGAGAAAAGTGGAGAAACCAAATTGCTCAGCTTGGACAATCCTCAGTGTTCCCTCATAAGATGCCAAGAAAGTGAGAAAAACGAAGAAGCCAGTACTTCATTATATCCAAACACTGTGGCATTAAGACAAATAAGAAAAACACTTGACCTTTTAAGAAAACAACCTCAACTGCTAATCTCTGACCAATCAGTAAATATCGGAGGCCTGTTGCTTTCCATCTCTCATCTAGATACCTTGAATTTGCAATGAAGTGTCTTAATGATAGGAAGTCAAGATTGCAAGAAAGTCAAGATTGGGAGAAGGCATTATCTTCATTTGAAGGCAGTGTTCTGGCCTGTGCTGAGCCCTTACTTGGTCCTCATTTCAGATGTGTAGGGGAGCTAAGACTTTTTCCCTCTACTCTTAGGCTGTGTGTCTGGAGACAACGAAATGAACTGATGAAGAACAGATTGACAAGAGAAACATTACCAATTTTACTTGATGTAATATTATTCTGTGGCATGAAGGTGTTCATAGAAATGAAAACCTCTGGGCTGGAGAGATGGCTTAGCGGTTAAGTGCTTGCCTGTGAAGCCTAAGAACCCCAGTTCAAGGCTCGATTCCCCAGGACCCACATTAGCCAGATGCACAAGGGAGTTCATCTGCAGTGGCTGGAGGCCCTGGCGCGCCCATTCTCTCTCTCTCTCTCTCTCTCTGCCTCTCTCTCTCTGTCTGTTGCTCTCAAATAAATAAATAAAAAACAAACAACAACAAAAAAATAAAAAAAGAAATGAAAACCTCAATAATCAAGAGCCTAAAAGCATGTATACCATTTTAACAAAAAGTGATAAGTGTGAGACCATGGAAAGATAAAGAAAAAAGGAGTTCAGGGCTAGACAGTAAATTGTTGAGAGAAACTACTGGAAGATAAGAATTATTTTAGCGAGGGTTATTTGTACAGACTCATCTCAGGATTGACTTCCTGTCTCTAGTGATAACACTGCTTTCCTCTTTCTGGCACAGGGAGGGCACCTTGCTCACGGGAAATTTATGTTGTTCTTTGCAGAAGAAATGGGAAAAGCCAAGAGCCCTTCCTGCATGTGCTGCCTTTCAATTGCCTTCAGCCAAAATAATCAATGTGACAAACTAGCATGTTTTAGGCCAAAATCTTCTATTTCCCTTAAAATGGTTTCAAATTCCATTATCTTTCTCATCACTCTCTTGTGACTGTCTTTAGTACTCCTGAAGCCTCGTATCCAGAAGTGACCCCACTACTCTGGATATGCTACAACCAATACAGAGCGTAGGTACACGGCCACTTCCCTCTTTCAAATGCCATGGATAAAGCCAATACTACCAACACTGAACCAGTTTTCTTAGTTGCCACAGCTCAGAGTGTTGACTCATCTTCATCCTCTTATACAGTTCCCAAAGGCTGTGTCACTAATGTGGTTGCTAAGCTCCTTCTAATTCTTACTTATTGCAAATTCTTTCTTTCTTTTCTGTTTTTCTTATTTTTTTTGGAACAAAAAGCTGATGCTGTCACATTAATAGGTGTTCTTAGGTAGAATCTCTTTATTAACTTGTTCATTCAATTTTTATAATCTCCACTATCATCATCTGAGGATATAATTGTTGAATAAGGGTATGCAGACTTTGGCCTCATGAATCTTTCAGTATAATAAGAAGTAAGAACAATTCGTCCAGTGGGTACAGTTAAGTGGGTTACAGTTAAGGTGCCCTAATAGAAAGTGTAGTACAGCAGCATGATTCTTTAACCTAGGTTTGGAGAATCAAGAACAGCTTAACTGGAGGAATATGCTAGTAACAAGGGTAGCAGCAGTGGGTATGCCAAGAAGTAGATAGGTAAAGAGAGTAGAGGGTTTATTGAATGGTCATCTTTAAAGCAGGGCTTCTTAAACTTTTTCTGCTAGTAACTATTTTACAAAAAAAAGTTTTTCTATCACTCCAGTTACAGAGTTATATAAAAGAGTTATGCAAATAAAACATTTACTTATGATAAACCATAAATAAATTTATGTTAAATATTTGCTATAGTTTTACCATTTATTAAAGATAAAGCAAATTTGTATACTAATGAAATGAATGTGTTTATATAAATGATTTACTCATCTGAATAATATTTGATACTAAAGAATATAGAACAACTTTAACTTTTTTTCAGAGCTGATCAATATCTTGCTTTTACAAACATCATTCTAATAACTATACTTACCATAAATATATAGTGCAACATGGCAGAAGGTTTAGGGCCTTTTCAAAAATTGTTGAAAAGTCATCTTAATCACAAGCCAAAATTCATGTAACTGTTCCTTATGAAACTTGAGTCAGCAGCTCAAACAGCAATTTTTAAAATCAAACATTTAACACAATGCAATGCAAAGATATACTAATATGATAGTGTGGGTCCCTGGATCCTCAGATGGGTTCCCCAAAGGCATCCAGGCAACCCTGGAGAGCAGGGTCTTGATCACCCTGAGTGCAAAGGGATGTGCACCCAAGAGAGACAACTTCAGAGAGTAGTTCTGTTTATTCAATAGGGAAATGGGTGTATAAACAGCTGAGAGAGGGGTACGGGTCCTAAGGGGATTGGTGGGTTCAAAGGTTGCTTGCCAATGCCTAGGGACATTCATTCTAGCACTTAGGGAGAGAGTCAGGTGATCTACGTAATGGCAGGAAGAGGGTCACAGGGGGATGGGCTGTGTGAAGGCTGACACCATATAAGGAGCTTCCTAGGCCACTGGCCAAAGGTTATAGGGTTATGGGCAAAGCCTAAGTCTTATCTGAACATCCAGGTATCCCAGGCTTGGAGAGGGCATGGCCCTAATTCTGATGATCTTGGGGTCTAAGATTTTGTCTCTAGGGGTCCAGGCTCACTGCAACCCCCGAGAATGGGGGGAGGAGCCTGGCTCACTGTGACCCCTGAGAATGGGGGGAGGAGCTCCCTTGCCAGTCTCTTCCCTGAGATATGACTGGTGGTTCAGGCTGTTAAGGCCTCTCCATAGCCTGAGGCCTTTGTGTCCGACAACTTAGGCTTGCTTTAACCCAGGGTCCTGCCTGTGTCCAACATGATACATGCTGGAGAATGACAGTAGAAAAATATTAGAAGTCTTGGTTTTTCATAAGCTGTTATGTTTCTATTAGAATAGAAAACTTTGTATGTACAGTAAGAGCTGCAATCCATAAATACAAGAGTCTCAAATCAGAGCCAAGGTGCTCCAGGCAGCATTTATTGGCATTGCAAGGTATGATGGGATGCCATGGGCAGTGGACTGCGCATGAGATGTGTTCAGAACCAAGGCTGCAGTGAAGGCAGGTGATGCAACGTGAGTTAGTGCTGTCATAAACACTTCAGATTCACTGTGCATTTGACTTCGAACTAAGTTTTAGTTGTTAGGTGTTCAAATACATTTTACTTTTGCCCAATTTTTCACAATCCCCATAGTCAGTTATAAAGTCACAATTCACAGTTTAAGAGGATGTTCTGCAAGGTGTAAATGAGTGAGATGCTAAGAATAATACCTGGATTTTGACTTAGACACCTGGATGGACACCTACTACATTCATTGATAAAATATAGGCAGAGTAACAGAGAAGGTGTTCTCTTGGCTTTGTCATTTGTTTAGTTGAGCACAGGGTCAGTAATGATTCCTGTTTTGAACACGATGAGTTTGGTTTACTAATGGAGATGCCAAAGATGAAGTCAAACATGTGAATGTCAAACTGAAAAGCAAATGAAAGCTAGGATTAGAGGTTTGAAAATCGTTAGCACTCAGGAGGCAAAGGTAGGAGGAGCAAAAGGGGCAGATTGAGAGGCACAGAGGAAGAAACGAAAAGGTGTAAGAAATTGGAGAATTCCAGTCTTGGAAGAGGACTCCACAAAGAGAAGGATAATCAGAATTTTGGGTGGGAAATCAGAAAGTCTGAAGGAAAAATGTCTATTGCGTATTGGGCACTTCCTATATGCTAGACCCTCCTCTAGGTCCTGGGGCAACCACAGTTAAGAAAATGAAGACTACATGCAGACATATATGTACATCCATTCCGTAATGGGTGTCATAGGATTTGTTGTTTAGAAATCAGCATTTTTGGGTTTTGGCTAACTTTAATCCTAATAACATCTAGCTTATAGTGTGTTTTCTTATCCAAAAGGATATCCTGAAAAAATGTTTCAACTGATATTTTCAAATGCAAACGTTTGTACCTCATATGTTTTCCTGCTATTCTGGGATACTTGTATAAGCAATTTTATACCTCCTGAGAGCATTATCAGAAATTCAGTTTGAAAATTGTCATATACTTGGATTTCATCTGACTGACTCATCCCTCAGGTTATTCAGTTTCTGCTGAGTACAAGCCTTATACCAGTTACTGTTGTGAGTGCTGAGATGCCACAGCACACAAAACTAACAAAGCCTCTAACTGCTTGCAGAAAGTACGGAAGTGTAGTGTTTAAGAGCATGACCTAGGGTTAATGCTCTTATCTTCCACTTTCTAATAAGTTATTTCATCATTCTCTTCCCCAATTATATTACCAACTAAAGATCAGTTTTAATACATGCAAAATGAGAATTAAAGTTATGTTATCAAATAGTCATTAAAAGATAAGTTTAAAAAGGGTAAAGTCATCAATATGTAGGATTTTGTTTAAATCATGAATGAAGGATCCAGGAAGAGGTTAAAAATAAGTTGAAGACTATACTTACAATGTGTAATACATTCATGATTAAAAAGATACTAGAATGAGCATAAATAGATGCAAAAATAACCAATATCATCATTTTTTGTCTTTTTTCCATATTCTTTATTTTATTTTATTTTTTTAAGAAGATACTTTGTATGGACACATCATGTGTTGGTGCCATCTTTTCCTTCCTCTTTGCCCCCATCCCACAGGGGCTCCTCCTCAGTGGGGTTGCTGGTATTCCCCATGGGTTGTGGGTGATGCGTTGTTGGAGCCACAGTCAGTTACTGGGGGGAGGCAATGTCTCTGGGCATAACATCCCAACCTGTGGCTCTTACAATCTTTCCACCCCCTATTCCACAAAATTCCTTGAGCCTTGGTGGGTGTGTTTTAAGTCTACTTCAGTGAGGAGCTCTTAGGAGCCTCCGGATCTCTGCTTTGGTAAATATTGAGTATCCTCAGGGTCTGTCTCCTACACCCTGGCACTAATTATCAGGCTCACCATTGAAGCAGCACTCTTGCTCATCTCCCCAATTCCTCTGTGGTTTCATCTGGGCCTTGGCTGAAATGCAAGGGGGAGTTTATCTCATCGGGTCTTGCTACCTTATGAAAAAGACAAACAGATTCTCCAATGGAGACTGAAGTCAACATAAGTTAAATAGGATAAGCTTCATTAAGTTAGGAAGAAGTTGATGCATGCAGCCCCTCTTCTAGCCAAAGATTAGTGGGAGCTTGACATTGGAGAACATAATCTTTGTCTCCATAGGATTCTGAACTGGTTCCCAGTTCTTTTGCACTGAGCCAATCTTGTAGCCAATCTGAAAGCCACTGGTTACCCACCAAAGCTGTGTACCACCAACGTCATCATTTTGATACTTGGATTTTACCACATAAGAGAAGTGACATCTGAGTCTGGTATGAATTAACTAAATGAGTGTGGGGACAGTGGGAAGGGGATGGAGGACATAAGTTTATAAGTGAGAGTAAGTTTGGACAGCTTGGGAGATTTGATGCTGCTCAGTCTAATGAATTTTAGGCTATACTGGGAAGGGCGAGAATAATACACTATGCCAAAAAAATTTGGATTTTGAAAGGAAAGAAAGGCTATTGAAAATTTGGTACCTAGAAATAAATGATTTGCATTTAATAAGGTTTTATGGCAGTAGTTCAAAAAACTGGGTGGAAAGAAACAAAATTGAAAGAAGAAAAATTTGAATTTTTAATGTTTTTTTTTTTTTCTGCAATAACCCAGGCTAAAGATAGTGGGAGCCTTTACCAAGAATTGAAAATAATGATGGACTAAAAATAGGATCAAGATTCTGTATTAAATAGACCTGACCTACTGAATGATGGATTGTGGTGAGCGAGAAAAATGGATAAAATCAAGCTGCAGTCTATGTTATTAACTTGGACACCTGAAGAATTCACGTATTAATTCACTGGGCTAATGGACACAGAACTTAAGGTTTGGCTAGAGAATGAATTTCATTTTGGACAAGCAGAATCCCAGCAGCTTATGGGAACACAATATGGAGGATGCAGCTGATAGTAAATGTTGGTGAGGCTGTGAGGAAAGAACCCTTGCCTTCTGCTTGTGGGAGTGCAAATGTGTATGACCACTACAGAAACCTGTGCGCAGACTCCTGAAAAACAATGAAAATGCATCTACCACTTGATCCAGCTATACCACTTCTGGGAATATACCCTCAAGATTCACTCTTTACTCCAGGGGTACTTGCTCAGTCATATTTGTTGCTACTCAGTTCACAGTAGCTAGAAATTGGAATCATCTTAGATGCCCATCAACTGATGAATGGTTCATGAAGATGTGGTAATTCACACAATAGACATTTACTTACTATTAAGGAAAAATAAAATAATGAAAATTTCAGGAAAATGGATGCAGTTGGAAAAAGTCATTCTAAGTGAGGTCACATAGGCACTAGAAGCCAAATGTGCAGTTCTAACTGGGATCAATCAGAGATGAGGGAAAACAGTAGTAAGCACCAGGATTGTGGACATCAAACTAGAATGTGACTAGGAGGGAGAAGTAGCAAGAGAGGAGTTACTTGACAGGCTAGGGGAGGGACAATTTTTTTGGGGGGGGCAAGAAGGGCTTGGTAGGGGGTAGTGAAATTGAGAGGGAATTTACACTAAAGTTAACACAACATGAATCAGTTTCATAGGTACCCTCATTTTGGCTAGCATTCTATAAGATATAATCACCAATAAAGAGGCAAGGGTGAAAGTCCAGGAAGGGAAGAAGGCTTAACTTTAAAACCTTGGACTCTGGCTGGTAAATCCCAAGACCAGAATTGGGTTGTCCCCCCATCCCCCACCACCACATTGATCTGTTCACCAGGGAGATCCATTAGGTCTCCAAAACAATGTACGACATTGCCAAAACATTTGATTACCCACCAGAGGTAAAAGGTATAACCCTGTTGCTGAAGACATTGCAGGGTTTGGTCATAGACATTGGAATATCATGCTGGAATTGAAAGGGTAACTAGTTTCTTCCTGGCTCGCCCTCATAGTGCTGGAGAGCCCTCTGGGAGCTTCTGGAGGACAATGGTCACCATTAGCATGAATAAGCAGAAGACCCTGCAGACTACAAAATCAACCAGCTGGACAAGAAGTACACACTTATGCAATAGTGTCACACAGCCTCTCTAGGTAACCAAAAAGAAGCCCCCACTGCTCTCTGGAGAAGAAGAATGGGCTTGCACACACACACAAAAAAATCTTTCAAGTAAATGTGCATACCCCTTTAACCCAAGCTGCCCTTCTTTTTTAAAAAAATTTTTTGGTTTATTTTTATTTATTTATTTGAAAGCGACAGACAGAGAAAGAACGAGGCAGAGAGGGTGGGGGGAGAATAGGTGCACCAGGGCCTCCAGCCACTGCAAACAAACTCCAGATGCCTGTGCCCCCTTGTGCATCTGGCTAACATGGGTCCTGGGGAATTGAGCCTCCAACCAGGGTCCTTAGGCTTCACAGGCAAGCGCTTAACCGCTAAGCCATCTCTCCAGCCCTGCCCTTACTCTTGATTGGAGAATCTTCTTTATTTTACAGGCGATAGAGAGAACAGAGAACCAAGATACATCAATAAGACAAAAAGCTAGCTGACGGCCCATCATGAGACATGCCACCTCTACCATATTTGCCAGGGCCTAGGAGAAATTGCAGAAGAGGAACTGACATGAATACTGCTCTTACTGCTAGCCTGAGAACCAGCTCCAGGGTGATGGTGGCAGACACAGTGATCAGTCAAAACCCATCAGTGCAGAAATCCAGAAATCAACACTAAATTAGACTGCCAACAGGCCTGCCATGGCTGAGGGAACATTGTGGAAGAGTGGGTGGAAAGACTGTAAGAGTCACAGAGTGGGTGGAATATCCTGAGGCATGGTCCCCTGATACCCACTTCATGACTCCACAGTGAATACCATAACCCCACCAAGGAAGGCCTCCACAGTAATGAGAGCAGAGGCAAGGGCATACAAGAGTATAAGCTGTTATGATACACATAAAATTTAAAAAATGAAAAATGAAAATTTTAGAAACTATCGAGAGGTGTAGAGAATTTAGAAAGCTAAATTGTTACAAGTTACATCTTCCTGATGACCAGCATCACAGGATTCAATGACTAAAATTTGTGCATTTTATTGCTGTATCACGTGAGGCTTCTTCCCTCATGGTCCAGAAAGGCTCCAAGTCTTCCCCATACTTCTCTATATACCAAGCCTCCACTTTCCTACCAGTGCTGTCTCATGCTGCAGTGACCTTGAATATAAATGTTACCTTATCTTTGTTCTTTAAACATAACAATTATAATCTATATCCCATTTTTTTACCCATTGATGATTATCCTTGTAACTAAAAATTTCTGAACTTGCTGATGTCATCTCTTAATGCATAAACAGCCAGCTTACCAGTGGGGCAGAGGATGAGACTCACCGGGATCTGAGAGTCTAAATGGAGCAGCCCAGGCAGCAACCAGAGTATGTAAGGACACACCTGAAAGTGAGAGAGGATTTAAGTGAGCAACATGCTCCCTGAGGCACCAAAGGATAGGATAAAAAAGAGAAAGGTATTCTAAAACCTGCCCAAAAGAGGTGATTTGTGAAGTTATTTACCTTAAGTTCTAATTTACAGATGACTTGCATGCACACCTTGTACATAAAGAAAAATAAAGCTGGATTTTTATAGCCAAAAAACAACAACCCCAAAACAAAACAGAAAGAAAAACAACATAAGGAAGAAAGAGTTTATTTTAGCTCATAGTTGTTTTAGTGCATGGCAAAAGGAGTGTGAGGCAGCTGGTCACATTGCATCTATAACCAGGAAGCAGAGAGAGATTAATGCTGGTGCTCAGCTAGCTTTCTCCTTTTATTCAGTCTGGAACCCCAGTCATGATGCCCACTCACAGTTAAGGTGGGTCTTCCCACATCAATTAACCTAATTTAGAAACTTCCTATAGACATGCCCAGAAGTTTTTCTCCTAGATGTTTGTAGATCTTGTTAAGTACATAATCAATATTATATGTCATTTTTATTTATGAGAGAGAGAGAGAGAGAGAGAGAAAGATAGGGGGTGGGCCCTCCAGGGCCTCCAGCCACTACAAACAAACTCTAGACACATGTGCCACCATGTGCATCTGGGTTACCTAGGTTCTGGGGAATTGAACCTGGGTCCTTAGGCTTTGCAAACAAATGCCTTAACTGTTAAGCTATCTCTCCAGTCCCCATAATTAATATTAATTATCACAGTATCTCAGCAACTGCTCTATGGAAGACTAAAATTGGGGAACTAAAAGTGGGACCATAAGAAGCATGGAAGCAGAATGTTACAGATATCTCATGAAGTCAAACAGTATTGCCAACAGCTCCTGGCCAGGCATGCATTTGAGCACCAGAGCTAAATTACAGTCAAGACACCTCAAGGTTGTCACTCTGATGGCTGGGAAGGGGAGCTCATTCAATCCTCTTTTGCAAAGCTATTATTTCTCCTTTTTAATCCCTGTCTTGTTTTAAGTTATTGGTTCTCTTTCCTACATTTATGTAACATTTAAAAAATACATGCTACTTGGGGCCTCTATGTCAGAGATAACAAGCTAAACCTATTTAAAATGCACAATTTGGTAAATTTAGACTTATATTTTTACATGGGAAACCATAACTGCAATACAATGAACACATCCTAGATTCCCAGTATCTTCCTACTCCCTTTTAAGTTCCACCTTCCTACTACTCCAACCCTATCCTCAGACAGCCACTGATATGATAGGAATCATGGTTCATTAATTTATATTCCCTAAAACATTACATACATGAAATATGTATACTTTTAAGTTTTCTTCTATCAGTTAAAATAACAATTTTGAGATCCAAACAGGATGCTTGAACAATAGTCTGCTACTTTTTGTGTAGTATTTCATTAAGTAGATGTACCACAGCTTATTCAACCACTCACCTACTGATAGGCATTCAATTGGTTTCAAATTTGTAAGTATTACCAATAAATTGCCATGAAAATCCATGTAAATTTTATTACACAGACATATTGTTTAATGTGGGGGGGTATAGTATAGAAGTCAAATAACTGCCAAATTATTTTCTGAAGTGATTGGCCATTTTGTGTTCTCCTGGTCAATTTATAAGAATTACATACAATTCTTGCTCATCCTTAGAAATACTTAATATGTTCTACCTTTTTACCCCAAAAGGTGTGTAGTGGTATCTCATTATAAATTTGTGCATATGTTCATGCACCTCTTTGCTATACTGTTCTTTAGTAATACGATTTAGAAATATTTTTCATAGTAACCTTTTTATTCTTTTAACAATGATAAAGAATTTTTAGAGAGATATTTTATTCATTTATTTGAGAGAGAGGAAGTTTGTGTATAATTAGAATTATATCTTTGTCATTAAATGCTTACACTCACAGTGAAGCTATTTGTTCATACAGTTTCCTTTGTAAAAATTTATTTCCTATGAGTTCAATTTATTGAATGAGTATAGAGAGCTGTTCATATTACTGGGTTATCTAATTATCCTTGAGTAAGTTATTTTTAAAATATTTCTATTTTTTATATTTATTTATTTGCAAGAGGAGAGAGAGAGAGGGAGAGAGAGAGAGTCAGTCAGACAGACAGAGAGAATAGGTGCCCCCAGGCCTCTGGCCATTGCAAACGAACTCCAGAAGCATGCACCACTTTGCACATCAGGCTTACATGGGTACTGGAGAATCAAACCTGAGTCCTTAGGCTTCACAGGCAAGTGCTATTAACTGATAAGCCATCTCTCTGGCCCTTGAATGAGTTTTTGGTAATGTGTAACCTTTAAGAATTTGTCTATTATTAAGAAAATCTTTACCAGCTATACATCTGACAGAGGATTAATATCCAGAATATACAAAGAACTCAAAAAACTAAATAATAGGAAATCAAACAACCTATGAGGGAGAGAATTCATCAATGGACATAAACAACAATAGACACTGCAAGCCTGAAGTTTGGCCAACCAAGCCAAATGAGCCAACAGGTGCAATAGTGGCATGTCTGTTATGAGGGAAACCAACTACTTGGATTGGAGGCCCGCTCCACTGAAGGGAATACATGCCTGGTACTGAAAACATAGTCAAAAGCCTATGATGTGGGAGGTCATGTGCCCTAGGGGTATAATGCCTGCTGGTGTCTGGCTAAATGCATATATTATGCCCACTAAACTGCCCCATAAGCACTTCTCTTAACATCCATATCCATATATTAATGCTACTGTCACTTTGGTTAAAGAAGCTTCTCTTTTCAGATGACCTCTGTGACCCATGTGACCTCTGGGATGACTCAAAAGCACCATAGTGCTGAGAAGAAGTGACAGAGGAGTGCTCAACATTGAAACATCTCTATGACAGCTTCCAAGGCTCAGGATTCATTGTGGAAGCGATGGTAGAAAGAATGTAAGAGCCAAAGGAAGGGTAGGGCTCTTTACAATGCACTCTTCCAGACAGAAATGGCCTGGTATCCATGACCTCACAGTGCCTGGCACTACCTACACAAGATCCTCATAACAGGAGGAGAAGATGATGACATCAAAATAAAAACCAGACTAATTGGGGGGAATATGAGGGAGAGTGAATTTGTGATGGGGAAAATGGAGGAGGGGAGGGAATTGTTATGGTTTATTGTCTATAAATTATGGAAGTTGTCAATAAAAATGTTTTAAACGAAAATGAATTTGTCTATTATTAAATTTTAACAGCACAAACTATTCATAATATCCTTTTGATATTCTTTACTTTCTTCAGGTGGTGTTGTGATATATACTCTTTTATTACTGTTTTTTAAATTTAAAAAATAGTTTTTATTTATTCCCAAACAGAGAGAGAGAAGAAAGACAGAGAGAATGGGCATGCCAGGGCCTCCAGCTGCTGCAGACAAACTCCAGATGTATGCACTACCTTGTGCATCTGGCTTTACTTGGGTACTGGGAAATCAAAGCTAGGTTAATAGGCTTTGCAGGCAAGTGCCTTAACCACTGAGCAATCTCTCCATTCCAACAATGGTTTTTTTTTTGTTGTTGTTTTTGTTTTTGTTTTTGTTTTTTCCGAGGTGGTGTCTCACTCTAGTCCAGGCTGACCTGAAATTCATTATGTAGTCTCAAAGTGGCCTTGAACTCATGGCAATCATCCTACCTCTGCCTCCCAAGTGCTGAGATTAAAGGCATGGACCACTACACCTGGCTTCCAATATTGTTATTTGATTGCATGTTAATTACACACATGGATGGGATTCATCCTGCTATTTCCACACATGCATACAATGCACATTGAATATATTCATCTACCCTTCTTCTGCCTTGCCCCTGTCTCCACTCTGTAGGATCATTTCCAGTCACTAGCAATCACTTTTAGGTCAAAGTCCATTTGTTTCCAATATGAAAATAAACATGAAATACTTTCTGTATTTGGCTTATTTTGTGTAACATGATGTCATCGAGATCCACTGGTTTTCCTGTGATTGATTACATTCTTCTCTATGGCTGAACAATATTCCATTTTGTATACACATCACATTTTCTTTATTCCTTCATCTGCTACCATCACCGAGGCTGATTTCATATCTTACATATTTGCATATTATAGGCAGTGCCACAATAAACGTGGGCATTCAGCTCTCTCTTATCCCCTCATTGAGCCAAGAGCCTTGAGCATGCTAGGCAAGCTTTGCCACTGAGCTACATTGCCAATCTTTTGGAGAGGGGGTTGTTGAGATGGGGTCTTGCTAAGTTACCTACGCCGGCCTTGAACATATTTTGTGATCCAGGCAGGCCTTAAACTCACAGTCCTCTGTTTAGCCTTCCAAATAGCTGGAATTATATAAAAGGGATATCTGTAGCATTAAGTGCTCACATCATAAAAAGAAGGAAATATTCCATATCAACAACTTAATGATGCATCTCAAAGATGTATAAAAGTAATCAAAGGCCAATCCCAAATTATTATGAATAGAAATAGAGTTCAGAGCACAAGTAAATGAAATAGTTTGAACAAATAATATAAAGAAATAAACAAAATTGGCCAAATTTGTGCATCTGGCCTTACGTGGGTACTGGGGCATGGCAAGTAGTTTTTTCCATTCTGTAGGTTGCCTCATTACTCTGTGATTTTTTTCTTTGTTTTGCAGAGCTTATTTTTCAAAACTTCACCCCATTCTGCATATTAATTCTTGCTGCTATTTCCTGATCTACTCATTGCCTGTGTCTATATATTGAAGTGTTTCCCTTTTGTTGTCCTCTAGTAGTTTTAACGATTGTGGTTTTACATGAAGACCTTTAATATGTTTTAAGTAGATTTTGCTACAAGGTGAGACTTGGGGATTTAGTTTCCTCTTCTACATGTAGGTATCCAGTTTAACTGTTGCATCCATGCACTCAGTACAGCTGTCATTGCCTGCACAAATATTTTATTCTGACACTTCCCCATCTACCCCCACCCTTAGGCACACTTTGGATACTCCAGTTAAATTTATAGGTTACTTGGAATTCTGATTTGTTCATTTATTTGTAAAGTTTTTATCAGTCTTATTTTGAAGCATTTCTGTTGTTATGTCAACTTGATGATTTTTGCTTATCATGATCCAGCCTGCTATTATTTCCAACTAATGATTTATTGTAAATCTCATACATTGCTATTTCCATGTCTGGAAGTTTGTTTTAGTCTTCCATATCTCCGGTGTCCCTAGTTACCTTTTAAATTAAACAGAATCAGCTATAACAACTCGTCTTGGCTAATTCTAGCATCTTTGTCAATTCTGGATCATCTTCAGTTATTTGACTTTTCTCTCTGTTTTCTTTCTTCTTATCCCCATTAATTTTTCTTTATCCCTTATTTCTTTCCTTCTTTCATTTTGTTTTTGATACCAAACATTGTGAATTTTACATAGTTGAGTGTTTGATATTTTTGGTACTTCTATAAATATTCCTGGCTTTCATTTTGTAATGCAGTAAAGTTACTTGGAAAGGGTTTGATTTTTCCTGTTTGCCTTTTAAAGATCTGTTAGGCAGGACTAGAGAAATTATCAGTATAGGGATAATTGTGCCCTCAACTGAAGCACAAACTTGTCTAATCTACCCACTGACCTCTGAGGCTTTAGGTTTTCTGTTTTGAATGTTGAGACTAGGCACTTTTCTTAGCAGTGTGTGAATTCTTGACACTTCAATACTTTCAGATGTTCTTTCTCTCTCACTCCCTCTCTCTCTATGTCTCTCTCTTAGGTAACTCTGTCTGTTTCTCTCTGTATGCATACACACTGATTCACACTCAAATAAAAAACTCAAGGGGTAAGCTAAATGTCTCTGCATATTTAGCTTACCCATAACTGTGGGCTAACTCCACAATGCATGACCCGTATACCTCAACAAGGAGGGGCCAAGGGAAGGGGGTAGGTCACGGATGAGCCTAATAATGGTACCAAACTGACTGTATTTGCTGAATACAAAACTAAATAATAAAGAAAAAAAAATTTTTAATTGAAAAAAAAAAACTCAAGGGGTATCTCTGCAAATATTCATTTTTATGCTATAAGTCTTCTGGACTTACATATGCTTTTCTCTTACTCTTTTGGACTCTCACACGTTAATCTGTTTCCTCTGTCTTGAGAACACTACCAATTTTACCTCACCAGGGCTAAAAAGTTCACTGAGGTCCATTCTGTACCAGAGATTGGAAACTTCCTCAAACAGCAAAATGGGATCATCATGTTTATTTCATCCCCTACCCATGTCTCAGAGATTACTGTCCTTGATTCTTTTATGTTCAGTGTCTGCCAAAAAAAAATCTGTTTTTTTTTCCATTTGGGAGTTATTTTACATGGGAAAGTAAACATGGTCTCTGTTACTCCTAGCATAGCCCAAACTGGAGTCCCTAGTTTGTAAGTAAGTAGCCCTCAATAAGAAGCTCAATAGATAATTATGAGCCATGAGGCTCAATAGATAATTATGGGGAACAATTAAGCTTGTCAGCCATTGTGCTAGACTAAAGAACAACCTCAGACAAATGGTATCTTCTGTACTGTGGGTAGTTTGAATATGGACTATCCCCTATAGTCTCATGTGTTTGTGATTACACCTCATATGTAACCCCAACTGGTGGCACTTCGGGAAGGTTGTAGGATCTTTGTAAAGTGGATGATATGTGCTGCTTGGGGAATAATACAGTCTAGGTCAAAGCCCAATACATTGACTACTTCCTTCCCAATGATGTGGAGCTGTGACCCAGGCTTCCTGCTCAGGCCTGCCATGCTTTCTCTGCCATAACAAAACTTCCCTTCAGACTGTAAGCTGGAATAAACCCTTTCCTTTCTTGAGCTGTTTCTGGTCAGGTTTTTGTCCCAGCAATGAGCACGTAACTGCTACATATACCCTAGAGCAAAATCATTCTTACATTCTCTTCTCTCCTAGTTTCAAATTCCAAGAAATTCCTCTGTCATTTCCATGGGCCTCTTTCCTCCTTCACATATAATTGGCAAATAACCTATTACCCTACATTGATTACATAAACACTGCTCTGTTTTGCAGACTAAACAATTGAACCCACAGGGTCCAATAAATGGCATATATCCCCAACCTCATAAGAGGAATATGTAGAAAAGAAATCTCTGGGTTTCCCAGGGAGCTCATATATTTTAGCAGATGAAGGTACCTAATCTTAGAGGATGACCCAGTGTAGCCAAACTTCAGCTTGATTCCTGGAGACTGATGTCACTTGTAATTTTGCCCAGGTGAATGCTGCTACAAGAGCTATTCTTATCTTCCGGTTCTAATTTGAGATGAAAGCTCAGCAGTTTGTCTAACTAGCTCACTACTCCAGCTGCCAATGCTCCATCTGGAATTCGGGTAAGAAAGGTTTTTTTTTGTTGTTGTTGTTGGGTTTTTTTTTCAACCTTTACTGAGTTGTGGACAAAGGAGATACTCCAATACAGCTTCAGAATATCCTTATTGTTTCATGGCTCAAGATTGAAGGAACTCCACTGGAGGAATGATTCTTTCAGGTTATTAAGGCAAGAAGAAAGAGCACATTCAACTATATTTTATAAGTGAAGAAATTGAGACCCTGGTAAAGTACACAGGTAAGAGTCTGTTTGTGACATAGCTATGTTAAGCAGACTCAATTGGTTAGGACCTGCAAGATGCAAACCTTTAGTCTCTGATTAGACCACCAAAAAGATCAAATAAAAACACTCTTAATAGGTCACGTTAGGCACTACCATATAAAATGACTGCAGTAGTTACCAAACTCTCATCTTTTTTTTCTTTTTCGAGGCAAGCCCAACAGAATGGCCTTTGTGTGTGTGTGTGTATGTGTGTGTGTGTGTGAGAGAGAGAGAGAGAGAAAGAGAGAGAGAGAGAGAGAGAGAGGACAAGTGTGAGAGCAAGAGCAAGAGAGGGAGAGAAAGAGAGAGAGAATTGTCATGCCAGGGCCTCCAGCCACTGTAATTGAACTCCAGACATGTGCACCACCTTGTGTACATGTGCAACCTTGCACATGTGTCACCTGTGTGTCTGGCTTATGTGGGATATGGGGAGTAGAGCAGTGGTCCTTAGGCTTTGCAGGCAAGCACCTTAACTGCTAAGCCATCTCAACAGCCCTCACATTTTAATATAAAAGCCTTACTTACACAGAACTCATTAGATCAGCTGGAGACCAGTTAAGTTTAGCTGAACAGAACTCAGCAGTGCTTAGACTAATTGCCAGTCAGAATAGTTAGCTTGTGCTATTTTGGAGCTATCAGAACTTTGTTAACTAACATGAACTTCATTATTTTAAATGTATTAAGAAGTGTACATAATCAAGAAAAATAAAGTAGTTTCAAGGTAAAACAATACCAAACAAGCCTGTAAATACAAACATATCTACAAATTTAAAATTTTAAATATATCTACAAATTTAAAAAAATAGGAAGGAGGTAAACAGCTTATATGAAAGTACAAAGGAGAGGGGGTCTTTAAAAGAATGTTTTGGTCTCTTGTATGTCCTTTGTCTGGAGCTCAAGTTACCTCTAATCATGTATCTATAAAGTGGGAAGCCTGGAAGTGTCAGGGTTCTTGGCACTCAGGCAGCTGCCAAGAGCACAATGAATAGATCAATGAAGGAATAAAGGAATGAGATTCTTCCCTCTGGTCCTACCTATCTTCCTGGTTTTCTTTACTGTTAATACCACCCTGCTACCTCCTGGTTTGTGATCTGCTCATTCTTGTCTTAAGGTCTTTGCATGAGCTATTACCTTCTGCTCATCAGCTCTTCCCTACATTTCCACATGGGAACTTTTTCGTGTTGAAGTTTCCTGGCTCCCCAATCTAAGATGCCTCACTGACCATCACATCACATCAAGCTCCTTTCTTTCATCTTTGTGTTACAATGTGGTGTTTGTCTGTTTTCTATCTTCTTCATGAAACCATAAGCTCTTGGTATAACACGTATTCAGATCTTATATCCTGGTACCATTCTAAGCACTGCACTTGTATTTCTTTCTCACCATAACCCCATGAGTTTGGGTTACTATGGATGAAAGTGAAACAATCTCTACTGAAATTGATGGGGGAGAAACACATAACTTTTTTTAAGGGGTAGAGTAGAACATGTGACTTAAGAGCCTTGGCTCTTATCACTCCTTATTGCCATTTTATATAGAGAGTTGAGGACTGTTAGTTGGGACTCTTTAAGAAGCAGACATCAAGACAATATCACATTTTCAAGAGATTTGTTTGGGGTGATGCCAGGAAAGGATAGAAAAAGGAGTAAGAGGAAGCTGGAAGAAAGGCTAGCTAGTGACTGCTTTCTAATCCCTGTGAAGAAGAGTGGGAAAGAATGAAAAAGAAAGGAAAGAAGATCAAAGAATGCAATAGAATATTTTAAAAAATATTTCATTTATTTATGAGAGAGAGGTAGAGAGAGAGAGAGAGAAGAAGAAGAGGCAGAGAGAAAGAGAGATTGGGCACACCAGGGTCTTCAGCCACTGTAAACGAACTTCAGACATGTGTCCCTTTGTGCATCTGGCTATGTGGATTCTGGGGAATCGAACTGGGGTCCTTAGGCTTTGCAGGCAAACACCTTAACCACTAAGCCATTTCTAAATTTTATCAAAATGCTGAGAAGAAATGACAGGTAGTTACTCAGTATCAAATGAAGCATGTTTTCCATGCCATGAAGGTTCAGGGAATATTGTGGAAGAGGCATTAGAAAGAACGTAAGAGCCAAAGGATGGGAAGGAGTGTTCTGAAATGCTGTCGTCTAAACACAAAGTGGCCATTCCGTTCACAACTTCACAGTGGATGTTGTTACCTTCTCACTATTGGGTCCATCAACCTGTCATCATGGATGGTGGAGGAAGGTTAAGAAAATGGACATCAAAGTAGAAGAACTTGTTGGAAAAGATTATAAAGAGGATAAAAGAAAATAATGGGAAAGGCTTATGACAAAATACATTACATACATGTATGAAAGTTGTCACTAAGAAAATAAGTACTGATAGTGAGATGGAAGGTGGAGGCAGGGGATTTCTCAATAATTCATGGTGAGCCTAACAGTCAACAATAATAGCAAGAACAAGACATAAAGACTCTGTCTCAAACAAGGTAGAAGGCTGGGAATGTCTGGAAAGTTCCTCTTTGACCTTCACACATGTGCCCACACTCGCACATGCACATGAATGCACACATACACATACACACCCTAACTCCCCACCTCACTCCTCAGGAAGTCACCATTTTGCTCACTGTGAATTTGATGATTGGGTAGAATACGATATTTGTCTCCTAGGATGGTCTTATGTCACTTAACATCATGGTCTAAAAACTGTTTATCATATTATGTCAAAATTTTCTTCTAAGGTATATAATATTGGTTTTCCAGGGTTAACATAAGAAAATACCAAAGACTAAAGACTAGGCAAAGGAAATAATAGAAGTCTCACATCAGGCTGTTGGCAGGCTTGGATTTCTCCGAGGCCTCTCTTGTTGTCTTGTAGATGGGCAGGTTCTTAACTTCTTACTGGTCCACATATGATTGTCCCTCAGTCTGTGTCCTAATCTCTTCTTATATAGACTTCAAATATTGAATTAGGATTTATTTATGTGGTCTGATTTTACTTACTCCTTATGAAGTCTATCTCTAAATAGTCACATTCTGAAGTATTGGGATGTTAGGACTTTAAGACATGCACTTTAGAAAGACATGATTAAGCCTATCCCCATGGTACAGTTATCAAAGTCAGGAAATTATGATATTGATGTACCTTTCTTATGTATTTAATAGACCTTGTTTAAATTTTTCTAATTGTTCCAATTCATTTTCATAACGTGATCAATCCACAATCACACAGCTATATTCGGTGACATTGTCTCTCTAGTGTCCTTCAATTTGAAACAATTTCTTGGCCTCTGTTTTCAATGATCTTAACAGTTTGAGGGGTGCTGCTCAGTTATTTTCTACATCTCTTGAGTTTGCATAATGATCCCTCATGATTCACTTTAGGTTATACATTCTTTAAGATACTACAAGAATATCATCTTGTGTCCTTCTCAGTGTATCCAATTGGGAGGCTGTTATGTGGGTGGCAGCATTTGCAAATATTTCAGACTTGTACATTTCAAGCACTTAATCCATGAAATAATGATCCTTCACTCTTCTGAATTCACTCCCAGCTGGCAAGCCGGAATGTTAATTTGTCTCATTGCTGGCAATGTAACCAACCTGGCAGGAAAGAAGATATTCTAAAGAGACCTTATGGCCTTTCCTCTGGCTATCAGACTATTGAAACAATGAACCCCAAGAAATTGGAATTTACCCAGGAATCTCACGCTGTGAGAAAGAAAATGCCAAAGCCGGGTTGCCAGTCAGATGGGAAACTTGCCTCCCCAGAAAGGGATTTTACACAGCGCTGGCAACTTTTAGACCACCTTTCAGGACAGAATGTAGTGGATTCAATGATGGACAGGGTCACACTCTGACCAGGCCTGCTTAGCTATGTTTAAACCTACATCTGAAGATAGGGTTAGAGGGAACAGTGGAGTCATATTATGTAAATCTTCTTTTTCTGCTTTTCACAATTAACATGGCTCTTTTAATTAGCTTAGTGAGGAGGGGTGGCTGAATCTGGTGTGTGTGTGTGTGTGTGTGTGTGTGTGTGTGTTATGCATGTGTTGAGAGGACAATTATTAGGGCTCAGGTTTTGACCCTAATAACTACAGTAACAACAATTTATCTTTGACCATTTGGTAAAAGTGATGTCTACCAAGCTCCTCTGTTATATGTCTCTCTTAAAAAATATATTTTATTATTTATTTATTTAATAGAGAGATAGAGGGAGGGAGAGAGAGAGAGAGAGAGAGAGAGAGGGAATGGGTACACCAAGGCCTTCAGTCCCTGCAAACAAACTCCAGACACATGTGCCACCTTGTGCATCTGACTTATGTGGGTCCCAGGGAATTGAACCTGGGTCCTTTGGCTTTGCAGACAAGTGCCTTTACCACTAAGTCATTTCTCCAGCCCTATTTCTCCCTTTTATAACAAATGATTATCACATGGAAAGATGCTTTGAGACTATGCAAATATCTTTTCTCTCATCATCCCTCTGTCTACTAATTTTAGGCTCTCCTATGATTCTTCCTTAAGTATTTATGTAATTATGTAGTAAGTAATTATGACTGTGGTATTTGTTAAATGGTGATCTAATTCCAGCATTCCTTCTACATTTGCTAACTGGACTTGAATATAAGGAAGGATGTCCTTTCTCTATCATTTGTTGATCCTTTCAGTTAATCATTTATATCTTTGAGGACTTAGGGATTTCATTTTAGTTGAAGAATAATGATGCAACACTATGTTTTGTTTTATTTCTCTAAGATGTTTAAATTGGGCCACTGGGAATTAATGCAATTGTCATCAGTGTCCTTTTGGTATGATCCTGCCATATTTCAAATATTTTATAATATCTGGGACCACAAAATACTGTTTGGAGATCATCTTTTACTTCCCTCATCCCAGCCAGGAATGTGACCTTTTTAATGGTCTTAGTTTTTTTTTGTTTTTTTTTTTTTTTGACATAATTCTAGAAGAATTTTTTTCCTTCAGAATGGTCAATGGTATGGGTTTATAATTGCTTCTCTTCCCCCTCCTGAGATAAGATAATGAGATACATGTATGAATACATACACACACACACACTCTAGAACTATGTACTAGTTATCTTTGTATATCCTTTTCAATTTTGAGCTATACCAATGCTCCTAAGCCCAATATAGTCTCTGCAAAAGTTGTTCCAGTTTCCTGATTTTCTTACTGATAGCTTCTTTTCCTGGAAATTAGCACTCTATTATCCATGTTACCCCATTAATCACAATATGTTTGCTGATGTATAGAATACACTTACCATAGTTTAACAAAAACTAAGTTATAACTCTAGAAGTAAACCTATTAACTAAAGTCCAGCTTTTCATCATTTTTCTTTGGACTTAGAAGATGTAGTCAAGCTGCTATTTCCCAAAATTACTTTTGTTAGCCACTGTCACCACCTCTTCAGTGTGGTTTGTTATTTGTCTTATTAAAGTTTGATTTTTCTTTTCTTTTTTGTTTACATTCCATTTGGATCTTTTCCTCACTCTTTTAGATTTAATTATTTATACTCCAGTATGCCAAATGTTAACATCCCCAAAACCATAACCATAAAATTTTTGTTTTACTCAAAAACTGTCACTCCCCCAATCCCTTCTCCCACACTTCCATTCCTTTCTCACCCCTACTTCTACTCACCATCTGTAGATAAACAATCAGTGAACAAACTCATGTTATTTAGTTATTTCTCTTTCTTACACTTGAAGCTAAATTTTCTGCAGCAGCTTCTAGTCGCCCACATTCTTAAGCACACTCTGTGTGAGCTCATAGGTAACTCTTCATTATTTTCCAAGCTTCTTGACACTGAGGTGTACATACAGATGTGTTCATGAATCATTTTTCTATGCTTTGTCAGGTGCTTCCAGTGCTATTCAGTTACAATGTTATAATGATAATCTTGTACATGTGCATTTTCATATTGCAGAAAATGTGTTTTTAGAGTAAATTCTTAGAACTACTTCAAACAATTGTTTTGATTCGTTGCTGGATCAGCAGGTAAGTGTGTAATTTTATTTTTATTGCCAAATTCTTCTCCCAAAGAGCCACAGTATGTTATATCCCACCAGTAATATTGGAGTGTCTATTACCACATGGCATCATCAATAAAATCTTCTTTTTTCCCAATGGGGAGTGTTTTAAAAAATATTTAAAATTTTAATTTGATTTGATTTATTTGAGAGAGAGATAGAGGGAGGGAGGGAGAGAGGGAGAGAGGAAGAGAGGAAGAGAGAGAGAGAGAGAGAGGGCACATGGATACATGGATGCACCAGGGCCTTCAGCCACTGCAAACAAACTGCAGACACATGCACCACCTTGTGTATCTGGCTTTCATGGATTCTGTGGGATTGAACCTGGGTCTTTTGCTTCACAGGCAAATGGCTTAACTGCTCAGCCATCTCTCCAGCCCTAAAAATATTTTTATTTATTTATTTGCAAGCAGAGAGAGATAGGGAGAAGACAGAGACAGAGAGAGAGAATGGGAACACCAGGGTCTCCACAAAAGAACTCCAGATGAATGCTCCACTTTGTGCGTTTGATTTTTATGTGGATCCTGGGGATTTGAAACTGGGTTGTTAGGCTTTGAAGTCAGACAGACACCTTAACCTCTGAGCCATCTCCACATCCCTCTTTTATTTTTGCTTTGGGTTTACCTTTCTGATGAATGAGAAATAGCATCTCAGTATAATTTAAACATTAAATTAATTTGCAAAAAAAAAACCTGTAAGGGAGATTGAACATCATTTCACATATTGAAGGTTATTTATATATATTTTTAAATCATTTATCCATGCTTTGTCTATCTCTTTTATCAGGTCTTTGGGTCTCTCTAAATAATTTTTACATACTGGAGGTATTATATTCTGCAAATATTTTTCCCACTTTTGCAAATCCCTTTTGACTTTTGTGATATGGTTTTTGCTTTGCAATTTCTTTCTGTTATTTTTGCATGTGTGTGTGTGTGTGTGTGTAGTTTGTGTAGTCTGGTATATTATATGTGGTGCACGCAAATGTGTGTAGAGGCCACAGGGGGGCTTTGGTGACCTTCTCTATTGCTCATCTGTACGCTTTCTTGAGACAGGATCTCTTTCTCAACCTGGAGCTGTGCTTTTCTGGACAGGGAGTCCTGGTGATTTATTCTCCAGTGTTGACCCCTCCCCCTCAGAGGGCTCACAGACATGTGTGGCTGTTCCATGCCCAACTTTTTTTTTATTTTTACATGGGTCTGGGGAGTCCCAATTCTGGCAGTCTCAGGTCCTCCCAGTCACTCATACTCAAGTAGCAAGCACTCAACCACTGAACCACCTCCCAAGACCCTGTAGTTTCCACTTCTGTGTGTTCAACTTGGTCAGGGAGGTGAATGATTTCAAAGCCATGCTCTGTAAAGATGACTAGAAGAATTTCTAGAGGATCTTATATATTAGTTATCTCTTTCCTCATTTTCTTAGTGGGCACTGACCTGTAACTCCCAGAACCAGCATGGGGCTATCATCCACAATGAGCTTTTGATCAGAGAGACCTACAAGGTTTCCTAAAAGACAGACATATTTCTGTCAGAGTACTTGATGACCCACCAAAGGCTAGTGGTAAGACCCTACTGCTGAAGACACCTTATGTGATTGACATCAAATTAGAATGGCATGGCTGGAAGTTGGAAGAGAGTCAGTCCCCAGACAGTCAGCGCGTCTAGTGCCAGAAGGTGCTACATGGGCGACTGGGGGAAAATGACCAATATCTGTCCAAGCAACTCATGGTCTAACCTACTTAGCAGCAAATAACTTGTTGTGATGCCCACACAAGTGCAGTGGTGGCACACAGCCATGATGGGGAACCAACTGCTCTCAGTTTGGCTAACTGATCCCCTCACTGGTATGGGACCCATAGCTGGAGTTGGGAAACAAGTCAGAGCCATATCCAAACACAAGCCCACTCGCCAATATCAAGCTACCATTAATTGTGGGCTACAAGAGGGCCTACACCTATTAAATTCTCTATAAAAAAAAGTAAGGGTTATCTCATTTGTCCTGGTGCTAACTTACTCTCCGTTGGAGAATCTGCTTCTCTTTTTCAGATAGATGTAGATCCTAAGGAGAGAGCCACCCCATCATACCTCAAAAGGGCCCTGGCTGAAACTAAAAAAAAAATTGGAGAAACAAGCAAGGGGGCTGTTTTCCTGATGAACAGGATACCAGCACAAGGGGGAAGGATATCAGCACAGAGAAAAATCAACTCCTACCAAATCAGAGAGCCAGAGCCTCAGAGGCCCCCAACACCTCATCACTGAAGCAGACCAAAAATGAACCCAACATGGCTCAGGGAAATTTTGCGGAAGAGGGGGCGGAAAGAATGTTAGAGCCACATGTTGGGTCATGATATGCAGACACATTTAGCTTACCCATAACTGTGGGCTAACTCCACAATGCATGACCTATATACCTCAACAAGGAGGGGCCAAGGGGAGGGGGTAGGTCACGGATGAGCCTAATAATGGTACCAAACTGACTGTATTTGCTGAATACAAAACTGACTAATAAAGAAAAAAAAAGACATTAAAATAAAAAAGAATTTCTAGAGGAGAGAAGTTTTGGACAGAACATAATTACTTATTTTTTAATTATTTTAATGACTGTCATGTAGAATATTGGACTTTTTCTTTTTCTTTTTTTTTTTTATTAGTCAGTTCTGTATTCAGCAAATACAGTCAGTTTGGTACCATTATTAGGCTCATCCGTGACCTACCCCCTCCCCTTGGCCCCTCCTTGTTGAGGTATACGGGTCTTGCATTGTGGAGTTAGCCCACAGTTATGGGTAAGCTAAATGTCTCTGCATATCATGACCCAACATGTGGCTCTGACATTCTTTCCGCCCCCTCTTCCGCAAAATTTCCCTGAGCCATGTTGGGTTCATTTTTGGTCTGCTTCAGTGATGAGGTGTTGGGGGGCTCTGAGGCTCTGGCTCTCTGATTTGGTGGGAGTTGATTTTTCTCTGTGCTGATCTCCTTCCCCCTCGTGCTGGTGTCCGGTTCATCAGGAAAACAGCCCCCTTGCTTGTTTCTCCAATTTTTCTTAGTTTCGGCCGGAAAAAATGACACAATGAAATTTGAGGAAAAATGGTTGAACCTGGAACAGATCATTCTCAGTGAACTTACCCAATCACAGAAAAAAAATCACCACATAGTCTCACTCATCTACAGCACCTAACCTGAATCTACCTGAAGATACCTTACATACCCAGCAAGCATCTCCTAGATTAGACACTAGGATGGAAGGGGAGGGAGGGGAGGGCATCAAAGGGGTGGGAAACACAAATCTAGACCCAAACGGCAATGGACTTTTTCTATATAAGTGGGGGGCTAGATTAAGTGACTAGAAGTTAAAGAAAGAATCTTTTCCCACTTTGCAAAGAGGACCTTTCTAGTAGTGCATTTACCTTGGATTCAAAACTGGCTTGTCCTAGAAAAATTAAATTCTTAATTCAGTGATCAAGATGATAAGACTTTTCCAAAGATCAAATATTAGTATTTGGTACAATGAAAATTGCCATTTAATTGAGAGCCACGAACCCAAAATGGATGGTCAAAGACAAGAGTAGAAGAAATTTCATATTGAGTTGCAAGCCCAAACTGAGATGATTTATACAAAATCAGAGGGTTACATTGTATAAAAGCAAATCAGAACGGAAAAGTGGGACTGTATCAGCTCTCAAAATCTTAGCATTCCGTATGATTCCTTTGGGTTTCTGTTGTATGTCCATGAAGGAGAACTAAATCAACACGAACCAAGCCCATAGATATTTTAAGTTACATATTATATAAGTTCTAATTGGGCAATAGTATGGCCCTGATACTACCTAGATGTTCAAGATATAACAGAACATAATAACATTTTCCTAGTTTCACAAAGCATGCAGTTTTGGCAAAGGGTGAATACCAACTGTGAATCCCCCTGCTCTGAATTTGCCCTAGCCCAAATTATTTTACCCTACCTATGAGGATACCAGAATACCACAAGAATTCAAGTAACTTACTGGACTAGGCTGAGATAAACTGAACCAATTTCTATGACATTACTTCTAGAACATTTAATTTAATACATGCTACATGATATAAGCATCACGACTCTCTAAAAGAAATGTTTAAAGTACCTGCATAAGAAATTTGAAGGGAGAAATGGAGGAGAAAGATAGAGAGTAGTAATGAGCCCAGAGTCAGTGTGAGTCAGTCAAGAGTTGAAGTGCAAACTGCTGCTTTCTCCTCTCAGACTTTCCGTTCAGTGGTTAGGCCACACAGTGTGATGGTTTTGTATTCTAGATGTTTCTATAACATCACACAATATCCCTAAAATTCATGAGATAGGGAAAAATTGCCCGAGATAGCAGGGTAAAGTTTACCCTAAATTAGTTAAATTTATCCCATACTTTAAGTTTAGACTAATAGGGGGTTGGGACAGGGAGTTCATATCAGGAATTGTACCTCGAAGCTGGAAGGCTCATATGTAAACTATTCATCTTCCTTCATGATATTTTCTCCCCTTCTCTCTTTTCTCACTGCTCTGAACTTCCTTTAGTTGATTATTTTCACACAACATTCCATGTCTGGTATCTTTTGACTCTAAGTCTTTGCATGCACTTTTTTTTTTTTTTCTGTGTGGACTATTTTTGCCTTTACTTCTTACCAAATAATTTGGATACAATGTTCTGCTCTCAGTTTTTCCCACAGACTAAATGCTCCCTTTTGTGTGTTCCCATAATACCTTCACCACCCCTTTGCGAATGCTCACCACATATGCAACATGTTTAATGTTGATTCTGCACAATAAGTTAATAGGCTGTTTTTGTCTTAATCATTCCACATTTTTTCACATAGTGGTTATACAATAAGCATTTTTGTAGACTGACTGGAAACTAGGACTTCATTTGTTTTGCCTCGTTACTCTGCAATATTATTTCTACACTATAGTTCCTGAGTCCTGAGTGATATAAAGGAATATTGAGAAGAATCAACTATTTTCTCAGAAGATCATGTAGTTACTATAGGTACTGGAAATAACATAATTTAAAAAATATATTTGAGGGTTGGAGAGATGGATCAGTGGTTAAAAGGCATTTGCTTGCAAAATCTACTGGCTAGGGTTCATAAAACCAGATGCACAAAGTGGTGCATGCATCTGGAGTATGTTTGCAGCCCTGATACTTCTCTCTACCTCTCTCTAATAAATTAATAAAACTATTTTTTAAAAAAGAAATATATTTGATAGGTTGGATTGAATGAAAGTTAGGTGGCTATGGTCTTATGTGAGATAGTAATGTCATCAGTGCAGTTCTCCTACTTGCAGGACAAAAATACATGCTTGCTTTGGTCCAGTCCTTTATCACAGAAAATGTTCTCCTGGATTGCTTAGGTAGTGTTTAACGACATTGACATTAAATGGTGATACAGTATACCTTCATATCCAAGGGTTCTTGTGAATGTAAGAATCTTGAGGGAATTCAGGAGTATTGGGAAGGAATTCAAATACAATTTAATTTGTTTGTGGGTACTAATACATTCTATGTTTCCATTTAATAAATGGTTAAACAGAATAATGAAATTTTAAGTAGCATGTTTCTTAATACATTTTATTGGGTTTCCTTTATAGATTTTAAGCACTATCAATAAGTGAGACTACATCTTAGAGATGATTAAATTCTCAGATGCATTTCAGAGTACAGTCAAACAAGGTGATGAAAGCTTATGTGAGTTGTCTATAGGAACATAGACGGTGGTAGAGCCATGCTGTTTGCCTTTTCCTCAAACATGTAACCAGTTTGATAAGGTTGTTTCTATAAGAACACATATAGATCAAGATATACATGATCAAAAAATCTTAAAGATAAAGTAATATCATAATTAAACAGATGTACATACACATATGTTAAAATGTAAGACAAACAGCATCAGTGACTCCAAAGTAACATAGTCACTTGACCTTGCCATAATCACTGGAGAGGAAGCCAATGCCATTAATGACACTTGTGACTGAGAGATTGTTCTGGAGAAATGTTTAAGAAGCAAAACCAGAAAAGATAGCATGTTTAAGTTATGTTTTCTTTTGGCAGGGAAGCTGCCTCATTTCCTTTATGACTATTTATGAAATACTTTGATTTACTTGATTCAGTTCGATTAGGGCTAAGGATAAATTTTATGACTCTTACAGAGAATCTGTTAACCACACAGGTAACCATTGGCCCAAATCATAATTTAGATGATAGTCAATATTTCTACAAGCACTTTTGCAGGCACCCTGGAAGTTTACTGATTAGGTATTTGTTTACCTTGGGTTTATGTACTCTTCTTTCAGGGAGAGCATAACTCAAATGAGCTAACATGCTTTCTGAGAGGATGGTCTATCTAGAAGTCAAGGATAGTCTACTGGCTTATTGTCATGGAATTTGCATGAACCATAAACAGATAAATGATTATACTATTTTTTTCAGTGTAGAGAAAGATAACAACAGCAGGGTGAAGCAGCAAGTACCCTTGTTCCAAACTTTCCTCTCTGGACATAAGTAGATTTATTTTATCCCCAGTCATTTATTTGTTGGTTTAACTAGAGCCATCTAGCATTTCTAATTTACACTTTGTATTAGTCAGGGTTCTCCAGAGGAACAGAACCAGTAGAATGAATTGTATTAAAAAGGGGACTTATTAGATTAGTTTATAGCAGTCCAACAGTACCAGTCTTCAGACCCGAGAGCCAAGGACCCTGGTAGCTGCTCCGTGCCTGTGGCTGGATGCCTCAGCAGTTCCAATCCAGCAGTGAAGGCCTGAAGGCTTCCTGGAGAGCTCCTGGTCTTCAGTCCATGCAGGAAGGCTGAGGAAACTTGGTTCTAATACCAACTGAGGATAGCTGAACAGGAAAGATGCACGTGCAAGTAAAGCACTCGCCAGCAAGCAGCGTTGGCATTTGGGTGGGAGTAAGGGGCTCTTTTCTCCCAGAGCTTCCTTACATAAAGTCCACATCTGGAAGGGCTGCCTAGTCTGGGAGAAGGGTTCACTCTGGAGGAAGGACTTTCTCCTTCAGTTAATCATTCCTGGAATCAACCTCAGAGACCCATCCAAGGGGAATGTCTGTGGATTCCTAACCTGATCAAATTGACAACAGAACTTAACCATCACATTGTTAAATCTATAAAGTCTATCCTAAGCATTATACTCGCTATGCTGCCAATTACCTGGGCTTCTGAATCTTGATCTCATGTAGAGAATAACTGCTAAAGTCACCACAGAGCAGCCAGCCTAACAGTGTTCAAAAGAATCTTTTATGATGAAGAAAATATTTTATATTCCACCAGCCAATATAGTGGCACCTGAACTGTAGTTTGTAGCCTGAACAACTACAATTTAAAATTTTTATTTAAATTTAAATACTTACCTGAGGCTAGTGGGCACCTTAATAAATAGCACAGGGAACTATGGATGGTAAACCATTCTTATCGTTGTAACCAAACTTAAAAGTGTGCTACAAAGTGTGGCCCTCTGTGGACTCTAGGAGGAAGAAAAAGGACTAATGAGCATGCAGTAAGCCCAGGCCATGGAAAGCCATCTGACCAAAGCAGTCTTTCTCATTCTTGCTTTCACATGTAGAAATACTCACCAAGTGGCTTACTCAAACTTCCCACCAGGTCCTTGCATCTAGCTTCAACTTGAGGAATCTTAACATGATAAGGTCCTTTCCATCATATCCAAATGTAGCTTTAATGACCCAAACAATTTAGGAAATAAGATGGTTATATGGGACACACATAATAAATAGGATGGCTGGGCCATCAACAATAATCAACCTTTCAGAAAGTTGTATGTAGTAGCAATTTTGGAATCCTGTTGCAGATTTCATAAAGGTTCTTGGGTGATACCTTGATTCTTGAAATCAATTCTCTTATTCTTTGCTCTCCGTGGCCCCTGGTTCCTCTATGAAACTCACTTTGTCTATAATTTTTCATAACTGTACATGAAAGTATAGATTGTTTTATGGCCAAGCCTGAATATGTATCTCTTCTAACCGTATGTCATTGCTCAGACTTTCATGGCCTCTGATGAAGAAATTAAGTGAATAGCATCTGTTCTATCTTGGCCTTACTGTCTGTGTTCCAGGCACTTTGCAGTGGCATCTTATTAAGTTCTTATAGTACCTCCATGAAGAAGGTACTGCTTTACCTATTTTATAGATATGGACTAGAAAGCCCTCAGGATTTAGCTATGCCTAACACTGAGTCCCTATCATCGGTCAATAACTATCAAGGAATACTAGCTGATTGCCTGTAATTTAACCAGGAAATTTTACTTCAGTTTAGGTTTTAATTTTTTTTTCATTTTGTTTATTACTAAGCATATTCTATTCCATAACCATACTGCTATTAGCTTATCCAATCAATAAGTAAACAGGCCATTTAAAAGAGTACAAATGGTTAATAAGTTCATGAAAAATGTTCAGTATTTTTAGACCTTGTTTGACTTCAGTTCAAGACTGCACTGAGATTCCATCTCACCCTAGTCAATATGGGTATCATTGAGAAAAAAATACTTATGAAGATGCACAGCAAAGTAAGCATACACTATTGGTAAACTTGTCCAGCCTTTATATAATAAGTATGGATGCTCCTCTAAGAACCCTGAATAGCACTAGAATATGCTTTAGTTACACCAATCCTTGGTGTATGTTCAAGTGAATTAAAACCAGCACATAATAAACATGCACATACACAATAACTGGCCCTATTCATAAGAGTCACATGAAATCAACAGATGAATTGATAGAGAAAATGTGGTGTAAATATATAAAAAGGGAGAATATCAGGGCTGGAGAGATGGCTTAGCAGTTAAGCACTTGCCTGTGAAGCCTAAGGACCCCAGTTCGAGGCTCGATTCCCCAGGACCCACGTTAACCAGATGCACAAGAGGGTGCACGTGTTTGGAGTTCATTTTCAGTGGCTGGAGGCCCTGGCATGTCCATTCTCTTTCTCTCTCTCTCTCTCTATCTGCCTCTTTCTCTCTCTGTCTGTCACTCTCAAATAAATAAATAAAAATAAACAATTTTTTTTAAAAAAGGGAGAATATCTTTTGGACATGAAGAACAAAGTTCTGTCATTTTCAGCAAAATCTATAGAACTTGATATGATCACATTGAAGTGAAATGAGCCAGACTCAGGTAAATAAGCATCATATGTTTTCTATCATGTGTAGAATATAAAAAAGGGTATGAAAATAGACTTGCTATATTAGGGAAGAGGAAGGCAATCAGGGATCTATCGGTTACTTTCTCACTGCTGGGACAAAAGACCCAACTAGACACAGCACAGGGAAGGGAAAAGTCTATGTCAACTTATGGTTCTAGAGGGTAGAGTTCATCATGTGGGGAAAGCATGGCAGGAGGAGTAAGCCAGGGTCACACCATCGTATTAACAGGAAGGACAAAGCAAGAGCGCCAGGCAGGGCTGTACCCGGACCATCAAAGCCCCCACCCCAATGGCACACTTCCTCCAGGAAGGTTCCACCTCCTAAAGGTTCTACAGCATCTCAGAACCAACCACCAACTTTGGATTCAGTATTCAAACCCACTAGTCCATGGGACATTTCACATTGAAATCACAACAAGGGAGAGAGGGGATAGAAGAAAGAGGTGAATATGATCAAACTTTTTATATGTATGCATGAGTAAGTCTTAATTAAACTCATTATTCTGTAGTTAATTTATGCCAATAAAATGTTATCGTTTTTGCAATTATCTCCCCCATTCAAAATTATCATGAAGGTGATGATGAATATGATGGTTATGATTATAATAACCACACATTGTGAAACTTTGCTGAGAGATTCCAAATACCCAATTCTGAATTATGTTAGGAAGCTTTTTAAATTTCATTTACATATTATACACATCTCCTGCTTCAGATGCAGGTGCACACCTTATCTTTGTTTTATGATTGTAAAAAAAAAGAGTGTACAGCCTAATTCAATTTTTAACCAAGTCATGGGATAGTAAAATGTGAACTAAAGTTTCGATTCAGGTAGTATAACTCTGTTCATAGGATAACCAGGTGGCACTCTTCCTTGTATGTCACCTATTGTCAGAGTTGGTTTGTGTTATCTGTGATGGAAGGATCTCTTCCAACCATCTCTTCTGGGCATATCAATGGCTATCTTCTGCTGGGTCTTCATATCATCTTTCTATATGTAGGTCATGTTGAAATTTCCTTTAAACAAAAAGAATTTATTTATTTGCAACCAGATAAATACAGAGAGAGGGAGAGAGAGAGAGAGAGAGAGAGAATAAGTATGGGTGAACCAGAGTCTCTAGCCACTGCAAACAAACTTCAGACACATGTGCCAATTTGTGCATCTGGCTTTACATGGGTATTGGGGAATTGAACTCAGGTTGTTAGGATTTGCAGGCAAGTGCATGCCTTAACTGTTGAACCATCTCTCCAGCCTGAAATTTCCCTGTTACATTAGCACAATAGTCATTCTGAATTGGGTCTACGTTAGTGGCATTATTTTAACTTAATTACCTTTATAAAGACCCTACTTTAATACTAATGGGCTTAAGTGTGTTTCCATGCAAGCACATAACATGCATTAATCATGTTCAGGAACCATTTTCCTACCCAACCCCTTAGTAGTCACTCCTTTATTTTCAGGCCAAATTTGTTTATGTTGTGTTAACTTTTCCTGAACGAAACATGAACAAGCATCTATTCACCCCATATAAGGCACCAACAATAGACTAGTGCTGAGGTGTGTATGTTGAACCAGTTTTGTATCCCTGGAGTGCAACCAACCTAATAATTTTTTATGATCCTATGATTTTAATCTTTTATGATTTTAATTTTAGTTGTGTCTGTCAGACTCAGTAACAAGACAATGTTAGCCACATAGGATGAGTTTGAAATTTTAATTATACTGAATAGTTTAATAAACAATGGTGTTATTTCCCCTTTAAAAGTTTGGTAAAATGTAGCACGGAAACCACTAAGCCTTGAGTTTTTTTTTTTGTTGAGAAACTCCTTTGGTTTGTCTATTTGGTTTTTGTTTGTTTGTTCTTTTTTTTTTTTTCCTTGTCAGAGTGTTACTCTAGCTGACCTGAAACTCACTCTTCCCTAGGCTTGTCTGGAACACATAATATTTTTCCATCTTGAATCTCCCGAGTGCTGGGATTATAGGCATGAGGTACCACACCTGGCTTGTCTATTTATTTGCTTGTTAGCTTATTTTGAGACAAGGTTTCATTGTGATAGCTCAGGCTGGGCTCTAATGTGCAGCAACTCTTCCACCTTGGCCTCTTTGGGAGGCTTTTTATTATTTTTATTTATTTATTTATTTATTTTGGTTTTTTAAGATAGGGTCTCATTCTAGACTAGGGTGACCTGGAATTCAGTATGTAGTCTCAGGATGACCTCGAACTTATGGTGATCCTACTATCTTTGTCTCCCAAGTGCTGGGATTAAAGGCATGTGCCACCACTCCTGGCCTACCTTTCATTATTCTTGATTCTACCTCATATGTTATTGGTGTCTTCAGGTTGTCCCTGTTCTCATAGTTCAGTTTAGGTAGTAAGTATATGTTCAGAAACTTGTCCTCTTTTCTAGGTTTTCCAGTTTACTATCCTGTAGGTTTTGAAAAACAATCCCTAATCAATTTTGTTATTTATTTGTGTAAATTATAATTCTTTTTATTTCTAATTTTGCTGCATCCACCCTACAGATTTTGATATATTTTGTTTATAATTCATATTTCAATGGATTTTTAAGCTTCCATTCTCACTTCTTCATAAACCCATTATTTGTTCAAAGGTATATGGTTCAATCTTTATATACTTTACAAATTTTCTTTTTTGCTCATATTTAATTTTATCTCATTGTGAAAGAAAATATAGTGTATTATTTTAGTATTTTAGAATGTATTAAGACAAGTTTGGGGTTGAGTACATAGTCTATTCTAGAGAAAGCTTCATGTGCTAGCAAAAAAATGCATTGCAGCTGGTGAGTGAAGTGTTTTATAAATGGCTGTTAAGTTCATTTCTATAGTATATAGTTGGTTTATTGTGCTATTCAAGTTCTCTATTGCCTCTTTATACTGTGTCTGATTGTTCCACCCATCACTAAGAATCTATTTTATAGAAAAGAAAGAAGACTGTTTCACTATTTGAGTGAGCAGAACTCATATGTACAAATGAAGCCAAGAAGACATTTAACACTACTGATATATCCATGCAGATAAGGTCATAATATGCTGAACAGTTTTAGCCAATATGTAACACTTCATGCTGCTTAAGCATCTGTCATTAAGGATTATTGAAATAAGCACCTAGTATTGTATAACTGTCTATTTTCCACTTAGTGCTATAATATTTTGCTGTATATATTTTAGTGGCCTAATATTATGAGCATAAAGGTTTATAACTTTTATATCTTCTGAATGCATTGCATCTTTCATTAATATACCATGTTGTTGGTCTTAATTTGAAGTCTATTCTATCTGATGTGAACATAACTCCCCATAATCTTTTTGGGTAACTATTTGGGTTGAATTTTCCAGTCTTCCATTTTTAACCTGCTTCACAGACACTATTAGCTAGGTGACATGTTTTTAATCCATAATGCCAATATTTGTCTTTTGCTTATACAATTAATCTGTAAAACTGAAGTAATTACCAATAAAGAAGAACTCTCTAAATTTTACATTACTTTCTTATATGCCTTAAAGATTATTTTTTGAGTTTTTCCTACATTATTGCTATCTTTTGTGTTCATATGATATTATGTTTGAAATATTCTTTATCGTTTCAGTTTTTGAATGTTATTTAGCTATTTTATTTGGAGTTACCATTAGGGAATACCTTTGCCATGCTAAAGTTAAAACATTTTCATTGGAAGCTTTACCTATTTAAATTTAAAAGTGTACAAAACTTTTCCTTCTTAATCAGCTCCAACCTCATCTATTGATTCAGCTGTTGGTGCTACAAAATTACATGTTTTTATACTTTATAAAACATAAATTAATTATTTTAATGTATTTGCCTAAGTTCTGTAGAACACAGGATGTAGCATTACAAACCAAAATTATAGTAACCTATTTTTAATGTATTAATCTTTCACAACTTGTAGAAAACAGAGAGTAGCATAATATATCATTGTTACAGTAATACTTTTATAATTGTCCATGCATTTACTTTTACTAAGAGGATTATTTCTTCACATCATTCCATTACTATCTAGTGCCCTTCAACCTGTAGGATTCAGTTAGCATTTCTTAAAAGATAAGTCTTGTAATGAACTTCCTTAGTTATTATTTGTCTGAGATTGTTTGAATTTCTCCTTTATTTTTAACAGGTAATATTTTTCCCCTTGGTGAACTATTCAATTTATTGGAGTAACTTACAGTAGCATAGGTGAGGGATTAGAGGAGAAAAGGTGACTCAAATGCAGCTCTATCATCCAAAGATCTAATACAGCACAAAAAGATCGCATGACTTGTCTCAATTGTTTTATCAAAAGTAATGCTGGGTACAATAGGGGAAGCCACTGCCCCATGTAGCCCTCCATAAGCCACAGTCATTTTCTATGAGCCATCCAGCCTCCTATCCCGGGGCACTTCTGCCACAGAGCCACTCTGCATCCCCCCACCCTCAAAATGGTTCCTTGTAAAGCCAGCTGGTATTCTCTGCCTAGCTCAGGTCCAAAGGGGGCCAGGGCCATACCCTTGCCTACTGTACCTGAAGCTGGAGCTAGCATCCCTGCTCCTGACAGGCTTTGGGTCAGCACATTGGCCCCTACCTTTCTATCAGTCAGATCTGGTTGCTGATAGGGCCTTGGGCTCAATGAACAATCTCCATCCCTAATATACTTGCTTACAGGGGAGAAATGTAAACAGCATGCTGCGGATGGAGGTGGGTGGGTGAGTAACTTTCCACCCCTACAACAAGCTGCATCTTGACTTATCATTTATGCCCTTTAATTTTTTTTTTTTATTTTAGAAAGAGAGAAAGAGAGAGAAAGAGAGAGAGAGAAGAGAGAGAATTGGCTTGCCAGGGCTCACTTACGCCTTTTGTAAACTGTTCTTCTGAATTTAAAGCATTCTAGAGACTCACTAGCATAGCATTTGACTTTTTTGTCAATGTTTTCCCTAGGAACAATTTAGCAGATATGAGGTTTTTGGTTGAGTTTTCTTTTCAAGTGGTACCTTTTTGAATATGCCAACTCACTGTCTTTTGAATTTCAAAGATTCTGATGAAAAACCTGCTGATAGTTTTGAGTTCTTGTGAGTGATGACTCACTTCAAGGCTCTGTCTTTAGCTTTTAACAGTTTTATTATCCTGTGTCTTAAGGCAGGTCTCTCTCTCTCTCTCTCTCTCTCTCTCTCTCTCTCTTTTAAGTTCATCCTACTTGGTGTAAGGTTGGGAGAGCAGAAAAAAGACGAAGAGAGAGAATTTAGGGTAGCATGGGCCTTATTCCAGAGAAAAACTTTAGGTGGGGTCTTCAGTGACGCTCAGAGTCTGGGGTAGTTATAGGGCAGAGAAGGAAATTGAAAGATTTCCATTTGGGGACTGCTGTCAACCTGCCAGACATTGATAATGAATAGTCAGGGAGATGGGGAAGGGGGACAGAAAGAATGGCAGGTGACCACTAGTCATCACTTACTGTGGTTCATAGGACAGGAAGGGCAGGAATTAGAGGAAATTATGTTAGTATCCGGCACCAAATTACTTTTTGTTCTGGAAATTGATTGAAAAAGTGGAGGAGCTTTCTAAGATAGTGGGGCTCATTTCAGGTCTACTTCAGTGATGAGGTTTGGGAGCCTCTCCGTCTCTGGATATCTGGCTTGGTAGGAGTTGAATGTTCTCTGTGTTGATCTCCCTCACCCTTTATCTGGAGGGGGAGGATATGAGGAGGCTAACGATGGTACCAACATGGTTGTATACACAGTGTGTACATAACTAATAAACAAAAGGATGCATTGCAGGAAGAAAAAAAGATAGTGGGGCTATGGCTAATACTTATTTGTTGACCATCTTGGAAGTTTATATTTATATCTTTATCAAACTTGGAGAGTTTGAGCAATTCTTTCTCCATCTACTTTTATTGCTTCTTTCTCTTACCCTTTTTCTTTTGAGACTCCAAAATCAGTATGTTGGCCTGGTTAATGATGAGTACAGATGCTTTGGGTGGTACTCACTCTTCTTCAGTTTATTTTCTTTCTCTTCCTCAGACAAGGAATTTTCTCCACCCTATCTGCATGACTGCTCCTCCCGCCTCATTATTCTGCCTTGGAACCCTTTTAGTGAATTTCGGATATTTAGGTACAATATTTTTGAACTTCAGAGTTGCTTTTTGGTTTTTCTTTAATGATATTTCCAATCTGTCCATATATCACTTCCTGGGTTTCTTCTTATATTTCTTCACCTATTTTTGAGCATCTTTAAGCAGTTATTTGAAGGATATTTTTTATAGTAAAGCCCTCATCATTTCTTTTTCAGGAACAGTTTCTATTGACTTATATCTTTTTCCTTTAAATGAGCCATCCTTTCTCATTTCTGTTTCTGGTATTCCCTGTTTCTTGTGTCAATACCGGCCATTGGAATGTAGTAATGTGTAACTGTAAATTCAATCCACCCCTTCCCCAGTGTTTGCTGGATTGTTTTATTTTACTTTTTTGCTTTTAATTATTGGAGCCTGTGTCTGTAAAAGATCATCCTGGTGTTCAAATTTGAGGGCTTCTTTGGGCCTTTGTTTTCCTCTGGGGAAAGTGAGTTTCCAATGTCTCCTTCAATACTTGGCTCTTAATAAGCAAAAAGTAAAAATAAAGGAATGAAGCCCTGGCCCATCAAATACCCAGGAAGTAACTTCAGGTAAGATCTTCCAGAAGTGGAGGGAAGTCCAGCAAGCGGTTATCTGCCACATCTTTGTGTGTACCTCCAAGGTCAGAAACAGGGATTAGAGATCAAAGAACTTTATGCAAAGTGCTCTAAGAACCTGTGCACACTTTCCTGCCATGGGGATGAGGGTGGGAGATGGGCAGATGCTAAAAATTGAAATTGACTTCAATTAATTATAATTTACTATCCAAGCTTACTCTAAAAGTTGCAAGCCTTCAATAAACTTTAGCATTCCAAAATAATTACAAGGGATAGTTGCTGACAGTTGTCTAGGAGAAAAGACAGATTGACTCCACCACCCTCTCCGAATCCTCCTACATTGCTTGATTTTTTTTTTAATTGTAACCCTCATGTTCCTAAACACCTCCATCTGGTCATGCTATATTATTATACACACACACACATATATACATATATATATAACTTATATTATCACTGATATATATGTTGCTGAATTTGACGTGTTCAATTTTGTCTCAAATACTTGCATCTATGTTTATCAGGAATATTGTTTTGGAGTCAGTTTTAGCAATTTTTGTCTGACTTTAGTTTAATGTTGACCTCACAGAATGGCCTGGAAAGTAATCCCTTCTTTTCAATTTTCTGGAACACTGTCTTTTCAATTTTCTGGAACACTGTGTATAAAATTGCTAATAACTTTTCTAAATATTTAGTTTAATTAACTGGAGAAGCCATCTGTACTTACAGCTTCTTTTGTGGGAATATTTTTAATGACAAATTTCATGTAAGTTGTCAAATTTATTGGCATAAATTTATTCATAATATTTCCTTATTAGCCTTTTAAATATCTTTTAAATCTGTAGTCCTTTCATTCATTTAAAAATATTTTTATTTGTTAGTTTGCAAGCAGGAAGAGATAGAGAGAAGAGAGAGAGGAAATGGGCATGCCAGGGCCTCTAGCCACTGTAAATAAACTCCAGACGCATGTCCACTTTGTGCATCTGGCTTTACATGGGTACTAAACCTGGATCATTAGGCTTTGCAGGCAAGTGCCTTAACTGCTCTTGCCTGCTCTTGGGCAGGAACTCTGTCTTTTTCCTTTCTCTTAAGTTCTATAAGCGCTATATCTATAAGTTATATAATAAAATCTTTCTAAACTCAACCCTCTGTAGTCTGTGAATGTCATTTGTCAGAACTAATAAGACAAGATCCTAGAGGCCACTGACTCAGTGGAGTTTTGTGTGATTGTGAATTGCCTACCCAAGAGCTGAGAAAAGTTTCATTGCTCTTAAAGACACCCCAAACTCCCATATCAGTATCTAACACATCATGATATGCAGAAAGTATTCATTTTATGAAGTTCCAAATATATGAACACTTGATCTTAGTCAAAGACTGATTATAAAAATACTTTTAGTTTATCTTTTGAACTTTTCTAAGTCAAGTAACATATTTTTATTCAAAAATTTTATGATTTTTTTTTCAGCAATCTGTCTGTCACTGGTTTTTAACTTAATTTTAGTGTGGTGAGAGCACATTCTTTGTGTTACTTGTATTATTTGGTACATTAATCAGTTTTTTTTTTTTCACTGTGGCAGAATGCCTGCCATCAATGTATGGGGGGAAAGATTCATTTCGTTTGCAGTTTCAGAGGTTTCAGACCATCATGGTGGCAGGACACAGAGAACAAGCTCACATGATGGGTAACCAGAGACAGAGTAGAACAATAATAGGAAAGGGTGAGGACAAATATAACTATCATTATTGACATGCCATCAGTGACCTGCTGCTTCCAACCAGGCCCTACCTTCCACAGTCCCACCACTTCCAATTTGTCTATTCAAAGTTTTATCCATCAATGGATTAAAGCACTCATCAAGGAGGAACCCTTGTGGTCTAATCAGCTCTGGAAACTCCCTCACAGACACAACTGGAAGTGAGATTTACTATTCTCTTAGGTATTTCTCAATACAATCAAGCTTAAAATGAAGATTAATAATCACATTCGAAGATTTTGAATTTTCTTGAGCCTTTTTAATGTAGTTAAAATGTAAAATATCTTTGTGAGTGTTGCTTAATAAGATCATTTGAAAATAGCATATCTTCTAATGTATAAAATCTCTAATGCTTTTAAATTGTCAAGTTAAGCAATAGATATTTAAGTCTGCTGATCAATTTTTACTTTCCTGATTACTTGTTTTAACAATTATTGTGAGACAAGTATTTCTGTCTATACCAAAAATTATGCATATGCTTATTTGTTCTTATAGTTTTATCAGTTTTTGCTTGGTTTCTGGACTTTTGTTCCATGGTGCATAAATTCTATGGTTCCTATTTTTTACTGGTTGAAATGTCTTCTTCAACATTATAAAATGACTTTCTTTATACCTAGTAGTAATTTTTGTTTTGCAGTCTATTTTTTTGAATATTAACATAGTAACTTTAGTTTCATTTTAAAATTGTTAATATCATTATTTTTTTCTTTAAATTTTAATGTATTTATATTTTTATATTTTAAGTATGTGTCTTATAAGCAATGTAGAGTTGAATCTTGCTTTTTTGTGTGTATGTTTATGGTGTGTGTGTGTGTGTGTGTGTGTGTGTGTGTGTGTGCACGCATGTGCCACAGCATATGTGCATAAGTCAGAGGACAACTCATCGGTTCTTACAGTCCACTTGTCTGAGTCAGGGTCTCTTGTAGTTCACTGCTACATTTGCTATCCTAGCTGGCCTGTGATCTTCTGGAGTATTTTCTTGTCTCCACTTCCCTTCTCATCATAGACATACTGGGATTATAGATGCTCATACTACAGTGTCTGGCTTTATGTGGATTCTGCAGACCCAAGCTCAGATACTCGTGTTTGTACATTAAGCACTTTATCACCGTACAGGCCAAATCTTGTTTAGTTTTCTTTTTTAAATTCAGTCTGGCAATGTTCTCCTTTAACTGTCAGATTAACATCATTTACTATAATGTAATTACTGATATGTCTTTTTAAATTTCCCTTTTCTGCTTCTTTTATACTAAATTAATGTATTTATAGTTTTATTTAATTTTTAACTTGTTTACTCTATTTTGTTTTTTTTTTTTGGTTTTATGGAATGTATACTTAATTTATTCATTTGTCTATTTTAAATGATAAAATCTTCAAAAAGCATGACATTCATAGTATACTTTTCATGTATCATTTCCTGGCCTTTGTTCTACTGTCGTAAATTTAACTTTAAAAATATTGAAAGCCAGGCTGGAGAGATGGCTTCGCTGTTAAGGCACATGCCTGAAAAACCTAAGGACCCAGGTTCAATTCTCCAGGTCCCACATAAGCCAGATGCACATGGTGGCACATGCCTCTGGAGTTCGTTTACAATGGCTAGAGGCCCTGGTGTGCCCATTCTCTCTCTTTCTTCCCCTCTCTCTGTCTCTAATATATAAATAAATAAAAATAAAATCTAAAACAATATTGAAAACCATAAAGTACATTATTTGGTGTTATACCTTTACATTTATATACATATTTACACTTTCTAAGAAGCATATATTTATTCTCTTTTAGTACTGGTGGGGCATCATAAATCTCAAGTATGTATCACTCAGCTAAAATCTGATTGTGAAAAGGGCTGGAGGGGAAAATGTCTTTCCTTGCATTTTAGCTTTTAAAAACCATTTACTTCTTTGGCTGAGTTTCTCTCATCTTCAAAGTCAACATCAGGCTAAGTCCTTGTCACATTGCCATCTCATTCACCCTCATGATTATATTGGGCCCATTCAACTAATCCATAATAATCTTCATATCTCAAGGTTAAGTATTTCCTTCTTCTCCTTTAATTACTTCTTACCATAAAATCTATTCACAGGGATTAGAAAATGGACATATGGTGAAGGCCTTGTTCATCCTACCACACCCTGTATGGATCATGTCCTTGTTTTCCTCTCTGAATGCTTTGGAGATTTTCTTAATTCCAATTTTCAGAAATTGGGAATGATATGTATTGGTATTGTTTTATTTATCCTTCTGCTTATGGTTAATTTAGCTTTCTGAATCTGAATATATGACTTTTAACAACTCTAGAAAAATTTTGACTATTATTATTCAGACAATTTTTACCCCACACTTCAGGGATTCATGTTATACTTCTTATCATTTCCTTATGTATTTTTATTTTATTTTATTTAGGATTCTGATGATACTTCCTTAAAAGTATATATTATGCATTGATTATATCCAGTTACCCTTCTTCCATTCCTATCCAAGTGGTCACTACTTTGTTTTCAAGTTGTCTTGATCCAGCCTTGATATATAAGAGAGAACATGTAGTGCTTATCTGGCTTATTTCACATAATATACTATTCTCTACTTTTGCTATAAATGATAGGAATCCAATGTACATTAATACTATATATTTTTATTCATTCATTTGTTGATGAACATTGAGGCTGATCTTAAACTATTATCAACAGTAGTACCACAATAAAAACTAGGCATATTGATATCACTTCTGCATGTTGATTTCATGTTCTTTAGATATTTGCCCATAAGTGGAATGGCAGGACCATATGGTATCTTATTGTTTAATTTTTTGAGGTACCTCCCTACTATTCTCCATAATGTATATTCTAGTTTATATTCCCAAGAATGGGGTATGTGTTTCTTTTTCTCTTTCCCCCTCACTAACATTTTAAAGTTTAGTTGCCACAAACCTAACTTAGGTGAGATGCTATATCATTATAGTTTCCATTTGTATTTCCCTACTCATAGTGACCCTTTTTCACTTAATTATTGGTTCTTTGTATTTGTTTTTTCTTTTAAGAATAATATTCTGAGATGATTTTCAGCTTTTAATTGGAGTGCTTGCATTTTATCAATAAAATATGATGCATCATAATTCTTTTTCTCTCTCAGATGTAATCCCATTTGTCTATTTTGCTTTTGGGGTGTTATCCAGAAGATTATTTATTTTATATTTCTTCTAAGTTTTATTCTAGTAGTTTCATATTCTACATTTAGTCTTTGATTCATATTAAGTTGAGTTCTGTGCAGGAAGAGAGAGAGGTCAAGTTTCAATCTTCTTCAGGGCTTACTGCTTTCCCCAACTCCAATTATTGAATAGGCTGTCCCTTCTTTAGTGTGTGGTTGTAAGAATAAGTTGTGTTAAATGTATTGGTTTAATTCTGGGCTGTGTATTCCATTCCACTTGTTTTTATTCTGTTTTAGGTTGATATTATGTTGTTTTGGTTACTATGCTTCTATACTAATGCTTTGAAATGAGGTAGTGTGATGCCTCTGGCTTTGATATGCTTGCTCAAGAATGCTTTGGTTGCTTTTGTACTTCCATATGAATTTTAATATTGCTATTTGTAGTTGAGTGAGGAATGTCTTTGGTGCATTATGGAGATTTCATGGCATCCGTAGATCAGTTTGGGAAATATGGATATCTTAAGAATATTAATTATTCCATTTTATGAATATAAGAGGTCTTTTGACTTTTTAATGTCTTCCATAATTTTCAACCATTATTGACAAATTGTTTTTACCTCACATCCTTTAATCAGTTTTGGAACTTTTCATTGTAAAGATCTTCCACTTTCTTAATTTTTATTCCTAGATACTTGTGCATGTATGGATTTTAGAAATGAGATTACTTTCACAATTTGTGTCTCAGAATTTCATTATTGTTATATATAATGAGTTTTGTATGTTGATATTATATCCTGCTACTTTGCTGGATTCATTTACCAATTCTAGTAGGTTCTACTGTCATTAGGCTGTTCTATATCTAGAGCCATCTCATCTGCCAACAGGAAGAGTTTTACTTCTCCTTTTTGATTTGTAGGTCATTTCTTTTACCTAATTCTGTCTAAATTTTCAGTTACTATATTGACTAAAAGTATAAACCTGTCATAGTCAGTGTCACATTGCTGGGATGAACTTCCAAACCAGGCACAAGTTATGGGAGGAAGGGATTTATTGTAGCAAACTTTATAACTTCTAGATCAAAAACCTCCTTTGAGAATTTAAGATGACACATTGCCCCACAAGTCCAGTTATGATCCTTTTCTGGCTCGCACAATTATGTATATGAGTGTCAGTCTCCTTCTCTAACTTGTGAGTTTATTTCACACAAACCCCTTCCTTATTTGTATATATCCTTTTAGCTCTTAGTACAGGTCCTAAGAGCTAGAAAAGCCAATGATGAATGATTGCTATTGAGAAAGAATTTCTTTTAAATAAACATGTGTATTCATATTAGATGTATACCTTATTTGTGTGTGCATTCTTTACCTACTATCTTGAGTTTTCAGAGAGAAAACAATGGAAAGACTACTGCTACTTTGCAAGTATGATCAAAGCAAGGCAATAGACCTCTAAAGGCTCCAGGTGTTGAATCTAGTAGAGAGAGATGATTTGAGTTTTGTAACTATGACTACCAAAAGGAGGAATGTGCTTGGCAATGATGGCACCAATCACTTATGATGACAGAACTTAACTATTTCACTTTAGCTGTAGGGTGACAGACAGCAAGAAGAGTCCAGACAGATAAAAATATGACCTGCTTTCCCCAACAACTTTCAGCTCAGACTAAATGATAATAAATGAGGGCTTTTAAAGGAAAGTTTTCATCAGATGTTATGTTTAGATTTATTTAGGATCCATTGACTTCTCCATTTGGTTACTTTACAAATCTTACCATGGTTAGTTGGCTTTTGGTCTCTGACTTCATATTTTCTAAAAAAAACTACTTTGTACCCTTCAGGGCTGATTTAAAAGATCTTTTTTCCCAATTTCTCAAACCCACATGGGAGACTGATCTCATGAACATAAAAGTAGAAATACTTGGTAAAATATTAATAATTACGTCCAGAAACCCATAAAATCAATCCAGCAATTACGAAAGGATTACATGCAATCCTAGTCATACCATATCACATTACTAAAAAGCTAATTTTATTTTTATAATGGAAATACAAAGGATTGGGGCTGGAAAGATGACTCAGTAGCTACGGGACTTGTTTGCAAAACCTGTCAGCCTGCGTTTGATTCCCCAGTACCCACGTAAAGCCAGGTGCACATGGTGGTGCCTGCATCAAGTTCATTTGCTGTAGCAAGAGGCTCTGACATGCTCATTCTTTCTCCCTCTGTCTGTTTTACTCTCTTCCCTTCTCACTGAAATAAATTAACAAATAAAAATTTAAAAGGGAAATATAAAAGACTTAGAATAATCAAAATGATATTGAAAAAGAGAATGTTTTAGGGCTAATGCTATTTGATTTCAATACTTATTTTTTATCTGTCAAGATAGTATAGTATTGGTGTGAATATATTCTTCAGAACAATGGAACATTTAAAATATTCCAAAACAGGTTCACATGTATACAAACAATGGAATTTTATCAAAGAGCCAATTTAATTTAATAAAATTACATTTAAAAAATTATTTTATTTATTTATTAGAGAGAGAGAGAGAAAATAGGTATGCCAGGGCCTCCAGCCACCACAAACAAACCATCCTGTGCATCTGGCTTATGTGGATACTGGGGAATCGAGCCTGGGTCCCTGGGCCTCACAGGGTCTTTAAAAGTGGAACAGGGAAGCAGAAGAGGACCTAAGAGACTGCAGTGTGAGGACCTGATGATACTGATTTTGAGATAAGAGGAGGGACCCATAAGCCATAGAATACTGGGGGTTTCCTAGAAAATGAGAGGCAAGGAAATACATTCTCCCCCAAAGTCTCCCAAAGAAAATATGCCCTGCTGACATATGGTTACCTTCATCCAGTGAGATCGATATGAGATTTTGGATCTACAGAAGTATAAAATAATGAATTTGGGTTGCTTTAAGCCACTAGGGCTTTGGTAATTTCTCATGGCAACAAGAGAAAATGGATACACTTCTGCTGAGGTTGAAACATATGGCAGATTCTTAACAGACATGGCCATGTTCTTCACCTTAGCACTTTCTTTTTTAAAATACTTTTTATTTATTTGAGAGAGAGAGTGAGAGAACACATAGGTGTGCTTGTGCCAGGATCCCTTGCCCCTGCAAATGAACTCCAGATGTATGCACCACTTTATACAACTGGCTTTTTATGTGGGTATTAGGGATTTGAACCAGCAGGACATGTAAGCAAGCACCTTTAACCACTGAGCAATCTCCATAGCCCTCACCTTAGCACTTCTAATCCAATTTTAGCCACAGGTATTTGAACATGGAGTGTCTGTAAAAGCAGCCCATGAAGACTCTGGCCTGTTGTTGATTAACTCAACTTCAGATGTTGATTAAGTTGGATGAATCAGATATTTTTTTTCACCTAGAGTCTGAATTTTGAGATAAGAGAGCATTCATCAGGAAGAAGAGGACTAAAGTAGGAAGATTCAGAGAGAATCAACTCCAAGGAGAGTCCCTGCATCATTATAATGATGGGGTTATGAACAGGGTGTTGGAGGCTGTGTGAGGGGATGCCCACTTCTGCAGTTGCTGGCCTATCTGTCAAGTCACCAGAATTCTATAGCATAATGACAATCTTCCAGTCCATGCAACATATGGTCCAGATCATGGAGATGCTTATGTACCCTTATTGTATTCCCTCTAGCATTAGAGCTAACCTGATGAATGCAGTTCTTCTACAGATGCAGAAGAACAACAGTGATGGCAGCATCAAGCATTTTAAAGGCTCTGAATTAGTGATGCCTCTCCAGGAACAACATAGCACCTATCACTTCCTTTATAAAAGAATTAACTAAGCAGATATATCCAAGGTACTCAGGGAAGTTATAGGTTTAGATAGCCCTTACTGAAGAATCCAAAGTTAGCCAGCCAGTCCATAATAGATCAGTTCAGTCAGGGATCTGGGATCCTCGTACCTTGTTGCTTCACTGCTCCACATGTTCCGGGCTGACTTAGCAATACTTTGGCTGCTTTTAATGGTAAAAATAAAAAATAAAAAGTAGATTGTCCCTTCCTTCTTAAGGAAGTGGTACGTATCACTTGTACTTCATACTTGGTCTAAGGGGAATAGGGTTTAAGCAGTCAGTTGTCATAGCTTAAGGTACCATATCAAAATGGATGGGGTGGCTTCAATAACAACATCAATTTGTCCATTCGTGACAAATTCATCAGTGGCTACTTCCACCTGCAAGATTGGCTGGGAAATGTAGCCTTGTGACCTTCTAAATAACAATGGGCTATAGTTCTGTCCTTAAAAAGACAGAGGCAAGAATAATAAGAAATAATCATCAGTTTCTCCCATAATTTAAAAGGTATAACTGAAAATATTATTACTGTATGTCAGGTTATTGTTATAAAAGGAATAAAAAATGTTGAAATATTGCCACAATTCCTGCCCTCAGAAGCTTACATTCTAGTAGAGTACACTGACTATAATTTGGTGTGGTTATATAACCATATTGGGGAATGTGTATGGAACTATGGGAGTGTGTAGATGTGCTCACGCCTGACTTGTGCTATCAGGGAAGATTTTTCTGCTCTAGTGCTTTATAAAGTTTGAATGGGAAAGTAGGAACAAGATGATTAGGAAAGATGTTTTGTCTGGTGTGTGTTCGTGTATGTGAGTGCATGAGTACAGGCACATACATGGCATGGCACATGAGTGGAAGTCAGAGGACAGCCTTGAGTGTTGGTTTTTGCTTTCTACCCTGTTTGAAGCAGGTTCTCTCATTGTTCACCACTCCATTTATCAAGCTAGCTGGCTCTGAAGCTTCTGATAACTGGTTCTGCTTCCCATCTTGCCACAGGCACACTGGGATCACAGAGGCCTATCACAGCTTCTGGCTTTTACGTAGGTCTGGCTATCCATACTCAAGCATTCATGTTTCCTCGACAAGTGCTTTATCCACAACCCCAAGAAAGATTTTTGAGGTAGGGCTGGAGAGAATGCTTAGTGGTTAAGGCATTTACCTGCAAAGCCAAAGGACCCAGGTTTGATTCCCCATTACCCACGTAAAGCCAGATGCACAAAGTGGTGCATGTGTCTGGAGGTTGTTTGCAGTGGCTGGAGCCCTGGTATGTCCATTTTCTCTCTCTTCCTCCCACCTCAAATAAAGAAATAAAAATAAAAACCTATTTTAAAAAGATTTTTGAGGTAAATAAAAGTGCATGTGTAAGTCTTGAGGACAGAGAAAACATCCAGAAATAAGCTAAGTAAAATCAGTGAGTCACTGACATTAATCTACCATACTCTAAGTGAATCAATTATTTTTCATTAAAACATTTGGAACGTTGGCCTGGAGAGATGGTTTAGTGGTTAAGACGTTTGCCTGCAAAACCAAAGGACCCAGGTTTGATTCTCTAGGATCCGTGTAAGCCAGATACACAAGGTGATGCATGTGTCTGGAGTTTGTTTGCAGCAGCTGGAGGCATTGGTGTGCTCTCTCTCTCTCTCTCTCTCTCTCTCTCTCTCTTTCATAAATAAATAAAAATAATAATAATTCTGTAATGTCTGTAATATACTAGGTCCCATCTTGGGCAATGTAAAAATGAAATGAGTGTCAGAAGACCTGGCTTTAAGCCATGAGCTGCCATTCTATAGCTGTGTAGCCTTTAATTAAGTCACTTCTCTGAGTTTAGTGTTCTGACTTTCATTTAAAAAGACTAGAACTGCTGGGCGTGGTGGCGCACGCCTTTAATCCCAGCACTCGGGAGGCAGAGGTAGGAGGATTGCCGTGAGTTCGAGGCCACCCTGAGACTCCATAGTGAATTCCAGGTCAGCCTGGGCTAGAGTGGCACCCTACCTCGAAAAACCAAAAAAAAAAAAAAAAAAAAAAAAAAAAAGACTAGAACTGCTGTAGCAGATTACATGCACAAGTAGAAAATCTCACAGTTCCCATCATCATGAGTGGTAACCTGGTTAAAGGTGAGAGTATATAAACCTAAATTAACTTCATGGCCCTTCCCAGTGACCATGTTCCTCAAGCAAGGCTCCACTTCTTAAAGGTTCTACAACCTTCCCAAACAGTGGCACTGGCCAAAGACCAAGTGTTCAAACACATAAGCCCATGGGGGACATTTTGCATTCAAACAACAATAGCTTCCTTATAAAAAGGACTTGGAGTTGGATATGGTCTGTCTTCTGCCATGTAAAGACAGTGCACTGAGAAACTATCTTTAGAGCAGAGAACAGACCTCACCAGACACTAGGGCCAGTGCTAAGATCATGGACTACCCAGCCTTGATAACTATAAGAAGCTTTTGATGGTTCTACTTTGTTTGGTTCTGTTTTGATTTTGCAATACTGGGGCCCTACCACTGAGCTGTAGTCCTAGAAATTTCTGTTCTTCATAAACAACGAGTCTAAGGTATTTTGCTAAAGCAACACTAAGATAGGTGATACTCTCATTCATGTGGACTCTACCATGAAAATTCAGTTACCTCGCATTGGCCTCACCTATAAATACTACTACATGGGGTTAGGGTATTAATACTGAAGGGGGAAGGCAAGCATTCAGTCCTTTGCATCAGCAACATCAAAATTTTGAATGGATTATTTTTTCTTGCCCACTCAACTTCAATGTATTGCTTCACCTGTCTCTAGTCCATGTCTAGAAGGTGGAGAGTGTGGTTGGCTTCTCCACTGATGGGGCATTTTCATAAAGTCTTCTTAGTCTTGGAATTCTTCAAATGAGACAAATGATTTTTCCCAGTTCTTTTCTCACCCAGTTCTAATGATGGATACAGGGGTGAGAAGGAAAGGGATGGAGAGTAGGAACTGGGTTCAGTTCTAAATGGCAGAGTTGAAGAAGACAGCAATGTTCTAGTTCACAACTTCAGAAGAGAGAGGAGCTAGGAAGGGGGTTGGTAACCTGAGTAAAGTAGGCCTGCATAGCTTAGGGAAGCCTTGACAACTGTCTCCATACATTTCAAGAACTGTCTTCTGGAAGGGGAACTGGGTTTCAGTAGCTCCAGAGAACAAGAATGAGAGCATTAGATGCAAGTTACATGAAGCTTGATTTCTGAAGATCAACAGCATGCCTTTAGATATAAAAGCAAAATACAAAACACTAAGAAACAGAGGGACAGAGAATAAAGCCATATGAGATGAAACCTTGAAACCTGTGGTTGTTTGAATGTTTGCCATTAAGTCTTATACTCAGTCCCCAGCTAGTTGCATTTTGGGAGGGGGAGCTTTGCTAGATGGAGGAGGTAGGTCAGTGGAGGTGGACCTTTAGGCTTACTAACACAGCTCCAAGCCCAATAGTTGGATTACTTCTACTCAGATTTGTGATGCCCTGCCATACAGAAACTTCCCCTCGGAAGTGTGGTCTGAATAAACCCTTTCTTCCCATAAGCTGCTGCTGGTTGGATGTTTTTGTCTCAGCAATGAGAACGTAAATGCAACAAAACTCTCCACAGACTGACACCTTTTTAAGCCAGAGCTAGTTCAGAATATATCTTCATGGCCAAGTTGACAGTATTTCAAATCACTGAGAGGATAAATATATCTCTATCCATGTCTGTGAAAATGTTTCCAGAAAGGTTTAATTGAAGTGGGAAGACGCACTCTGAGTAAAAAGAGTGAGAAGGGAAAAGTCAGCTAACAGGAGGATTTGTTTTTCTCTGCTTCCGGGATTCATGTTTCTCTCCTTCCTGACTACAGATACACTGTGACCAGGCACCCCGTGTTATTGCTGCCATGCCTTCCTGCAATGATGTATTTTTTGCCAAGCCATGAGCCAAAGTGAACCCTTCCTTGCTTACATATCTTTTGTCAGGTATTTGGTAACAGCAATGAGAAAAATAATTCTTACACAATTCTACTTTCTAAAGTTCACCTTTTACCTTGAAATTTTAAGGCCTATTCTACATGGAGTAAAAATACCAGAATTGAGGTACCCTGATATGATGTTTCCTCTGTCAAATTCTACAAAGTGTAAATGTTATAGCTTGAGTTGGAGCTTTCATTATTTATTTATTTTTAAAAATATTTTTGTTTATTCATTTGCAAACAGGGAAGGGAGGGAGAGAGAGAGAGAGAGAGAGAGAGAGAGAGAGAGAGAGAGAGAGAGAACGGGGCATCAGGGCCTTGAGTCACTGCAAACAAACTCCAGATACATGTTTCACCTTGTGTATCTGGCTTTATGTGAGTACTGAGGTAATCAAACCCTAGTTGTTAGGCTTTGCAGGTAAGTACCTTAACTTCTGAGTGATCTCTTCAGCCCTGTTTATTTTTAAGTTTTTTGAAAATTTGTTTAATCCTAGCTACCTTTAAAGTTAATGGCCCTTGCTCTGGTAGAGTCAAGGTGAGGTCTCAGAACCTTGTATGTACAAGTAAACCAGCTCAAGAAGCTGATGCTCCTAAAAACTGCTCAAGGGCTAGAGAGATGGCTTAGTGGTTAAGCACTTGCCTGTGAAGCCTAAGGACCCCCATTTGAGACTCGATTCCCCAGGACCCACATTAGCCAGATGCACAAGGTGGCGCATGCATCTGGAGTTTGTTTGCAGTGGCTGAAGGCCCTGGCATGCCCATTCTCTCTCTCTCTCTGTCTCTCTATCTGCCTCTTTCTCTCTGTCTGTCACTTTCAAATAAATAAAAATAAACAAAATTTTTTTTAAAAGCTGCTCAAGAACAACAAGAAGTCATACTGTCTTTTCTTTTGAGGCCAATGTCAGCTACTTACAAATGTCAGGCAACATACACGTACATTATATATATTCTACTTCTCATAGCCTCAGCCTTCCTTTCATATTTTCTAGAAGGATAACATAAACAGACCATTGCAAAAAAAAAAAAAAACCATGAAGTCTTAAAATACTGTAAATAGAAATGCATTTAGATAGAAAAGTAGTATGCATTGATGTTTTATCTTAGAGAATACTGAAATCTACACCTTTTGTGGTCTCAGATAACAGAAATTTCGACAAAATGAGGGGCTGTAATACTTTGTCTTTCAAACACAGGTGGTCTTTGGACTACTTAGAATCTTCCAAAATTCTGATAAAACTGAAAACTTTGGGGCCTTATCTAAGACCTACTGAATCAGAAGTTTTGAAAGTAGGATCCAGGACTCTACATTTTCAACAAGCAGCTGTAAGGATTTGACTATGAAATGTCCTCACACATGCTCATTTTGTTGCTGTCTTGGTTTCTAGCTGCTGGTGCTATTTTGGAGGTGGGAGAAATTTTATGAGATGGGACCTAACTAGAAGTGGATCCCTGGGGATAAGACTTTGGAGGGTATTGCTTATCCCTGACTCTCTTCCGTGACTCTCTCTGCCTCCTTACTGCTATAACATGAACAGCTCTGCTTGCCACAGACTTTGGCCATGGTGTTCTACCTCCTTCCCGTAGCTAAGAAACAGCAGAGCAACAACTGACTGTGAACTGATATCATGAGCCAAAATCAATCTTTCCTTCTTGAAGTTGTCTTTCTCAAGTATGTGTCCCAGAGACAGAACACTGACTAACACAGCAGCTCAGGTCAGGTTTAGAAACTACTAGATCAGGTGGTGGGTAATATCTCCTTCATCCTGAACACTTTCTTAGTGTGTTCTCTCGCATGCAGAAGACCTGGTATACTGTTGCGTAAGGATTTGGTCCTGCACCTTACCTTTTATGATGAAGCTTAAGATGGCTGCTAGTTGGTTGGCACTGAATTTAAGAGACTCCCAGGATGCATGGCTTTCCATTTTAAAAAATATTTATTTGCAAGGAGAGAAAGAGAGAGAGAGAAACAGATATACAGAGAGAAACAGACACAGAGAGAAAGGACACACCAGGGCCTCCAGCTGCTGTAAGCGAACTCTATATACATGTACCACTCTGGCCATCTGGCTTTGCGTGGGTACTGGGGAATTGAACCCTGGTTGTCAGCCTTTGCAGGCCAGCACTGGAGAGATTGCTTAATTGTTAAGGTGATGGCCTGCAAAGCCTGACAACCAGAACAATACTGATGAACAACTGATGAGTTGGTCACCCCATGAGGACTCAGCTGCCGTGATGTGTGCTACCACAAAGAATCAACAAGATCAAGGAGCTTGTGTGTCCCTGGTATAAGAATATGCTCAGAGATCACCGCTGCCCCCTCGCCAGTCCATTCGCATTGATGTGCGCTGGGCTTTCCGGGCTCTGCAGACTCTGTGGCAGTTGTCAGGGAGGCTGCTGGCCCCGCCCAGCCGTCTGTGCAGTAGGTGAGACCAGCGCATGAGTCATCTCGGCTGCATAGAGCAAACCACCCAGGGGAAGTTCGACCTCCACCTATTTCTAGAGAGGCATTTAACGAAGACTGACCTAATTCAAGTAAAAATAGGGCTTGATTAGTGTATGACTAATCTGCTTATTTTCCTAATTAAAAAAGAGCCTTTCTTTCATGCTTAGCAACTAGATTGTGATGCTTGGTAATGGCAAAGTTGCCTTGTGCTTTCTTTTCTTAGTTTTACTCTCCCATCCTTCCTTTTGCTCTTCCTTTCTCAAGTAAATTTGGGTTGGTGGTCAATTAGGGTGTCTGAAAAAAAATCTCTATTACTTCCTCTATTTTTCAAAGCAGCTGACATTTAAAAGTCTAGTTGTTGCCCAAGGTTCATGTCACCAGTTCTCAACTCCAATCCCTGTAGCAGCTGTAGATGTCTACAGATTCCAGCTCGATCTGCAAAAGCCGCCCCCTGAGCCGCGTTGGTCAGGAGGCAAGTGGCTACTCTGCCTGAGACGTCTTGTTAGCTCACCCACTGGGTCCTTGCTCAGAGCATTATGAGTTGCTCATGAAGCACACAGGCTCCTACTAGAGGGCTAGCTGTGAATTGGTTGTAAAAGAAGGGAATGATTTAAAACTCCACCGAGACTGTTCCCATGTACTACAATCTGTCCATGAAGACTATTTCTCTGGTTTTACTACAGGCACCTAGTTACCAAAATCAAAGTGAATGAGAAGAAAAAGCCAGCTTGTGAATACCTAGAAAATAAAAATGATCCAAGAGGTTGAGGGCAGAAGCATAACAGGGACATAGAGTCCCATGCAAAGATACTTTGCACACAAAAGGGATTCAAATAGACTTTGTTAACCCAAGTTAGCTCAGCAACTACCTTGTATCTCCAGAGACAAATGTTTGAGGTGTAGTTTGCCTTTTGTTTAAGATGTTTAGGAAATTGCTTTATTATAAGCACAATCCTGTTTTTAAATATATAAAGAGACCACTATTATGCTCTGGGGAAGTAAAGTAGTAGCAATCAAGAGCAAATAATATATTTGATTACTGGTTAGTGTCTATCAGAGGGTTTTCTTACCACAGACTGAGACTCTGGGGCTGGGGAGATGGCTCAGCAGCTAAAGGTGCTTGCTTGGAAGTCTGCTAACCCAGGTTTAATCCTCCCAAGCCCCCACGTAAAGCTGGATGCAAAGTGGCACATGCATCTGTGATCCCAATGTGCCTGTGGCAATGGGAGGAGAGGCCAGGAGAACCCTACTTGTGGGCCCATTAGACTGGCCTTTCTACCAGCAAACAATAAGAGAGATCCTGTCTCAGAAAAGGTGGAAGGTGAAGACGAACACCTTAAGTTTGTCCTCTGTTCTCTACATATATGCCATGGCACACAATGTCCCTCCCCCACAGCACAACTAAATTTTAAAAAAGAAAGAAAGAAAGAAAAGGAGATTTGGTCTGATTTTTTGTTTGTTTTGGGACTTGGCTCACTCTGACACATATTTCAAAGAAGTTGAGTACAAGAGCCACTAGAAGAATATGCTGTTGAAGGACACATGAAAGCTCTCCTATAGAGTCCTGGGTCTCTGAGCGCCGGAGGACAAGCAGGACAGACCAGAAGCTTGTATGCTTAGCAACTGATGTCACTGATTCGGGTCAAGCCCACTGCCTTCTCTTGCTGGTTACAGGTGTATGAGCTGCTGCTGTTGCTCAAGTAACTACCAGAGGCCAGCTGTGGAAGGCTGTAAACTGAACCCAACTAACATATTCATCCTCATTCCTCACAGCCTATGAATGTTACTTTACATCCCAAAGGAGATGGCAGATGTGGTTTGGGATTTGGAAGTGGAAAAATTTTCTCAGAATACCTGAGTGAACCTAAGATGTAGCCTAGCATCATCTCTACGTGAGGGATGAAGGAGAGGGCTATAGGATAATAGTAGGAGAGCTCGTCGTGGTCCAAAGATGTACTTTGAAGATGGAAGTGGTGACCATAAGGCCCAGCACATAGGCAGCCACTAGAAACTGAAGCAAGGGCAAAGAAATAAGTTTCCTCCCAAAGACTCCAGCTCTGCAGACTGCTGACACTTTTCCTTTAGCCCAGTGAGGCAGATTTTGGACTTCTCATCTCCAGAAGTAGGATAGAATAAGCTGCATTGATCTAAGCCACATGTTGGGGTGATTTGTAATAGCAACAGTGGAACACGAGTGCCCCATCTCAACTGACTGACTCAGTGGGAAACAGACTGCTATGCTGATGTGACACAGCAAACAACCCTCATATCCTGCTTACGCCTTCTCTAAATGACTTCCTTAACTCTGTCCACTTCTTGCTGTCATTGTGGTAGTTCTCCTAAGCCAGGCTGCCTCTTATCTACTCTCCAGGTTTCGCCCTCTTTGTACTCCTTCTTTTCTTTCAGCCGGAAGTCTTTATGCTTCTGTTTTGTCTGCTTGTTTGAACTTCAGACCATCATTCCTCTGCTTCTAACTACCTCAGTGTGACTGCTCATTGCACTCAGGAGGTAAAGCCTAGAGACCAAGAGCAGGCCTCAAATGAATGGCTGGTTCTCAGGTCTCGCAGAGGCCCATGGGAATGCCCCTCTTGCTTCTGCTACAATGAACTCACATATTGACGTTGGCTGGGGAGAGAAATGCTGCAGCCAGAGGGTGCACACTCCTCACCACAGCAGGCATGGTGGGATTTCACGATTGATGGCCTGTGCCAGCTGCCATGTTCTTAGACAGGTCTCCAGGTTAACTTACACCAAAAACTACTGCATGATAAGTCCTTGTGCTGAACCTGGAAGAGATAATTAGGTCCCTAGAGGACCATTACATGGTCAGCTTTACAGTTGAGCCTAAGAGAAGAAAGATATCCGCTGATTTTTCTGGTTTATTTTTTTTAACCTTTAAGGTAAGAGAACCTGATTTGGTTTGCTCACATGATGTCTGTATTTCATCTCATGATTTAACACATGTCACTACCATTTGTCAATACAGTGATGCTGTGAACTTAAAGTCTGAGTCTTATTTATCAGCTCTCCCTGAACTCTCCAGCCATATCTATAACCTTCACTTGTGCTCTCAAAGCTTTGTCCTTGGTGGGCTAGGGATACAAGGATGTAATTCAGTGGCTAGGACACTGTGAAATGCATAGCAGAGGTCTACCTTCTATGATATTTTGGGATCTTTGCTTGTTGTATTTTTATGTGTCCTTTTCTCTCTCTGTCTCTTCCCAGCCCTCCATGCTATTTTCTAATCCACGTCAAGGCATCTGATCTAGGGGCAGTGGAAACTGGTATTTCCAATATGCTAAAAAACAAATCTAAATTCTGCCTGAATAGTTTGATCTGATCATTATAGCTCTTCTTCTGAATTCCTTTGATGTAAGTAGCTCTATTTTATGCTAAGCCTTCCCATATTATTATTGTTAATAATAATTTTAGTACTGTTGTAGGGATTCTAAAAGTGATGGGCCTGGAATATGTGAACACCTTGAGATTTTGGTTTTCTCCTCTTTAAAGGAGAAATTCAATAACTTCCACACAACTCTCAAAGGCATCTCCTGGACATGTTGCCAAAATGGCCTCTGCAGGTGTTTCTTGCTTCTATTCTCTTGTTCTTTTTTAGATTGTCATGCGAGGGTTGCTAAGACCACCTCAAGATGAAGGAGCTGTCCTTGGCCTCTGGAAACAAGAGTGTTTCTGATCTTAAGTCCATCACATAAGGGGAGATAAAGTGGGCCAGAATTCATACCTAGCCTCTTTCCTTTTTAAGCACTCTGAGGTCCATCATTCCTATGTGTTTTACTGAAGGCATTTTTTTTTTTTAATGCACAGAGGTAGTTTTGCATGGAGAGTGGACAGAGGGCAGGAGGCAAGGTCCTAAGGCATGGAAGTCCTCTGAATGGACTTACATTGTTTTACCTTGTGACATCCTGGCACTCTCCTATAAGGGGTTGAACAATTTATGTGTATATCTACAACTATATGAGTTAATCTCTTTATGGACTACCTAGGAATGGCTTTTGAAAAGGACTTTGGGGCAGGGCGGAGGGTTGAGACAGGCTCTGGTTTGATAGTCCAGGCTGGTCTCTTCCTCCCCCGCTCCTCTAGTGCTGGGGTTATAGATGTCCCTCCACACCTTCTCCCCCCCTTTTGTATTTTACATAGAGCAAAAATCAGGCCATTGACCCTAATTTTTATTGTTCATTTACATGTACTGGTAACTTGTACATTGCTTGATATTTCAAATTGCCTTGGCTATTGCTGCTGCTATGTACACAGTATGTTTAATGTTGCTATTAACTTTATTGCTACTTTTACAATCAATTACTATCTCCTACTAATGTTTCTTCCACTTTGTTATTTAGTGAATGAGGAAATTAGAAGGAAAGAATAGGCGAATTAGGGCTTGTTCCTGAGACAAGCATGGAGGCATTATTTAAAAAATAGTTATGTAATTATGATTTGCTTGCTTTTTACAGTTCTTTTATTCCCTTTTCCTCAGAAATCTGAGGATCAACTTGTCCTCCATGTTTCATTAATAGGAAGGAAACACCCACCCAACACCCACTTCTGGTTGGAAGGCAGTCTTGAGTGGCTCAGTCCACAGGCATAGTGGCTTTGGGGAGTGTACTTTTATGTGACAATGATGGTGATAAAGGAGATACCTGACACTTATCAAATGCCTATTATAGGACAAGTACCAGCAGTTCTCTTGATGTGGAATAAATTGTCCACTCTGCACAACACTTTTTGATGTGCCTGTGAATATCATGTCCAGTTTAAAGATGCAGAAGATGGCACAGTAAATGCAAGGCTGCACACAGGTATGTATTCAGCTGGGTCTAACTAAAGTTCTTGTGCTCATCGATTCTCTTCTTTTCCCTCCCTTCATTGCTTTTCATATGTAAGGTGTTTTAGAGCCACATGCGTCTGTGACTAGTCCCAATATTTTGTGATTAAATGTGTATTTTAAAATTTTTTTTTTGAGCCATGATCTCACTGTGTAGCCCAGACTATCCATGAAGTTTGGATCCTCTTGCCTCAGCCTCCTGAGACCTAAGATTACAGGTGTGCTGCACCATACCTGGCTGCTGAAATGAAATCTTGGTCTTTAGTTTGGAAATTTTCCTAGCACACTATCAAAGGATGCTATATGCAACTAAAGATGTGTTTGCAATATCTCAGAAGCATTATACAAAGCTTGGGATATATTGGGTAAAAGTAGTCAATAGAAAATCAGATTATAATAGGTAATCTTGGGAGAAATTCTAAATATTACTTAGTTTTCTTTATATGTATTTCCTACCATCTTTAGTCTGTGTTCTAGATTGGAAGACTTCAGAAAAATAATCACCAGTTCATATGACTCCTTACAAGCCTATTTTTACTCAAGAAAACAACTTTTCATTCTATAAAATTATGAAGTTACAGGTTGATAAATTCTTTGTTCCCAACTCCAGTAGCAATTGAATCAATGGAGAAAAATGTGACTGAAAAAGAATACAAAAATCAAAACATGAACTTATACTTTCAATCAAGCCTCCAACAATTTAGACCTCCTTGATGGATGGGCATACACAACATTTTTGAAAGTTTAGACAATAAGAAAAGTCTTGCCTAACACAATCCTGTATTAATTTTCAAGAAGATATCTTTGACCTGAATAGAGAAACAAATCCTACAATTCTGATTTCTATCTAACTAGAAAAAAAAGATTGATTCCAATTAAAGTCATAAATTTATGGTTAGAAAAAATATCTTCTCCAAGGAGAATGAGGCAGACACTTCTAGAAAGGAGAACCAAATGGACCACGGGAGCCAGGGCATGCTTCCCTCTCTGCATTCAGGAAGCTGTTGCAGCGGATGGAGGAATGACCTAGGCTTAAGGAAAGAATGAACAGTGTCTCCTTAGAACCTTCCTGAACTCAGCAGCTAAGCAGGTGCTCTGCAGTCCTCTTTCTCTTTCATACAGGAGGCTGCTTATGAGTTTTCTGGTCATGAATCATTGTGGTTCCATATGGTGACTATCTACTTTGTTAAGCTCTTAAACTGGAGAAAATATTGCCCTGATTAGAAAATCTGCTCATTTTTTTTTCTTTTCTGGGAACCAGTGGCAGGCCAGTCCATTTCTTTTCTATCAATCAAAGGGCATTTTTAATAAAAAGAAAGCCCTGCCAGGCCAGGATATCCCAGGGATGTTGAGAACAGCTGGGAGTACTCATGACTGGCTGGGCTGAGCAGACTCCAGATGCTGCCACTGCAGAGTCTGCTGACCCACTTCCCCAGAGGCTGGGCCAGGTTTCGTTCTCACAATTCCTGTTCAGCTGGAGCAAAGGTACAAGGGGAGTGAGGGGAATCAGGCCAGTGAATTCTTTACAACAAGGTTTATTTACTTTTCTTTGATTTTCACCCCCAAACATTAAAGTTGCTCATCTTTCTTTTATTTTGAATGGTTTCCCTTTTGGATCCAAACGAGCATCTATATTACAGGTTATCCACCCAATCAACATGCACACTGAACTCTGGCTTTAGGTGAGATGCACGGATACCCTGGGTGGGCCAGAATTGGCCCCCATTTGATTCCTGCTACTGCAGGAGTGTCAGGATGGCACACCCCAGTGGATGCTGCCGGTCACGGGCTATCTCATGAGCTTCACTTACACACGTCTTATAATGCAGGTGGCAGCATTTTTATAGCATCGGGCAGAGCACCCAATTTTCCTCTTGATCACATTTTACATACTCATCATCTAAGAGCAAATCAAAGCTTGGCTTTGAGTCCCAAAGGACAGAATACATGTGTTCCACCTTCTTGCAGTGTTATCCTTTAAGGTTAGTACCGGTGCACCTTGCCATTTGAAATCTATTCCTGACAAACTGTCCCCTGTCCCATTTTACTGGCTTTCCACCCCTCCTGTGGTACTGAATCACTAGGAAGTCAAATGAATATATCTTCATTATTGGTGCTACTATAATGAAGAGTTGCTGACGTCATAGAATGTCTTTGGGCTACTTAAAGCAATTTTTCCCATATTTCAGGTTTGGAAAATATTTTTTTCCAGAAATCTACTAATCCTCTGAAGATTCAAGTTCATTACCATAGGTCAGTTTACCAGAAAGAACCTCTTGGAATTCAATATTATGTTAAAGAATTTACCCATAATGTAAGTAAACAGGAGGATCCAAGGCCACCCAACTTTAAGGTTTTCTCTTCTCAAACTTGATAGAATCTTGCATCTCAACCCTGTCATTGTTCTACAGCCTATCTTTCTACCCTCTACTCACTTGTCACAGCTATGAAATGTCAAACACACATGGTACAATGAATATTTCTCCCCCAATTGTTTTTCTGGGTTAATTGCAAATCTTGGACTCAGTGTGAGTGGGTTTGGACTGCTCTCTGATGTCACTGAGGGAAATCCCTCTGCAATTGCAGCACTTAGGGTGGCTTTGTATAAAGTTTGAATTGTTCACAAAACACCAGGATAAAAAAACACTGAGTGAAGTTCAACCTGCAGGCTAAGTAAATATCCATATTGGTAGCCACTAAAAGGTAATACCTATGTTTTTACTAAACCCATTGGGATTTACTTAATGGTACATAACACCATCCAAATATAACTAAGACCAGAGATACTATGAACTTTAATTGGCAGTTAGATTACATTGTTTAGCCCTAATTTCATATTTCCTTTATTTTTAAAAATTGGTTAATGGCACTTTGACATTTTGAAGTGTGTTCTCCTCATCTCATAGAGGTCATTAATTGACTTGGTTTAAATGTTGGTTGTTGTGCAGTATCGGCCATTGACAGAAGAAATCAGAACGTTGAAAACAATTGAGTTGTGAAGTTAGGTCAAATTTAGACATGGCAGATATGTAACTAATCTGGTTTTCTTTTGAGTTCGGGGCCATCCTCTGAGGGAACCAAAGAGGAAATGGCACACCACCCAGTGCAACACCAAACATCTACCATTAATTCTGAAAAACTGGTAGAACAAAAAGCAAAAGATTCAGTCAGATTTCCATTCTTGGTTGAAGATGTCTGGGTGAGTGTCCTAGGTTAGTTTGTGGCTATCTGGTCTGTGACTGACTTAAGTGCTCATAAAGAGACTGGGTTGCTGGGAAGTTGGTAGAAGGAAAACTCATCTTTCCTGATTCCTGGAAAAAAGTCTGGATGTTAAGAGTTAGCTAATATGAAGAGAAAACAGGACAAATACAATGAAAGATTAAAGCAAGCTTAGATTCAATTTTCATTAAATCTGAAGTTGCTTCAAAAAATTAAGTGCTTATGTCAAATGCCAAGGATTTCCTAAGTTCTTAGTGGGATATCATGAGTGCAGGCTTGTCTAAGTTGATTTGTGGAGACTAAGTGCTTTACGCATTATTAACTTATAAGCACTTGTCACACACATGAATTAGCCCAGTACTAGTATTTTGATTTTCCTAACAAGGGAAAAATAGATACAATACCCTTGCTGAAGGCACAAATTAGTTCAGAAGGCTGGATATATTTCATTATTTTTAACTTCCTATAATGTTTATCAGATTACTGTATTTCTTAAAAAATTATCTTCTTTCCAAGACATAATTTTGTATTTTGGGGGGTTAAAGATGTTCTTAAAAAATTCATATCCTATATTTTCCTTGACTTTCACTGATTGAGGGGGAAGCTTTTTACAAATCTAAATTATGTTTTAGGTCCATAGAAAGAGAAGAGCTAGAGCTACACAGAGACAAGAGTCCAAGGCTACTTAGCAAAACAGGAGTAAAAAATAATAATAATAAAGACAAGAAAGACTGGGGGACTGGTGTACTATATACAGCCTCAGATTTTGACTCAGTTATCAGAGCATTAGTTTGACAAAAATGAATCCACAAAGAGTTCAGAACACTATGAACACAAATTTATCCTTCTTTGCTCTCCTAGAACAGCTCTGTTAAAAAATATTTAGGCAATCAGTCAGCCAAAAAAGAAAGAAAGAAAAAACCACCAAAGAGATGAAAATTCCTACACTTCTACTTGGTCTGATCAGTTCTTTCAAAATCCCAGAAATAAGGACTCAAACCTCATAAATGTATTTACATAGCAGTAGCAAAGCTTATTATAAAGTCTCCTTTTGCATGTAGATGGTCAAGATAACAACCCTCTTACATATAATATGGCAGGAATGTACGGGCAGTAAAAAGACTACAAAAAGAGGGGCAGTATGCCCTCTAGGCCATACCAGTCATCCCACTAGACTTTGCTGGGAGCCCCATTAATACTTCTCAGCCAACTAGCTTGATTCCTGTTGGGAAATGCTTTCCAGGCCCTTTGGATAAGTTGGAACAAGTTGAGAATTTGTTCTTTTGGTCTGGTTTGACCTCTGTGGGATACACATAGGTCAAAGCAGTTTAAAAGGGGGAAAAAAGATTCAAGGAAAGAAAAAATGTCCACCAGAAGCCAAAGATAGTTCTTTCAGTTTTTGGTCCTTTGTGATTCCTCATATGTCTATGCACTTACTGTGGGTGAGCCATGGCACATGTCAGCGGACAACCCCCTTAGCCATAGGTGGCAACAGAGACGTTATCAGCTTCTACTCTGTTTGGGGCAGACCTGGCTAGGATGCCCTGGGTAGTTCATAGGGCATCAAATGAGAAAAACTGCTGGTATAGGTAGCATTTAGCAATATGAAATCACCTCTGATCACCTTCGTGGAAAAGTTAGGTCATAACCTCTGAGCTAATTTTGTTTGGCTTTTGTTAAAATAAGAGTTGAAGAGTGGTGATATTTAAAGATAAGACACCCTAAGTGGACCTAATTTCCCAGGAGCTCCTGTATGGAATTAATTCACCATGCTAGGGATTAGTCCCTTACAAGGGATACACTTGGCCCCCTTCTTCCTTCTTTCATACATTAGAAAGTCCTTTTTCAATTCTTCCCGGACAGTGTGCAATGCTCTGGGAGCCAGGCAGGAAGGGCACCCAGGCTAGTTCAGAGGGCTGGTGAGAAAGAATCTTTCCTCAGGAATGGGGCTGCTTTTCCTCATTGGGATTTTTGGTGTGCACTAGGCTTAGGCCTGGGAGGATCTCAAAACACAACAAGCAAGACACTGGTGTAATGAAAATCTCAGTCAAGTTCCTCAGTCTTCAGGTCTCATAAAATCTCCGCAGTGTGGGAGACTCTTTGCTTCTCTTTGGCTAAATGTCCACCCTTCCTTAGGTGCAGCCTCGAAGTTTTAAATATTATAACTGAGTTCAGAAATGATTTCCTCAATCTCTCCCTAGCTCCATTCACTAAAGAAATACTCTGCTCAAAAATGAAATATACATAACAGGCTTCAGAAACAGGATGCAATGAAAACTTGAGAAGTGTCTTTTATAAAAAAAAAATCAAAATTTGAAAACTTTATTCCAAAAGAGTCCTAATTTCTTGGCAGTGAGCCTCTACTGAGTTGTGGATATTTCATGCACACCCCTCACACTTCATTTCAGGTCATGTTTGAGATCGCCAGGTGAACTGCAGACTACATTTCACTAGAATGAAGTGTTCCCTAACAGCAGAGTGTGGCAGAGGTAGTCATGTCAGCACATAAGCTAGAATTGGATGATTGCATCATTTTGGAAGCATGGGGTATGAAAACATGCAGCAAAACAAAGGTTGGGATGGGAGACCAGAGGACACCCCCACTCACCATATGGGCTCTGGGAGGGGTGGGAAGGGGCTAAAGGCTAGAATATAGGGTATTTTCTGGCTTCAGAGTGAAAGGAAGGAAAAGTCTTGAAAATCTGGAGGGAACTTAAAGGAAAGACTTTGGGTGCCCTTAGTATACCCTACCAGGACAGCAGTAGGAAAGAAAAAAGTGAGACTTGCTGTAAAAACAGATTCCTCAGCTACAAGAGTTGCACGGCTCCCCGTGGGGCAATTGTCCTCATAGTGGCTCTGGAGCCTGGTAGGTACTAGAGGATGCCATTCCTTCACCAGCAGTTGATTTTTTTTTTTTTTTTACTGACCCCGAGACACAGGGCATTGTGGTAAGAGACCCCCACCATGTCTGTGGCACTCCTCTTGGAGATGGGTGGGCCACATGCGAGGCTCACTGGAGTCTTCAGTGAAAAGAGGACTGCCCACACACAAGCCTAGCTCTACCTTCTCCCTTTCATCACTTCACAGCCTCTCTCCTCTCTTTCCTCGATCGGAGATAGTAAGAACTAATGTTTGCAAGGGTGACCAGACATCTGACTGATGAATTATCTGAGACCTCCAGCACCCTCACTTATCACAGTGCATTAAGATGCGGTGGTGATTCCCAATGGAAGCAGAAGCATGAGCTGTGGGACCCAAAGGGTCCTCCTTTCAAGAGAAGAAGAGATGGACTCACACCTCAGAAGGGAAGTCCTAATGGGCTGCAGGGAAGGTGGGCATTCATCCTTATTAGGAGGCAATAGGAAACCAAAAATTATGATGATAATGAGCTTTCAAGTTAACAGAAAATTGCTTTATTCTCTTCAAAGAAAGGTAAGTGCAGGTTAAGGAAAAAGAAACCGGATTTCTTGTTCAAGGGAAGCTGAGTAAAGAACTGTGTTCATAATTTCATCAGCATTAGAAAAAAACAGGTGGCCGGTCAAGGGACCGCTTCTGTATGTAGCGCTTTACAACTCAACAGTGTTTATTTAGTGTGTGTTGGGTGGTGTGTGTGGAGGCGTGAATGTGTATGAGTGTTCAAGGAGCTCAGGTGTGCAGGAAGGTTTCGGGCATAGTCAGGTTGGTGTTCGTACTATTCATTGCGGGCAAAATCCATCCCTGGTAATTATTCAGCAAGCCTATTATTCTCCCGTGGTTAGGATGGCATGAAGTATCACTGTGGTTGGCTTTCTCAAATCGCCATCCAATGGACTCGCTGGCTCAGAGTGGTCATCAAGTTACAGGTCTCCCCCTAAGGAAAGCCCCACGCCTGAGGGGAGGGAAGCAACACAGCACACACAAAGCAGCCCACAGCAGCACTTGGGCATGGAATGAGGCTGAGCAGAGAAAACCTTAGACGCAATGCAAGGCCCAGCATCCATCTTACGTAACCATCACCCCTGTTAGGGCCATGCTCACGTTCCCAGCCAGCCCCGAGCGCATGTGGGAGAGGAACACGAGGGTGAAACAGGGCCTGCCTTGTTGGCCGCTTGTCCTGGGACTGCTTTGCTTTGAGACTGTGGGTCATAAAGCTCCATCGGTATCTAGCAGAGAAGTCCCTAACACAGGGCTCTCCAGCCATCTGGTTGAATCTGGCTTTTTGGAGCTGATGTTGTCATGCCTTAGTGTTGTGTCAACCTCAGGGGTGGAAGGAGTGGGGCAAAAAAAAAAAAAAAAAAAAAAAAAAACGCCTGCTCCCGCAGAGCCCCAGAGGACTGTGCTCAGGCTGGAGGAGGGCAGTGTTTATCCACTCATCTCTCAGGGCAAAGTCCTCAGGTTTTTCTAAGGGTCCTATACAGTCTGAGAGAGGGCAGCCCTGCCTGATACCCCTTTCAGGATATCAGTTTACCTCTTGTGATGGGACTAGGGAGAGGTTTGAGAGGGCCACTCACGTTCACCAGATCAAGATGGGAATGCATTCTGCAGAAAGGAGCGGCCTACTATGTCTTGAGGCAACCTGACTCCTAGAGGAAGAGCCCTCTTTTTATCAGAGCTTCTCTTCAGTGGGGGGATCAGATTAGGAAATGAACTGGTAGCTCGAGGCGATCTTTTGCCCAGCTTTTACTCTTGGGGCCTAGTCCTAGCCTACAGAGCATTCAGGGCAAGTAAGGCCCCATCAGAGCCAACTTCGCTAGAAGGAGTAGGCCAGGTTGGAGCTGAGGTATAGATACTAATCACCTTTAAAGCATCCTGATCAACTGATCCCCCAACCCCAAGCCGGCCATAAAGGCTTCAGGCCCAGTGGTCCTTCTTCACAGGGAGTCCTGAGTAAACCTAACCTGACTCCCTCAGGGAAGATTCGTGTCCAGCCAATTGGTCTTTCCCATGTTTATAAATGTCACTATCCTACATGGGTGGCCCCCTTTGATGCTTGCTCTGCCCTCCTGGGGGGCGGGCAGGAAAGGTTTAGCCACTGGCATATGACCTTTGCTGGGCTTGGCTCAGCACTAGTCTTGCTGCTTCACAAAGAGGCCAGCTGCTTCCAAGCCCAGAATGGCTGGCATGACTACGGCCGTGGTCACAGTACTGCAGCCAACACTGTTCCTGCTATGTTGGTTGGAAAACTGAATCTGCTTTGGGTCCCTGAGGTCTAACCCCTCCACTCTAACTCTATGCTTGGGTGGGAGGAGGGCTCCCGCTGACCAGTATCTAAAGGGGCCAAGGCTGGGAGCTTTGCATGGGTTTCCCAAACTGAACCCTATTGGGGTTGGTGCTCTGGCCCCGTTGGGGTGGGTATGACCCTTTCTAGAGCTACAGGCACCTTTGTGGACCCTGGGGGAACTCCTTACCTATCCTATCTACCACAGCACCTACTCTGTGGGTGACAGGCCTCAGGGTCTAAGGACTGTACCCACCAGCACCTCCGGGTCGGTTTCTTTGGCCCTCACCTCCACCGAATGGGCTTCTGGGCTATGGCTTTCCTCACCCAGACCAGCCCTTGCTGCTGTTGTCACAGCACCCTGGCTCCTTCCACTCTGGTCCTCCTCTCCCCAGCCCGCCCCTCGCCTCGTCCCTTTGGGATTCAATCCTCCTGACTTAGCTTGCGCTTCTCTGAAGCGTGAGATGCTCCTGCAGTTGCCCCAGTGGCAGGTGGCAGCAGTTCCTGCTGAGACACAAGAGACGGTAAGGAGTAGATGCTTCTCCTTCCGTCTCGACTACTCCCCAGTTAAGTGCCAGGATGCCTCCCAGGCTGCTTAGGGCTCAGACACAGGACAGCCAGATCCCTTGGAAGCTTACAGAAAAGTGGGAAAGGGCAAGGGAAGCTAAGCCACCCTCAAGGTCCCTTCTCCCCTGGGAATAACCCTCCATATTCCTGTAATCTCTTTCCCCAGCAAAGAGGCGGAACTATGGCAGTGCCCATCTTGCAAAGGGAAATAAAGCAATTTGGTGGATTTGACTTGTTTTTTCCATCTGTCCTTTACTTCCTCTTCTCTGATAACGTGTGGCATCCTTCAGCCTTCCTTCTCCCTCTTCCTCCCCCCCGGGCCGCACTGGCTTCCCAATTTGGTCTTGGTTTTCTCCCTGTGAGAGAAGAGCATGCATCGGAGGGGGGAGCAGCCTCTAGCACTTGTCATCTTCTTCCGTGTCACTCAGGAGGTCACTGACAGCTCCACACATCATGCCAGGCCCCGGTCCCCCACGCCTCCGTCGCCGATAGTGCCCATTGGGCATCTGCCAGCTGTGCCGTAGAGGTGGGGCGGAGCCAATGGTGTTGGACCGGCCCAGGCTAGTAGCCACGGCTGCCTCGAAGGTGAGTGTCTCCTCCTCGCCGCAGTCCGAGGCGTGGGAGTCTTCATGCAGGGCCAGGTAGGGCTCGGAGATATAGTGCTGTGGGGAAGAATGCTGGCCCTGCTGAGGGTGCAAGGAGTTGGAAGACTCCGTCAGGCAAGCGCTGTTGCTCTCAAGGGCCTGAGAGGCCAGTGGGGACCCTCCTTCGCTTCCCTCTGGAGGTGGAGAGATGCTGCCAGCATGTCGCATCAGGGAGCTGTAGGACAGGAGGGGTCGAGGCTTTGGTGGGACAGGTGGAAGCTGGCGACGACTTCGTCTTGGGGTGCTGGTGTCAGAGATGGAGGGTATGGAACTCTCACTCAGGGAACCAGTGCCCTGAATTGCAGGAGAAACATTAAACATTAGAAACAAAAAAAAAAAAACAAAAAAACATTAGGCTAGGCTTCCTAGGATCCCTTCTTAGGTCCCAATTAAGGTCCCTGATCCCTCATCTGGAGAGCTCTTGGAGTCGGAAATCTAGGGTAGGAGGCCTGAGGAGGAGTCCCCTGTACTCTTTAAATCCTTCAAAGATGAGGGGATGGAAGGCAATGGAGAATGCTATACCATCTATATCAATGCACCTCAACTTTGACTGGACAGATCTCTGATGATCCTGTTCAACTAAAAATGCAGGTTCTTAGAGTGAGACCCTACCTCGAAAAAAAAATGCAGGTTCTGCAGGGCTGGGGAAGAGACCTGAATGTGTGTTTCTAACTAGCTCCCAGCTGTGGGACCATAGAATAGACAGTTGACTAGCAAAGATCTGGAAGCACTATGTATGTAACACAAAGTGCACACAGAAGTTCTGTTAACGTTCTATGAGACCAGGCGTGGTGGAACACGCTTTTAATCCCAGAATTTGGGAGGCTGAGGTAGGCGGATCACTGTGAGTTTGAGGCCAGCTTGAGACAACACAGTGAATTCTAGATCAGCCTGGGCTAGTGTGAGACCTGACCTCAACAAACAAACAAACAAACAAACAAAAAAGACAGCTTAGTGAAAGGTGAAAGAACACTCTGGGACTGCTGTTTGGGGAATCTCTTTCTGGAAGTAGATTCTAAGGGAAGCACAAATTGCCTTCTCTCATCTTTACTTCTGTCTTGTCATTAGTGGCTTTCAGACCTCAGCTTCCATATCCATATATCCAAGGGTACCTGAGCCCAGGTGGTAAATGGACTCTAGAACAGATCTCTCAAGAAGTGTCTCTTAAGGAGGTGTCCTTTCACATGCATATTTCTAGTAATTTCAATAGAACTCAAGAGGTCCTGGGAATGTGCAGTGCTAGCAAGCTCCAGGAATCATTCTGTTCTGCAGTAAAATTTGAAAAACATTGTTCTAGAAGGCAAACCTTGTTAGATATCAAAGTTTGCAATGGAGTTCCAAGCCAGACAGCTTCTTGGGTCTAAGCCTGAGAGCTGAATCACCATTTCCCACTAATACTAAGGATCACACAAGAGTCAAACCTTTATGGGTAAAGCACCATCTTTATGTCTGGCTGTAGTTGTACCTCTGGATTCTGAGGATGGGAGTATCCTCTGGAGACTGACTTTCTTGAGGAGAAATCCTGTATTCTGTGAGTTCACACCTTCTTTAAATGCAGCCTACTTTTATATAGCAGTGTGGTTTCTTGTGAATATCAAGCTCTGACCACCTACAAAGGCCTACATAAGGCTGTGGACATCTGTGTTCTGTCCCTAGTGATAGAAATTAGGAGCAGGGTAGCCTTCTTCTGCACATAGGTAAGGACAGAGGCCCAAAAGAACACAGATGTCAACCTGTGTGGCTGGACTAGAAGGCAACTCCAGTGTGACTCAAGATGGTGATCAAGGACAATATTCTGGTTCTTCCTCTTAATTTTTCAAAGTATTTTTTAAAATTTTTTCTCCCATCTGTGGGCTCTTTTTGGGTCTGCCCTCTCCTCCCTGACCCACCAACAAATCAACCCCCCCAAGTACATTTAGATTTAACCAATGAAAATCATCCCACATGGACATGTCCTTTACCTCTCCAAGGCAAGTCACCTGCTTGGAACCCTCTGTAGCTTGAAAGTCTCTGTTTTACTTTCTGTTTTGTTTTCCTAAAATAAATCTTTCATAACTTACCTTTCTCTGTTTCTACACCTGCCAATTCTTTGCTAGTCATTTCAGAGAGCGATTGGTTTGGGAAATTAAGAGGGTCTGTTGCTCTAACCCCTAAGCTATACCTGTCCAGATCCCCAGAGAGCTCTGTCACTCACAACACTGGTAACACTAGCATAGCAGTCCTCCCTTCCTTGTCTTGTTGCAGGGCCACCTTGCTCTCCATACTCACCTGTCTGTTGGGGGTCTGTGACCGGCCCTCACTGGGTGACCTGGACTGACGGCGCTCTGGGGACTCCCAATCAGCCTGGGTCCCCCGTTCCTCAGAATTGCAGCGGGAAACATCAGGAGAGAGAAGGTGCTTCCGCTCTTTGGATCGTCCCCGCTCCCTGCCCCCTGAGCGGTGGGTGTCAGACTTGTGGCCTGTGAGAGATGGCAAATACAGCTGGTTATAATTCAGCTCACTTTGTCTGCTGGAGATCATCTCCCACCCAGGAATCACCCCCCAGCCAGGGATTGGGCTACTGTGAACTAAATGTTTGTGTCCCCTCAAAATTCAAGTGAAGCCTAATCTCCAATGAAATGGTGACAGAATGGAAGGCCTTTGGCAGGTGGCACGCTCATGATGGATAAATGCCCAGAAATAGAGCTTGCTTTCTCTCTCTGCTATATATCCCATTAGGGCACAATGAAAAGTGGTCTCCTGCAACTAGGAAGAAGGTCTATACCAGACTGGGCCTGCTGCCACCTTGACCTCAGACTGCCTAGCCTTTTGAATTTACTAAATAATCCTCACTTCTCCAGGCAAGTCAATAGGTAATTTGAATGGGAAGTGTGAGAGAAAAGCTTTAACAAAAAGAGAGAGAGAGAGAGAGATTCTGTGAGAGGGTAAGTCTACAAGGTGCCACTGAAAAGACACATCAGAGAGAGAATGCAATCTGTTCTCTTCAGTTTCCGTTTATGCCAGACATGATAAACATAGCACCTTTGCCAACAATATGGCTCAGGAATTCTGTATCCTACGCATGGGCTTGCAGCTTTATCAGGAAGGATGGGAAGTATCAGGGAAGGGAATTAAGAAGGTTCTGGGAATGAAATATGACACACCCGATGCAACACCAAGGCGAGAAGACTGGGATTAAAGTCAACGTATCTCAGTTCTAGCCTTGATGCTGGTAGAGACTTGATAGGAGCCAGGACACAGCTTTTAAAATTGATTCCTTTAATTAGTATAGTACATTGAATGAAACTAATGATTTCTCTCTCTTGTTCTGCGTGTTTGGAGACTATGTGTGGTATGGGTGTGTGCATGTGGCACATGCATGCATGTGAAGGTGATGTGCGTGCATGGTACCCATGCACACAGAGACCAGAGCAGGATAGTACAGTCTTCTCCTATCACTCTTCTGCCTCATTTACTTGAGATACGGTCTCTCACTGAACCTGGAGTTCATGCTGCTTCTCAGTTTCACTGACTGACCAGTGAGCCCTGGTGATTCCTCTTGTCTCTGACCCCCTCCCTCACCCTCAGCATTGGAGTTACAGGTGCACGAGGCTATGCCTGGCTTTTCACATATGTGTTGAGAGTTAGACTCAGGTCCTCATGCCTGTGTCAAGCACTCTTACCCACTGAGCCACCTCCTCAGTCTGAATGTACTGATCTCTAGCAAAACCCAATCAATGTACCGCATAGGGAGGGGTGGGGAGGGAGAGAAAATGGGAGAGTAAGGGGGAGAGGGAGTCTGGTGTATGAAACAATTCCAGATAGACCTGTTTTGGTTATTGGTGGGAGCTGGTGGCTAAGTACAGGAGCCCCCACCATGAGACGGGGTTTCTACTACACCCCTTAGGAATCGCAATGGTCTTGCGGAAGAGCCTATTGGGAACCTTCAATTCATATGAATGGTATAGTCCTGTTCTCAAGAAAGGAATCATCATTTATGATGAACACTGAGGGCTTTGGTTTGTTTTAGGACTTTTTCAGAGATGGGAACTCCTTGGGGTAAGGAGCATTCTTCCTTCCTTTGCTTCTTGAACCTTTGTCTTTTCCAACATTTTGTCGCAGTCATCTGTGGTCCTTGCCAGAACAAGTCTACCAGCTGCCTCTGAAGACAGGCGGCTGCCGGAGATCCTCTCACCAGAGTCGGAGTTCAGGCGGTGGGCTGACAGCCGCAGGGAGGAGTGGTAACTTCGGCGACGTGACTTGTAAGTATTTTCACTACTTCGTTCCATGGAGAATTCCTCCAGCCATGAGGAATTTGAACGTTTATCCCGAATTGTAGAAAATGAGCGTCTCATGGAGCTAGGGTCTGTCACCACCTGGGAAGAGCCCCCAGAAGAACACAAGGACTTGATCAATTATTGAAAGGATCTAAAAGTCCAGAAGTGGGACTTCAATCCCTAGTAACTGCCACCTCCCTTGAAGTTCTCTTGCAAAGATCTTAACTAAAGATGCTACTCAGGAAAGTGTGCTATGTCAACACAGTCACTGAAACTGGCCTGGGATCATTTCTTTGTGCCCAAGAATATAAGCAGTGGATTCAAGAATACAAACACAGTATTCTAAAAGCTTTGTAGAACATGTGCAGACACTGTGTAAGCATCCCATAGAGCCATCTACTGTAAGGGCACAGTCAAGACCTGCTACAAATACTGAGCTACATTGAAATAGGTAAGCACAAATATCAAAATGGCTATGCCATAAAGGAAGCATGGCCTTTTCTTCTCTTCTTTTTCGCTTGATAGAGAAGGCCCTTTCCTATAGCACTAAATCCTAGGAGAGCTTACTACCCAACCCTTACTAACTACCACCCTCCCTTCTGCTACCCTAGCCCCACTAAAACTCTGGTGTTCACATTCTTCACAGATGTTGAAACAGAGTCACAAAAACTTCTTGTCTCTGTCAAAACCTGATGTAAGACAGACAGACAAAGAAGCCAGGAAAACAGACAAAGAAATGAGGTGTGGCCTGTGCTGGTTAAGACAGTCCTGACATACAGTGGAGTGTACAAGTAAGTACATATGTACTAGAGGAGCCAGGAAGTGAGCAAAGGATGGAAAATACACAGGAAAAAAAATTCTGGAAAAATCTCTCCTGCTTGGCTGGTTGAGTCTTAAAAATGCTTATCCCAGTGTGAGAGAACTTAAGCCATTTTGCTGGGAAGGAGTTCACTTGAAACACACTGTAGAGGAACAGGCTCTATTAGAGATAGTCCATGAGCCAGATTTGGTTTTATGGGTAAGGGGTGGGGAAAAATTCAGGGCTTACCTGAAAATGTCAGGTATTTCATAACCCACCTAATAAGCTGCCACCGAATAAGGTAGGTGGTCTTTGTCTTTTTACCTGGGGATCCATAGTCAGACGTGGCATAGAGGATGCCCTCCCTGATCCCGCATGCTCCTGAGTGTCCGAAGGAAGGTAGATGCCATGGTTAGAGGACTGCACGCTTTTTAATTCACTAACCTCTGGCTCCTGGAAATAAACACACAGCCAAGCTTGTGGGACTTGGTTTCATCTGATAGTTTCTCACCTCCTATGGAATGATCCTGCCTCTGTAAGAATGGCTCTGAGATGGGAGACTGTGTTTTTAAGGTCTTAGTGGGTATGTGGGTATATGTATGTGTTTATGTATACACATGTGGTATCCCAGATTTCCTGAACAGAGATCTCTAGCTGGGATGGAGAGGTAAAGCCTGCCTTTTCTAACAGAGGCTGCATTTTTAAAACACTAAGTAATGCTTTAAGGTATTATAGTTTTATCAAACAAACATTTTTGGTAACTATACATTTTAGATATGTGAAACATCCTTTCTAACAGGTGAGAGTTTTGTTTATTTTATGAGGAAGGCTTTTGGCAACTGAGGAGTCACTAATTATCTGATATCAAATATGTTGTGTCAAGCTTTAAGATGCACAAATTTATTAGGTAAAAGTTTACGATTAAAACCATCTGTCAGAAATTCACTAAGTAATGCAATCCAATAGAAACACAATGCAAGCTACTTCTCTGGTTAGATGTGTGGTTACTAGGAAAATTTTACTTAAATATTTTCTTTAACCCAATATACTCAAATATTGTCACATCAACAAGTAATCACCATAAAATGAATGTGATATTTTACATTTCATTTGGACTGATACCATTTTAAGTGATAATCAGCCATATGTGACTAATATGTACAGCATCAAGAGTGTTACATGGTTGGAAGCCAAATTCCTTTGTCATTTACCAGGTTAAAGAATGTGAGTTTGGCAGTTGTATATATACTGTATGAAGATTGCCAGTATCACTGGGTGAAGAATGAAGCTGCCTTAGAGATGCTTATATAACCCACCCAACGAAGAGATCTAAGAGCATCTGAAGATTGTACTAGGAAAAAAAAAGTCATTTTATATTTAGGAAATGAGAGCCTAAAAACATGAGTGCAGGAGTAGGGCACTGCTCAAAGGAATGGATGCCCCCCTCAGCCTTCATGGTTAGTGGTGTGTATATGAGGAGGGGCTCCCCAAGATATATGATGTGTGCCCTTGTGGAAACTGAGGAAGTTATGGCACTTGCAATACATGGTTTATGTGGCACATAATTCTGACTCCAAACAGACGTGGTAACAACACTGTGGTCTACAGGTGTCAGAGGCGGTGTGAGACACACTCCATATGCACACACACAAATCATGGCCACACCTCTGGACACTGGGCAGAGACCCTGAGGAATGAGCAGGAGTACACAGTGGTGAGCGTGTAGCATGGCTGACACCTGAGTTAAAGTACGGACACTAGCACTGACAAGGTGAACATAGATCCAAAAAGTCCTGGCACTACAGCTCGGCCTGGGGGGGGGGGGACCCACAGAAATGATGAGGTAGTAAAGTCTTCCTAGGGGAAAAAAAGACACGTTATTGAGGTTTTTTTTTTTCCACCAAACTCACCAGGTAGAAAAAGTATAAAATGCTGAGGCCTTTTAAGGATCAAACTATCTGTACCAATTTAGTTCCTAGGCCTTGGTACTAAGAGGGGAAAGTGGGGAATTACTGCAAGAAATCCTACCCTCTACCCCAATAACAACCCTGAGAAATTTCTCAGCTCACCAATGGTGTCTGGCCTTGCTGCCTTCCCAATGCACACATGCATTATCCTCTATTTCAGCGACCACAGGAACAGTTACCCAGCTGAGCTACTGAAGCATTCTCTCCTCTGAGAACACATTCCAGCACACACCCATGCCCCACAAGCAGGCCTCATTCACTGCACCACATTATCCATTTGGGGTGACTCTGTGATGGACAGTAGTGGCAGGAGGGGGTCAGGAGATAAACGAGGGAAGCAAATAACCACTGCTCACTTAGCATTAGCTGTCTACACAGACTTGGAAAAGGCCACATTTGTCTTGTTCTCTCTGGTCCAATTAAGCTTGGAAGGAGATATAGGCTCATGGCTCCTGAACTAGGAATATTAGTAAAGATGATTAACTTTGACAATCACATTTACCTTTGCTTTAATTGGCTGTCTTTTCTCTAAGCTTGAACTTGACTCATTAGGCTTCTCAGAAACTTTACCATCTACGCTACTGCAAAATTCATTTTGGGCCCAGGAAAATGACCTTAGGGGCCTTTTGGAATATATTTGGCCTTGTAGAACAGCAAACAAAGGGAACAATTTGCCTGAACCAACACACAGGAGAAGTGATAACATCTTCTGTTCTTCTTAGTAGAGAAAGAGAATCAGTACTGTGAATGCTACCACTAAGTCCTAGAGGAGGTGGACTTCATTAAAGGCAGGCAGGGGCATTCTTGTGTTTCTGTAAGCAGTAGCTGGTACACTGCATCACCTCGTTAGAGCCACTCATTCTGTGATGTTTTATCTTGAAGCCTCCTATCACAGGCAAGATTTTATAAGTAACGTTTGCTTCTAAACTGAATGCTCAGAGATATTTCAGGGCTTAGCCTGAAGCAACGTAAGTTCCTCTAGGAGGGAAGGGATCTCTAAAACTATAAAACTGGAAGAGTGAACCTGAAAAACTGGGCCCAAAAGCGCTGAAAAAATGACAGTGGGGGAGATCAGACATCCAAGCAATATTTTTTGAGCTCATATAGCTCATTCATTCACCAGAGATTGCTGTTCTTGGAACTGTCCATCATCGGCTGGGTCCATACAAGCCAACTGGAATATTTCCTGCGGGGAGAGTGGACTCATTGAAGGGTATCCACTCCGGCCACTCCTGAAAAGCAATGCCAAATTCAGAGGTAATGAGAGATAGAGAAACAGTCATGCCATAAGTTCCACTATCAAGTCCCACCCCATGTAAGAACTCCTTCCCCACAAGGACAACACCCTGTACTCTCGGCTGGCTTATGAGCTGCTGACTTGAAGGTGGCTGGGCCTAGAACAGAAGATGTTTAAGAAAGTATTAGAAAACATGGAAACTGCTGTTCTCAACCTGCATTTGGAGTCATTCATCACTCTTCTGGCAGCTAGAATATCTGTGACAAATGACATCATTTGTCACACCCAGCCATATGGAAGACCAGTGCTAGATTATAAACCTGTTTCTGTTGAGTTTCTCCATTGGACAGAAAAATGCCATAGTTTAAACAGTGAACAGCTTGTTTAAACATTAAGCAGCCATAGTCTTTTAAAGAAATGTCCCTACTCTTCAGTAAGTTGGCTTCATCGCACCAGTATTCATAGCCAAACTAAACTCAATGCAGTTCAATTCCATGAGCATTTCCTCAAGGTTGTCTCTATGTTGCACCCTGTGTCTGTTGTTTCATGAACTACATGATTTCAGGGATGGGACTGAAGTGAAGACCTCATGATTGCTGATTGGGCAGGAGGAGGTTTAAATGGTGATGAGTAGAGACAAAGACAGAGCCTGAAAAGTCTTTAGAGGCCTTTGTGATAAGCTCATCCATGGCTCTTTGCTTACTGACTGTGGATGCAATGTGACCAGCTCAAGTTCTTGCCACCATGATTTCCCTACCATGATGTACCATACCCTTGAACTGACAAAAATAAACCCTTCCTTCCTTAAGTTGCTACATGTTAGAGGTATTTTTATCATGGCAATAAGGAGAGTAACTAATACGGCCCACAAGTGAAAGGTATGGAGAGCTGTCACAGCACATTCTCATCAAGCCATGGCTATTTATACAATCGTAAACACCTAGCTGGTTAGAAAATTTGCCTTCTGTTACAGTTCACTGCCACCAGTACAGTGACAGCTGCCATTGGCCTGATGGAGAATGTACAGTGAGCAGAGTGGTTATAGGAAGAGGGACAGAGTCAGCACAGCAGCTTCCGAAGGTGGTGGGCCTCGGAGGGGATGTGGCACCATCTCTCCTGCACTCAGCCTCCTGCTGTAGACACAACCATCTCATAGTAGAGTCTACTGTGGATGACTCTGCATTTAGTGGAACATTTATGGCATGAATAAGGATTGCCAAAGAATAACCTGAGGAGCAATCTGACTAGATTAGCCTCACAGATATCTGAAGGGCAGAGCATCACTTAGTGGGTCCACTAGCTGCCAGGGAGAGTGTTAGTAGAATTTTCACAACTGCTCCTGAGTCATTGATATTTAAATGATCTGCCTAAATGTCAGTCCTCTCTTGGTGTGTCCTTCCTGAAAATCAAAGAGCATGATGAACCCTGCTAGTACAAGACACCCCTTTAGACCTGTGAGAATAAAAGTAGAATCTTCAATAGGTGGTAGGTGGAGAAGACCTTTTCTGGTTTGAGTATGTCCCCAAAATTTAAAGTGTTGAAAATTTCATTCCTAAAGCTTTACATTTATGTTATCTGAAGGTGTGACATTTGGAAGGCAATTAGGATTTGGTGCCATCATAAGACAGGAGCCCTCAAGATGTATTAATGGCTTTATAACAGGAATGAAAGACCCAATGGCCCAAGTTAGCAAACCTGCTGCATCTTACTGTGTGATGCCCTCCACCACAATATGATGTGATAAAAAGGCTCTCATACCAGATATGGTGAGTTGCAGAACTGTCGGCCAACTAAAATTCTATTCCTTATAGACTACCTAGTTGCAGATATCTGGAATCCTAGGAGCATGGGAAAAGTGATGATGATGAAAAGTGAAGAGGTAGGCGAGGTGAGAGGCCATTGCTGCACTCTAAACTTTACCCTAAAATCAAAAAGCTTCATAAGCAGGAGATGACTCAGTTCAACCCTGTCTTGTGGCTCAGTGACTTCAGGAATTCTGCTTGTTTCCTGTTGTTCTAACAAAGAAGCCTGTGCTTCAAACATTCCTTCCAGGAGTTTCTCTGCTCAGTGCCTCACTTTCCTGGAGAACAGCTGACTGGGGTCAGGGATCTACTAACTATGATCACCACCATAGATCTCAGAAAATCTCTATGAATAATGCATAGATCTAGAAATACAGATGGTCCTGAGGAACTTGCCTACCATTCCCCCTAGAGTCCCCATCTCAGGGATGGTACTCACTTCCCACCCAAAAGTTCACACCACAAACACAAGGGTCACCTTGATTCTTCTCTCTCCTTCACTCCACATAGCAAATCAATTTTCAAATCTCACCCAGTCTACCTATCAAATATCTCATCTGCTCACTTCCCTCCATTTCTGTCCTGGTAGTCCAAACTACTGGCACTGATAATTTACACAATCACAGCAAGCTACTAAATAGATGTCCTTAGAACTGCTACCCCAATTGGTTTAGTCTATATTGAACTCATGCATGAATTTTTTTTTTTTTTTTTGGTTTTTCAAGACAAGGTCTCACTCTAGCCCAGGCTGACCTGGAATTCACTATAGAGTCTCAGGGTGGCCTCGAACTCACGGCGATCCTACTACCTCTGCCTCCCGAGTGCTGGGATTAAAGGCGTGCGCCACCACGCCCGGCTCTCATGCATGAATTTTTGACAGCACAAATCTGATGTCACTCTGAAGCATAACCCCACTTTCCTAAGGCAAAAATTAAACTACTTTATCTTGTTTACAATGACCTCTAAGTCCTAAACTCTATGTAGCACTCTCAGCCTGTCAGGAGCCACCTGTCTTGATCTCTTTTCTAACCATATTAGTTTTTAGGCACCTTAAACTACTACACCCTCACCTCTCTTGAAGCACTTGCCTTCCAAGTCTCAGAATTACTTCCTTGGGGAATCCCTATGTCCCTTCTCCCTAGCAGCCCTACCACTGATGAGTGGCTTCCCTCTCATGGTGTTGCAATAGCCTGCCCCTGCATTTGAACCTGAATCACTCATATGACTTCTGCTTCCATATTTGTCTCCCTGGGGACTAGGATCCTGATAGCTGAATTGCCAGTGCTTAGGTCAAATTGGCTCTCAACAAATGTTGGTAAAATCAGTGAGTAACTGAATTGAAAAAAAAAATATATGGAAGAGAGGCTGAAGTGATCCCAAAGCATGGGTTCATTTGCGAAGAAAATTATAGACAAAACAGAGATCTAGATACTGGAGCAAGTGGGTGATTTCCATTTCTAGACAAATAACCCATGCAAAACAGTGTAAATTCTTGCAGCAAGTGGGACCCAATTTCTCTAGTCATACCTCTTCCCTCTCTCCTGTACAGAGCAAAAAATAATAAACACCTAGTTTCTATGGACAGAAGAATCCATATACTACTCTTTTACCACATCAAATTATCTATAAAAGTAACCAGTAGCCTTGGCCATAACTCTCGGCATTTCCTTCTCTTCCAAATATGTTGGAGTATGACACCTGAAAATGCTTTGTGAAAACAGATCTCTAACTCCACAGGCAGAAAGAAATTAGTGGTGTGAGAAATTCCAAATGGTGTTCCAACAGAGGTTTCATTCCATAGCTGTGGATATCACTTTCTTGCTCTATAGTCAAGTTTACTCCTAACTGATGACTAGTTGTACAAGAAGCTAAGCCCAACCACAAAAAAAATGTATTTACAATGAGCAGGGGAACTCATGCCTTTTGGGTGTCTACTCCACACTTGCTAATAATAGAAAGATAATGTCATAATGAGATGTGCATCCTAGAGTAGTCACTTATGAATAATGACCAAATTGAGGACAAGCCTCAGAACTCAGAAGCTTTGGCAGACTCTTTAATTATGGTTTTGTTTTGACTTCCATTATTTTTTTCTATTTCAAGATTTCTTTTGGTCATTAAGATAACAAGGTATAGGAGAAAGACTCCAGAGCCAGAAGTAATAGATTCGAAATGCTAGGTCTGCTTTCTCCTAGCCATGGTCTCTGTTTTTCATTTGTCAAAATGGTGAAATATAAATATGGAAATCTATGTGGAAAGATACATATGCATACGCATATTTTCCAGAGTATAGGTTGCTACTGTAATAAGAATCAAGTAAGAGCAAGTAAACAGTGTTTCTAGAAGTATTGACTCCACAGAAATAATTCAGTAACTGTTGCTTCTCTTCCCCTTTACACTCAGCAATCATGGCCCTCCTGAAGCACTTCATATCTTCAGTAGGACACTACAAGTAACAATCAAGAATCTGACAGATAATGAGTCTTCAAAATAGATCTATAGCTAAGATGCTAGTGTCTTGAAACATGAGTCAACACTCCCCTCTGCAGCTGTCCTTTCAGAATCCAACATATCTGATGCTGGTTATAGCATTAAGCATCTTTTTGGGTTTCTCTTATCCATGCTGGTTGACTATTTTCAGATACTCAACCTCAGGAAAATAACTGGCTTGGAGTATGATTTCTTGGACATTTCTAGGCAAAGATGTTCCAGGCCTGCAAAGTGGCATTTGTGACAAAATACACGCAGGAGGTGGGGACCCCTTTGGTGTTACTCACAGGCCTGAAACAGGGTCTTGTTGGAGATAAGGCAGGGCTTTGGCATTAGCGATGATCTCCTGAGGCAGTGATGAGGGCTCCATGCGTTGGAACATGGGTGCATTTTTCTGTATCAAAACAAAGAATTCCCATGACTCCCTGGGGACTGCTATGGAGTAAGATACAATTTAAATGAGCAGCACAGATGCATCATTGATTCTTTGTCTGTTTCCACTGTTGATCTGCTTGGCTTCTAATCCCATAGCATTCCAACTTTCTTGGGCCCTGAAACTCTCACTGCCCTTGCAGTGATGCTAACAGCCTGTCCTCTCAGGAGCCCACGTGATTGCTCATGGCCCACCCACCCGGCATGCTTCATTAAGCTTCACCTGTTCTTCCAGCTGCTGCCTCTGCTTCTTCACCTTACTCTGTTTATAGTAGTCCATGATCATCATTGCTGCATATATTTTGCCCACTGTCAGGTCAGAGGCTAAAAACAACACAAATGGGGCATGGTGATGAGCAGGAGAATATATGGGTGGGCATAAGCTTTCTTACCAGCTCTCTGAAGCAGCTTTGCATTTTCAGAGCCCATTGATCCAGTGTTTGCTGAGGCTCTGAATGTCAATAGATATGCCTGTGATGACAGGACAGTGGTAAGAAGTTCACTAGGAAACACCACCTCCTATCATTCTAGATGTCCATGTCTAAGAAACAACACCTTTTACCAAATTAAAAGTATTTTGTGGAGACAGGGAGCTATTCTTCCAGAAAGGTACATTTACAACCACAATGACTGAGCCTGAGAAACAAATTCCAATTAATTAAAAGGACTTTAGGGACAGAAAACTTAGTTCTCTAAGAGTAAAGGAGGAACCTTCTTATATCTTCTTGGTCACTCATTCCCCAAATAGCATGGCCTTGGCGTGCTAGGTCACAATGACAAGGACACTTGGGAGGAGCCCTCACACCTTTGGGCATGGGGACAAGCAGATCCAGCATCTTCTGGGACAGATGAGGCCAAATGGCCAGGGTCTCCTTTTGTAGCTCTGAGTCTAGCTGCTGTCTGTCTGCACCACCTAAAACAAGATAAATTAGTAATAAAAAAATTAGAACAGATACAGAAATAATAAGGACTGAGGAAGGAGGTGGGAGCAGAAGCTGAATCAGCGTGGCACCTCACATTCTGAGAGGAGACCTTGGCAGTAAATGACAATAGATCTTGGTATACGGGTCTTTGTGCTGAGGAAGCAGAACACACTTTGGCTGCCATTTCCAATGACTCAGGCATATTAATGCTTCAGCAGTCTGAGTCCCTGAGACCAAGATTAACTTCTTCACGGGTTCTAGAGCCTCTGAGGTGCTCAGTACCTCAGAAGGGAAGCCAAAACAGCTACGAGGAAGCCTCTTGTGTCTTTATTCATACATTATTTCTTCCAGAGACCCCAATCCACAGTTTAAATGACCTGACTTTTAAAAAGGACTTGGACCAAATGCGAGAAGGCAGAGGTCTATCTGGGAGCAATAGACTGTTTATGTCATCAACAACTGAATTAGCAATCAAGATGAGACGAGTACTGCCACGTCCTTCAAGGTGAGACTCGCTTTAGAAGCCTCTTGTGATTTGAGAGGAAGAGTCCATATTGGGAGGAAGATGTCAGAATTAAAATTTATAGGTCCAATAAATAATATTTCTATGATGCTACAATATGCTGGATGTGGAAGAGCAAACCATTTATTTACCACAAAAGGGCAGCTTTTAAAGTTATTGAGTATTAGAGGTGAAACCAGAACCCTGATATTTAACTGCCTTGTTGTGGCCGTGGCTGGCTGGACAATGGTTCAAGTGGCTCCATCCTGTACCATCTTGCATGGGTAATTTCAGAATCTCCCACCCCCTTCCAGGCTATAGCTTCTTCTCTTCCCTTGCTAAGCTGACCTTTGGCAATTTTAATGTCCAGAGCTGTCCGGATCAGAGCCATAAGTGTGGAGGTGAAGTGGACTGTCATGTCTTCAGCTACAGGCATATTCATCAGGACCAACCTCTGTGTGAAAGAGAAAAGAGAAACAGCAGGCAAAAAAGAACAAAAAAAAAAAACATATATTGAAAGACACCTTGGTGAGAAGGGAAGAAAAGTGCAGAAGTCAAGTGCACAGACAAAAAAGAAGGGCAAGGATTCCCCATCCAGCCCTACTCTCCTTGCTTCTCACTGAAGGCTCATTGGCTGCTGCTTTTCTAGGGAGTGATGCCAAATTCCAAGGTAAGGGGCTTCCCTAATCATTCTGTAGAACTCCCCCATGAGGAGTGCTAAGAATGTCTTCCATGGGGATGGGAAGTGATTTCAAGAAGTGGCTCAGGGAAAGGAGGCAGCTCTGGGAGGTGGCTCCTTTCCCTGTCTCAAGGCTGGTCCATATTTTCATTTGTCCCATGAACACCCCCCAACTTGATGGAAAGATAGCGATGGAGAGAATTGGCTTTGCTTATCTCACTTGAAATATGTATCCTCATGCCCCCTTTTTGAGTCTTTAAAAGATGAAATTTGCCAGCACATGACTGAACATGCAGAAGTTCAAGTTATCCAAGGGATGCCGTGGAGCAGGATGGACAGGGAGAGAGTGCAAACAGGCTCGAGGGGGGAAGGGATGAGGGAAGCAGGGAGAGAGCAGAGAGAAGGGGCACAGGCAGGAGCAGAGTGGGCAGGCCCTGTTCCCCTCACCCAGCGGAAAGGATTCAACTGAAATGGCCAAATCCACTTTCCCGAGAGTATCTCCTTTTCGGAATCATCATTTAACTTTTCTCCAAGTCCCCTCTCCTGTTCTCCTCCCAAGCTTCACCTCAGAAATACAGAGAAGTCAGTGCTATTTCTCACCACCTGGCACTTTTGGATGTGACCATCATGAGCAGAAAGGACACCAGCCTCTATGCTGTGCATAAGGAGCCATGTACTGGGGCCGAGGAGGGTCCTAATGGCCACATTCCAGCGAGGTGCTGTCTGCAGCGGTTTAACTTAAAGATAGCAGAAGGGCCTCTGAAGAGCCGCCAGCCTGATGGTGGTGGGGAGGTGATACTTCCCAAGCTAAGTCTCTAGTACTCAACTGGAATATCTTGTCTAAAGCAATGCCATGGACATGACATCTTAGGGTATAAAGGCAGTATCTTGTTTGGATCCCAGTTCCATCTCGCTCACTTCTGTGAACTTCTGGGGAAGTGGCAACATTTCAATGATGTCCACCTAGGTGAATGAAAAGGCTCCAGAATTCTGGGCCAACCCAAAGAGCACAGAGGAGCTATCACTAATGAGTGAAAAAAATTGCAGGTTCTAGAGCTATGAGCACTCTAATGACAGGTGATTCCCAGTGTGCAATGCTACCTTGAGCGAGTACGAGAAATCTACCCACTACTCGGTCATGCTGAGAGGGCAAAGCTAGTGCAGAAGGCCTGTCATTGCCCTCTCCCTTGTCTCCAGAAGAACCAGGCAGCTGAGCCAATGGGGAAGAAGGAAACATTCCTGTCTGTCACAGGACTGAGGATATGTTCCCTGTTTGTCCTTATATGTAGAAGGAACTTAAGCCATTGTTCCTTCCTATATGTTGTGGGAAGAAATTTGTTTGGAGTTTTCCTCTCTCCTAAAAATTTCTTCTGGAACCATGTTTAGGAATTTTTGCATTATTAATTTTTGCATTATTTCCTAACTTGTCTATGTGAACCTTTCTTTCTTTTTCTTTTTCTTTTTCTTTTTTTTTTTTTTTTTTTTGGTAAGCTCCGATGGATATTTTGTAGTAGGCCATATAGATTATTCCCCTGGCCACCACTCTCCTCCTTTATAAGGAAAACAAGCCACTTAACAATGTCTTTCTAGGAACTGCTCATGAGAAGAGAAGCCACACACTTGTCAAAACACAGAGTAACACATCAAAAGCTCCACGATGAACAGTGCTAGAAGCCACTCTTAAATCCTTTCGTGACTTCATCCTGACATTAACTTTCCTGACACTTCAGTCTTTCCTTCCCTCCTCCACCTCCCCAGCCCAGCTTCCTCCCATGTTCTGTCCTCCCCACAACTGGATCCCATTTTCTGTTGGTCTCTAACCCAGAACAAAGGAAGGGGTGGTCTACCTTATATGCCACTTTGGAGGGACATCTCTTGCCGAGGCCTAGCGGTGGTGACATGAGAGTCAGCATTTCATACATCTCAGTGTAATGGATGCGGCCACTGCTCATAGGGGTTGGTAAGTAGGGATGGGCAGGGCAGGAGGGATGGCAGGAGAAGGAGAAAGAAGTTGGGCGGGGGTGGAAGGGTTGCAGACAGGTAGGAGAGGAGAACAGGCATTCCCAGATAGCCAAAACAAAATAATACAGAAAACAGGAGAAGAAAAACAAAACAAAACAAAATGGACAAACAGGAAAAGAACAGGAAACCTGTTAATCAGGGCAAATCATACAAGTGACTCCATCCTGGTGCAGATTTATATCACGCCCCACACAGACCCGGGAACACCGGTGGCAACCTCTGGTCCCTCTGACACTGTCAGAGGGCGCTGTCTGTTGGGGGCTCATTGTCTCCTTCTTGGTTAACGCTGGCTGCCCTGACTTCACAGTTCTCTCCAACTACCCCCCCGCCCAGAGTAACACAAAGAACGTCTTCAATTCCCAGGGCTGTGCGAGAGCGGTATAAACCGGATAGATGGTGCTCCAGCCTTGGGTAAGAATTTTGGGCCCCCACTGGGGCTGGGATGCTGGCCTGGAAGTCAGGCTTCTCCCTGGCCCTGAACCCACAGGCGGAACGTCATGTATCCCCCCCTTTCTGTGGTGTGTGTGCAGCAGGAGGTGGCGGCTTGCGTTGACACTGGTGGGCTGAGGTCGCTTGTCAGAGGGTCGGCCCCATTGCTTCCACCTAGCTCTGTGGACAAGAGTGCTCTTTATTCCCCAGCATGCACCAGGTTGATGGCATGCTGGGGACAGAAGAAACAAAACCAGGAGGAGGAGGAGGAAGAGCATCTTGCATGCCATGCTACCCTCCCCAGCTCTCTCACATGCGACTGCAGGTTTCACTAGGGTGGAGTTTAAAGAGTTTCATCAGAGGCAGCTGTTCAGCCTCCCGAGTTCAGAATCACTGTGACACAGTCCCAAGCCAGCTCCGTCCGTTGCCTAGGCACACATCCTTCCTGAGCCTATGTCTTCTTCCAGCTGCCTGGGCAGTCAGTGCTAGTCTTCTCTCCTGTTGCACCAGGAGAGGGCTCCTTATCTGGGAGTCTTGGGTCTTGGATTAGGGCTTGGTAGAGCTATCAAGATATTGAGGGTTGCCAGGATACGGCAAAGTAAGGATGTAAAGTAAACGATGTCCCTGGGCTAATCAACAAAGAGTGACTCAGCAATTATGGCATCTCTCTCACAATGTCTTGCAAGACTCAAAGGCAAGGGCTCAGCAGGCACTTTATTACCTACCAGGAACATTCTAGACTCTTGAGATATGACATTCTACAACAGCCCCCAGTCCATGCTTCTTTTACCTTCTCGTACTCTTGCCCTAATTCTTTATCTCTTCTCACCTCCTCTCTGCCTTATTGCTTTAACTATCATTCCTAGAGAAAACCATCCAGGAAACGGAAGGGATGGCAGAGACAGGGATGACTAGAGCTCGACTTTGATTCATTCTACATGGGATGATGCCACTTGACTACAACAAGGCTCAGGGAAGGGAAAACGGAACTGCTAGATTAAGAGATTTCTGTATTCTCCGGAAGATGAGAGGTTCTCTGACAAAACATACAGGCTAAGGTGGACTGGATTCCATGTACGTGTGTGTACATGCACCAGTGCGTGCATGTGAAGAAAAGTGAAAGAGATTAAAGCGGCCTTCCCATTAAGTCTGTAACTTCTTTCTGCCTTTCCCATAAAATGCGCCCTTCTCCCTACATAACAGCTGCTGGTTCTGGGAAGGTTTGGACCTCTTTAAACTCAAAGGAAAGCAACATGAAGGCTCCCTCATGGGGCACAGTGGTAGTGGAGCAGAGGGCGGTGAGGGTTAGATGCTGTAGCCCACTGCAGGTCATGGCTGGGGACTGGGAAGCAAACCTTGCAAGCCACCCTGTAGGGGCAGTTCTCTCCTAGGCCCAGAGGAGGTGAGATGACCCGCACTAATTTGTACATATCCTTATACGGGATCCTGCCGCTGTAAAGGAAGCACAGGTGGGTTAATAGGATACTCAGAGAAGGGCAGAAAGGAAATGGCAGCTCTGCCCTGAAGGGGCTGCCAGGAAGAAGGAAGAGCACCTACTGGTGTCTAGCATCATCAGACCAGAGCAATAAGCAATCACCACCTTGCCAAACTGTGGACCCAAATTTTCTCAGGAAATCAGAGTCCATCTAATACCAAAAGGAACTGCCTAATGCCCAAGAGCACCCAAAAATATCTATCTGGCCTGCATCTGGCCTGATGTAGCCACAGCCCTGCTCTAGTTAGGCTTCTGAGAGCAAAGATGGCCAGTGTGTTTTACTGTCCGGAGCAGATGGCAGTGTGCCAGGGCGTGGACTGCAGAACTGTTTGCTTCTCACAGGCACTGATTACAGTCAGTTACTCGGGCCCGCCTGTCAGGGGCAGTGGAAAGTCAGTGTCTTTCTGTAGACTGCGAGAGACAAATCTCCCATTAGGCTAATTAGCAAGGAACACAGTTGGCATGAAAACAATTTGCAAAGGGCTTTGGATCTTTGTGACAGATTTTTCCTGAGTTCAGCTTGGGTAAGCTTGGCTCTGTTCTGTGGGAATCTGCTGGGATCTGTGTCCAGAAAGCCTGGGAGGGAGCCTTGGAAACACCACCACTACCACCACCCAGCTCCATTCCTGCTACCCAGGATCCAGGATGGATCCTGCCAGAATTCCAGGAATAATGTGACCTGTCTTACCAACTCTTTCTTCTAGGACCCTGCTAGAGAGTTCTGGTTTCCCATGAAAGGGATAAAATTGACACATGAATAATTTTCAGTCATTAAATCATCTGTGTCAGGAGCAAGAATAAGAATGCCACCATGTGATCCAAAGGTCTGGATGTACCCTGGAACAGACAGGGGTTTCCATCGGAAATTATAACCACAGTATGTCCATTGGCGCATCCTTGCTGGCAGCCACATAGAGGCTAGTGTCTTGTCCAGCTTTACACCATTGGCCTTTTCCAGACTTGAGTGTTGATGATGCCCGTTCTTCCAGAGAGCAGTTCATCAGTACACCCAAGTCTCTTGCCTCTTGAGATGAAGGAATTTAACCACATGTCCATTCATTTTTGCTTCTTAATGAGATTGCCAAGTAGGGAGTTTATAAGTAGTCACAATGTAGCATCCTCAATGACCTGTCATTTTCCTTCAGAAAATGCTGGCTTACTGTAATTTTCTTGGTCTCTTCCCAACTCCCTCATTCCAATGAGGAAGCACATTGACCCCTCATCAGAGCACGCCATCCTGCCCTAGACTTTCAAAGCCACCAAAAAGGCTCTCCTTTGTCTTTTGCTCAGTTCATGTGCCTAAATCTTAAGATCAGTCCTTGTGTTTCTTCCCAGCAACTAGAATGAAGGAGGAGAAATGTGTTGAATGCCCATGGCAGGTGGATCCAAAGACAATTGGAAACCCAAGGAAGTTGTGGTTCTGAGAGCCCAGGATGTCTGAGTGAGCTGAGGTGAGCCGTAGCCTCCTCTGATTGCAGACATGTTCTCTTCTCTCCAGTGGCTCACTAGAGACATCTAACCCCATAGCTATCCATACTTTACAGATGTTGATTTTCCTTACTTCCCAGTTGTGTTCACATACGGTTATTATTGATCACAGTAACAGCAGCATGAATGACGGACTATCATGCTCACAACCTCGCTTCAGGCTAGGTAGGTCTCACTATCACCAGCTGATAGATGAAGAAGCTGGGAAGAGTTAAGCAACTTGTCCAAAGCCACAGAACTGATAAGACTCAGACCTGGCACCATTGTGCTCCAAGATACTGCTTGTTGCTTTCTAAGAAATTTCTACTAGAAAGTGTCCAGAAAGGAAAAGCTGTTGCTCAGTCATTGCAATGGGATTGGATTAGATAGCTCTGTGCTCTGGGGTCACTAACCATTCACTATAGGGAAGGGAAGAAGAGGCATTCTGATTCACCTGTTTATCCCTAAAGTGCATTAACCCAAGTTTAATAATCTCACAGGTGGATAGATTTGTGGAGGAGTCTCAAATTGTGAAGGGAGTCCCAGGTGGAGGCAATATGGTCCACTCCTGTAAGTATGGTATTTCTTATAATATTTTCAGAGATGGGCCAGAATAGGTACAATGGTGAGCTAAGACCCAGAAGCTAAGATGAGCTGGGTCAGAAAAGGTTTTCATTCATACAACTCTCTCCCTGTCCTCAACTGCAAGGGACAAAATAATGCCTTTGTCTCTTTAGTAGAGGTCAGTAAACTTTGTGTACAATAAAATTTTTATAGTAAATATTTTCAAGTTGGAGGGTTATGCTGTTTTTGTGACAACCATTCAACTCTTCCTTATAGTATGAAAGCAGCCACAGATAATAATAAATGTATGGTTGCAATTATGCTGCGATAAAACTTTATTTGTAAAATTAGACAGTGGGCCAAACAGTCCACTGGATGGTACTTTGCTAAACCCTGCCTTGAAGCCCAATGTCACAACATCATTTGAGAACTGGACAGTGAAAAACAATAAAGAATTTACCCTTGCAAGTTCCTAACACTTAATTCAGGATCATGTAATAAAAATCCCACAGATACTGAAGGGAACATTTGGAAGAACATCTGGCTTGATCGTTTGCAATAAAATATCAATTTTATATCTAACTGCATCTGTTGAGAGGTGAAAGAAACAGAACAAGATATCCCATTAGCACAGAAAACCCTTGTCAAAGCTCCTAGTGGCTCAAAGGAGTCCACCAACATTGTTAAGACAAGGAGAAAGAGACTGGGAGCTCCCCTGGGAATCAAGCCATCTGAGGTGAAGAATGTGTGGAGAGCTGTCAAAGAAGGGTGGGGCCTACTACAGAAGGAAAGAGAGGACAAAGAATAGCCAAGAAGAAAAGTCTTCGGTGACTGGTTGATACCAGAGCCTCTTCCATGAACCACAATCAAGGAGTCTCCTTTCCTTCTGTAATAGGCAAGTATTTAGGCAGCTCTGGTCATAATTTTTTCCTGAGAATTCCAGAGGCCCTTGATCTCTAGGTGACCCAGGACCCTACGCACCATGCAGCTCTGTCATATTCAGCCCAGACACGGACAAACTCATCCAAGTGGTGAGGCCCCAGGATGGAGGAGTCTCGAGTTAGGTACTCAAAGTTGTCCATGATGACAGCCACAAACAGGTTGAGCATCTGAAGGGCAAAGGGAAGAAGAGAAGTTAGAGAAAACTAAGGCAAGGCTCAGAAAACAGACTAACAGGCTTTAAGGCAAACCAAAGGCTTAAGAGTTTGTAGGGCTCATGTTCCTGGCTAAGCACTGTGGATCTTGCTTGTGCAATGCGTTTTCATTATTCAGTCCGTTTATTTGATTGTGTGGTCATTATGATTTCATTTTCCTGTGCCACTTCGTATTTGCAAAATACTCATCACTTTCATTACCTGTTCAATTTGTTTAATTGTTCCTATGGCAGCAGAGGGAATAGCAGCATCAACAGTCTTAAAGACTAGAGAAAGGATGGCCAGATACCAACTTTCTCTCTCTAGCCACTTTCCCTCAACTTGTTCCACCAAAACGGTCCCCAAAATGAGCTGTGAAATCTCGGAGCTGAGGGGGGAGCTTACTGTGTGATGGCTAGAAGCTGTTCATGGATCTGAAGCAGCTTCTAGGACCTGTTCTCCCACGTGCTTGTTTAGCCAGCCTTGACTGTGTATCTAGTATGTGACAAACACACAGATGTAGGTGCTGGGGTGTGAAATAAAAAATGTGCTTGTTCAGAGATATACTCCCAAGCCTAGAACAGAATGTGGTTAGTATTTAGATGAGATATGGCATATTGGAAACATAATTAGGTTACAAATCATATGAGCCATGAAATCAATACATGCAGATGATGGAGGAAACAGAAAAGTGTATACAGGTGATTTCTGCTGGCTGGAAAGAAGATGTAGTAGGTTGATTGCTCAACTGGGTCCTTATAGAACAGGTCCTAACTACAAGCTAACACAGGAGGATGTCTTAGGCAGAGGAGACAGCATGGACAGGAGGAAGCACAGAGCTTTAGAGGGATGGGATCCTCCTAGGGATCTGTAAACTAGAGCCAAGTGCCAGACCACAGAAGTATCTTGTCACTATGCTACAAAGCCTAGAATAAAATTAGCAAATTTGCCAGATAGCCTATCTTGTAAGATATTCAGTCTCTGTTGCAACTCTTCAGTTCTGGTACTGTAGTGCCAAAACATCCAGACAGTATGAGTACAAATGAGCATGGCTGTGTTCCAAGAGCTTTGTTTATGGGCACTCAAATTTGAATTTCATATAATTACCACATGCCATGAAATATTATTCATCCTTTGTTTTTTCCTTCCTCGATCATTTAAGAATGTAAAAAGCTGCTGTTAGCTCATATGCCATATAAAACATGTAGTAAATCAGATTGACCTATATGGTCTGCTGGTCCAGTGTTCTGTTGGTAACAAGGACCACTTATAGGATGTAAGTAGAAGAGAGATTGGGAAATACTTTTACTTAGAAAGAACATTGGTAATATACAAGGGGTGGGTGGGATGCCTGGGTAAGTGCGGTGTGCTCACAAGCTAAGCTAGAGGCAAAGGACAGTAGCAAAGACAGAAATAGAATTAACAGAGTTAGAATTGACAAGACTTGATCAGAGCAAACAGCTCTATTGTGGGTCTTTGGTGGTCACCACCCAATGACTGTAGATCTATTATGGGTTTCTTGCCTATTTCCAGCTACTGTGATGGTCCAATGGGGCACCATCCAGTGACTCGGGGCTGAGCTTATCACTTCCTTGGGCTATAATTATTGGTGATACAACCAAAGCCAATGAAACAGTATCAGGCAAAAAAATGTTTGCTCTTCCCTGCTGTTCTTGGATGTGAGATGATGTAGGGTCCAAGGCTGCTCATATATCTAGGAGCCATTTGATGGTTATGGTAGACAGCTTCATATTACTGGGATGAGCATCCAAACCAGGCACAGTTTATAGGAGGAATGGTATTATTTCAGGCTTATAGATTCAGGGGGAAGTTCTATCAGTGGTGGAAGACGCTACTTCCATACATCCAAGAATAGAGAAACCAACATCAGCCAGCAAAAACCAAAAGTGACAAGCACAAAAGTGCTATCAGCAGAGCTCAAACCTCCCTGAATATCAGATCTGTCCTCAAACATACCTTAGCACTGGACCCCAGGGTCTGCCCATAGTGACACCCCACCCTCTAGCAGGGCAGTTACAAGTTTTATTAAGACATCCAAGTCTATGGAGGGCATCCATTCAAACTACCACAGTGGGTATGTGAGGAACACACATACTCCTGGGCATGTCATCTGAGCCCTATATCGAGCTCACTTAAGCCTGTTCTGCTCTAGGATGTCTCCCTAACATGAGCATAACATAAAACCCCATTTTATTCAAGCAGGATCTAACTGGGCTCCCTCTTACTTGGAAACTCAAAGGTCCCTGCTTATTAAAGACTGACTGGTCACAAGGATGATAAAACAGAAGTCTCTGTTGTGTATTCCCAAGTTAAGTGGTTGGGTACCTGGACTTGCTAGATATGTAGATGGACAGTATGGTATATACACCCAGGCTACTGGGAAAATCTATAGGAAGGACATACTTAGAATCTTCTCTGCAACATGTAGAGAGGGCTAGATTCATCCTCATAGCTACAGATCTCTCTCTCTTCTTCCTCTTTCTCTTTCTTTCCTTCCCTTATTCTCTGTCTCTCAACTGCTGACTAATACAAATGGACAGCTGGATGACTGGAGCTCTGCCTGTCTTCTCTTGCCACTAGGATGAGGAACACTCTCTGGAGGTGTTGCAGGAAGAGCCTTGGTCAGGCCACTATAACAAGCCTGATAGTCCTCTTCCAGACTTGATTGCCGTGGCAGTGAAATCAACGTCCCTCCTGGTCAGAGTACCGCTATTATGAGAGTTTCTGTTCCATCTAACTGAACGTAATCATGCCACTGGTCTTTCTTTCTGTCACTGAGATTCAAGCCACAGTAAATTCATTCACCTACTGTCTGGGTTATAAGGGATTTCCATGTAGCCACACATCTTACACTCCTTTCTAACAAAATCTATCAGCATTGTTATTGTTCCACATGTCTGCAGCCTTTAAGAGCATGCTGTGTACATTCACACCTGTTATTTGTTCTCATGCTCACTCTAACCCTTTGTGAGGTATTAGTATAATTCCTACAAGTGCTTCTGATTCACTGCTGTATTCTTAGCTCCCAGCCCATGGCCTGGCTCGTCATAGACAGAGCAACAGTACTATCTCTGTAGTGTTCGGTTTGAGCTGAGAAGCTGTGTGACTTGCCCAAGGTCATAAAGTCAGTCTCATGTAGAGCTGAAGTTTGAAAGCAGCTCATCTTGTGCTGACTATAGCCTCATTAAAAAGAACATTAGGGGCTGGAGAGATGGCTTAGCAGTTAAGTGCTTGCCTGTGAAGCCTAAGGACCCTGGTTCGAGGCTCGATTCCCCAGGACGCACGTTAGCCAGATGCACAAGGGGGCACACGCATCTGGAGTTCCGTTTGCAGTGGCTGGAAGCCCTGGCGCGCCTATTCCCTCTCTCTCTCTATCTGTCTCTTTCTCTGTGTCTGTCGCTCTTAAATAAATAAATAAAAAATGACGAAAAAAATTAAAAAATAAAGAACATTAGTATGATATGCAGCACGCTTCACATCTAAATTCTAGAAGAACCTTTAGAACGTCTAATAAATTTCTTTTCAATATTTATTGTTAAATGCCTTAACTACATGATGTAAAACTGAGATTTCTTCATGCCCTTCTTTCTGTTCCATTTTAACCTTATCAAAAAAGCTGATGTTGTAAGCTGGTTTCCCTTTTACTGGAGGTGACTAAAAGTCTGTCACAGTTCTGCCCCAGTGCCTAGCTTCTTTCCAGGCTAGTAAAAGCCACTCAAAAATATGAGTTGAAGATGTGAATGAATGAACTTAAAACTCTAATATCTTCATTGTAGGTTTCTTTTCAGTTACTTTCATTATACATTGTACTTCCAGATTTGTAAACACGATTCTGTCTTGTGCCCTTTTTAGTTGAAAAAAATGAAGCAACCTCCATGATTAAGAAGTATATTAAGACATATGTGTCTTAATACTGTCATTATCAAGTCCTTTTCAACCCATTTTAAAGAAGTGCAGGAGAGAGAGCTTGGGCAAGGATATTACAGAAGCAAAGCCAAGACCACAGAGGGGTCATTCCCAGCAACGGTATCCTGTGCACCACATGTAACAGTCTATCTACAAGCTCCTTCCAACACTGGAGGGATGAACTATGAGATCTTTCTGTTCCTGGAAAAGACCTTTTAAAGAGATAAGAATGTCTTGGCATGAGATAGCCATAGAATTGGCTGTGTCAGCAGCAGCATTATTTTAACTTTAGATTTTTGTGGAGCCAGTGGCATTTGCAGTGAAGCTAAGCTGAGGGACACCAGGGTGATTAGAAGGACTGCACTGACCTTTTATTGATCCAGTAGCACCTGACTCATTTATTCTGTGTATCACTGCTGAACTGATTGGCAGGGTCAAGTTTTCTCTGTGCTGATGTGTTAATTCATGCCTTCTCTAACAGAAAGAACTGCAAGGGAACGTAGGGCTTCTCACCACTCTATAAGTGGGAACGTTCTACATATATTACTCAATATTCACTAAAACTCAAGGCAATCATGTGTTTTCATACTATCAAGCTGGCTAGTTATCCAATCATAACACCACAAGTCAGGAGAGAACAGTATGAGTCACATTGTCTGTTATCATCATTTTATTCTTGTTAATCCAATTGCCTTCAATATTCAACGTGCCTTTTCTCCAAAAGTGAGGAAAAGTCTAGCTATAGAATAAAGTACAATATATATATACATTAAAAAAGGGCTTTAGTCTGGGTCACTCCAATGCTCTATAATACTCTCACCTCCTTATGTACTCTCTTCTCTAGAAGCCACAAAGACATTTCTCAGCTAATGAACATCACTCACCCAGAACTCTGAGGAGCACCCTAGGCCCTAAGAGTTCATGAGGGGAGAGATCTAATTCTGACAATATGCAGGAGTATGAGCGTGTGTGAGGGAGCAGTACCAGGGTAGGGCAGAAAGGCAAGGAGAGAATATGGACACACACCGAGGGAATTCTCCCTTCTCTGTTTATCAGAGGTGGCACAGGACATATCCCACACAAGGGCATAATGTTGCTCACCAGGAAGGAGCAGAAGAAGATGAAGGAGACAAAGTAAACATAGGCCAGATCGGTGCCGCAGCGCTCATTTTCACTCTGTCCTGATGGGGCGGTGGTGTCAGGCTCACAGCCTTTCTCCCCAAGGCAGGACAGCATGATCTCCTGCCACGCCTCACCTGTGGCACTCCTGAATCCAAAAACACCTTGGTTAGGAGTGAGTCTGCATGCACCATTTTATCCTTGGGATTCTTCCAAATTCATACATCCTTTCTCTTGTCATAGGAACAATGGGCTCACTTCCTACAGAGGGCCTTCTAGCACTTTCTATGCAGCGAGGAAGAATGTCAATGAGACCTGTCTGGAGTTCTACCATTTCTCCATCTGTTAAGGGGTCTCTGCTGATAGTGGTGAAATAGTAGAAGGTCCCAAAGACTCCACATAAACCTAGCCATTCACAGGTTCAGTCAGTCCTTACATGGAATTTGGCCTACCAGCAATTGTCTACATCTTCCTCTCCCAGAACCTGGGCAGACATGTTCAAGTTCGAATGTGCACATTAGCTATTGAGTCAAGGATACTGATGAAACTGTCTAATGTCACGAGGCAGCCTGGTAAAGGAGATGGCCCCTTCCAGTGCATATTCTGATTGGAGCAGCAGAAGCAGGATAAAGGGGCCAGAGGCCAGTGAACTCCCTCCCTCCACTGGAAGGGCTCCAGCTGGAACGGTGACTCATTCCTGTACCTGAAGAGCAGCATGAGGGACCCAAAGAAACTCCGGAAGTTGTTGTGCCGGTTGATGTGACTCTCCTCATCTAACTTTATGTTTCCAAATACCTTGGGGAGAAAAACACCAGAAATCAATGATCAGGGTTGAGTTTGTGATGTGGCCAGCACATAGCCATTAGAGACGCAGGAGGTGAAGCTCCATGCACAATTTCCTGATGGCTTGTCCCTGAAACAGACAATTCAGACCTAGAGAGCTGATGGATACCATGTTCATGGCCTGATGTGACAGCCTAATTACCTTCTGCACAACTTCCATAGTCAAGGGGACTGACACTAGTGGTGTCAAAACGCAGCATAGATTGTACCATCTTTTAGCAGCTTCTCCTATGTCTACTTTGTTTTTTTTTTATTTTTATTGCACCTATCATCATGGTACTCAAAGAGTCTGTCAAAGACATTGTCCCACAACAAGAGGTCACAGAGGGAGTCACCCCTCTTTTCCTGTTTCTGACAATCATGAAGGGACCATCTGTATTTGCTAAAAATGTCATGTATGGTTTAGGCAGAAGTTGTCATTAAATATATGAGCAGATTAGATCTAAGAGGGGCAATTCTTATCCTTCTTATCCAGAGAGCCAAGTCTCAGAGGGTTGATATGTTACTGTAGAATTAATGAAAACGAACACATATACATTCAAGGGACAGTAAAACAAGTGATATGAAAGTAGAGGAGTTCAAGAGTGGGAGTGGAAAGATCGGAACAGGGATGGAGGTGTGAGGGAGCAGTTAAACAAAATTAATGACACAGGAAAAAGAGATATGGAAACTTTCTTCTTTGATAGCTAATTAAACATGTAATTAAAAATAATTTGAATGGAGGTACTCTGCATGGGTGGATAATGCTACTCCCAGAAGCCATGAGTTATTAAAATAAAATGCCAGTGTCAGGGATGGTATTTATCTCTATGAGTTGCTGGTCTGGAAGGTCTCTGAGGGCCCCATTCTAAACAATATAGACTACTGACAGTTCTCTTGGTTGCCACCAGAACTAGACGGCAAGACCTTGTTGCTGAAGACACCACATGCTTTGGTTGCAAGACATAGAGAAATCAAGCTGGAACTGAGCTGGAAGCTTTCTCATTACTGGCTAGCTGTCGTGTTGCTGGGAGGTGCTATGCATGCTGCTGAGGGAGAAACGTCATCACTTACACATCTGTGTCCATATATGCACTATCCAACCCAAATCCCTGCTGCAAAAGGAACCATTTAGGTGGAAGCTAAAACCAAGTCCAGGCAATAGGACCGAGAAAGTTAGGAGAGCTACGCACATGGAAGTGGAAAAAGAAGGGCTGGAGGTGTATCTCCAGCATACCCAAGGCCCTGGGCTGTATCCCCAGCACCAAAATAAAAAATCAACAAGGCAGATATGTCTAGAAACAGAGCTTTGTAAGCTGCTATGGGACTGTGGTCACTATAAAGTCATATGAAAAACAGACAATTGGCAACCATCATCCATTGATACAACAACCCCAGAATCCCTCAATGACAAAGGTACACTCTCCTGCCCCTGTGCTTTAGAGATCACGATCTATTCTTCCAAGTCACGGCTGGTATAGCTGAGTGCTTCCCAGGTCACTTTTCCAGTCATTTGAGAGAATTTCTAGTCTGCATGTAGCGTGCTTTGGTTTATTTGATGTATGCTAAATGGAACACATTTTCCCCTAACAGCTTTAGAATGTGCAATTGAGGAACAATCTCTGCCCCCAGCTATTTTGCTCAAGTAACTCCCACTGACACCTGCTTTGGGAATTTGTTCTCAACACTGTTTTTCAAAACCCAAATACTACTTGTTTTCAAGGAGAGTAGAGGTGGAAAGGCAGGCAGCAGAGGGAAGAATGGAAAGAGGGGATAAGAAAGTAGAGATCCTACCCCAAGAGACATTATTTTTAAAATTCCACAGAGGCAATCGATTTGAATTGATTCTGTGCACTACATCAGGAGATGTCATATATCTTTGACCTATTCAAGTTTCCTTTTCTCAGAATCTGTGATCTGTCCTTGATCCATCACGTCTACACAAGTTTCTGCATGTTTTCTCCCTGGGACACTCCTGAACCATTATTAAGTGCCCTGGTTATGATTTTCTCAAATCCCCCTCTGATAAGGAAATAGTTGGAGGGCATACTATGACGGTGCAGGGTAGGAGTAAGAGTCAGAGCAACTACACAAATATCTTCTGAGATAATTTTCAAGCCAAGAACATATATTTTATTACGAAGGTGATCTTCAAAATTGTTTCTGTTTTTTCAACTTCTCACTTAGCCCATTTCACCCAAAGGCTGTGGGAAGAGCTGAAGGGATGCACCAAAATGTTTCAGGAGAGTAGAGGCTTAATCCATCTTCACTTGGCATTAACAATACTCAAAACTTTAAGGGACCTGTGGTAGTGTCTAACTTAGCCCTTTATTACATAAATGAAAACATTAGAACAGAGGGATTGAGTGACAGCTGGAGAGGCTGACAGACTTTTTTTTTTAACAATCTGTTCCCACAAACTCATTCCCATAAGCAGCAAGTTCTTCCTTCCTTCTATGAAGGTGTCTTCCTCCAAAGAAGTCTTTCAAAGTTCAGGATAATGAATGGATTACCTTATAGATAGATCTTACGCTACTTGTATTTTTTCAGAAGTTTGTTCCTGCCATTCTATTTGTGTAGATCTGTCAGAATATGCAGGAACACATTCAGACTTCTGCATGTTTTCTACATGTATCTGGGTCTCTGCAATGAACCAGATTTGGGAACAGCTAGCCCAAGGCAAGCCGCAGTGGGAATGGCATTCACATCTCCGTTGGATAGGAAACTGCTCTTTTGTGTGTGTGTGGACTAGTGTCTAAGGGAAGTAACATTCGAGCTACTGTGAAGGTCATAATTTTGTAATCACTTCACATCTTCTACTACAGAGTCAAACATATACTTGGGTTTGCTCATCTGGTGGGATCAAAGCTGGCAAGAGTTTATATATAACATGGGCTGTGGAGCAGAGAGAGGTAAGTTTAATCTCAGCTGTTCAATTTATAATCTGAGAACTTGAACATGGTTAAAAGCTACTTAACTAGGGTAAGCACCAGTGGAGACAATGAAACTCACCTGTAAACATTAATCACATTGCTCCTGAATAGATCAGTCATGTATCATGCCCATGTTGTCCTGTATGTATGTATGTATGTATGTATGTATGTATGGATGGATGGATGGATAGATAGATAGATAGATAGATAGATGGATGGAAGGATGGATAGATAGATATCACCAGGCCCAAAATACCAGTGAACTTAAGTAAAATGGTAAATAGTACTGTTATTACTAGTAGCAGCAGCATTATCAGTAGCAAGTCAGAAGTGCATATGGTGTTATTCTACTTTATTTTGCTTAAAGATGAAAGGGATAAAATCTATTTTGACTATGGAGACATAGAACTTAACCAAGTTTTGCCTGTTTGAGGATATTTAAATTCTAGGATCAAATTTGAGAAGTTGGAGGGACTTAGTAAAAGTTACCAAGCCAATATTAAACTTTAATGGAAATGTTTTTAACCAGTTCTGACACCATCATTATATCTCTACTCAAAGATACTTAGTGAAGGAGCACACAGTACTTCTCAACCAAATCTCACATGTCTTTATGCTTGGAATTTGACAGTATTTTTGGAGAACAATACTCTCCAGCCATGGAATGAGGGGGAGAATAAAACGAAGTACAGGCAAGAGAGAGAAGCTAAAAGAAGAGACATTTCACAGGTGTTCTGGAAAAGGCTGCTGAGGCAGCAAGCTTGGGAGATGGGGCAGCAGCGCCAGGTGGCAGACACCACTGAGAAGGCAGCTGTAGTCTAAAGGCAGCCAGACTGGCTGGCTGTAGGAGACTGTCAGCTTAAGTTCTCGCTGGGCTTAGTCATGCTATCTCCCGGCCAAAAAGTGAGTCCTTCTCAGACAAGCAGAAAGTCAAAGTCATGTACCCTGTCAGATGGGTTCAGGGGATGTGTGCTTGCGTCTAGAGTAGCAGTCCACCCACCACAAATGACCATTCTCTTTGAAAGCGCTTGGCTTCTTTAAGCTTACCAGGCCTCCTGCATAAATATACAGGTAGGAACCTGACCTGCTCTCAAGCTCTGAAACTAGAGAGGATGTGGGTTCCCAAGGGAACTTTCCAGCAAGTTGCATGGCCTTTCTAAAATGAGAATTGGTTTAATGTAGTTTTTGAGGCTCCCTGGGATGAGCAGGCTGCCGACAACTCTATGATTTTCCACAGTGGCAGATCATAAGGCATACATTGACCAGTTAAGACTTAATACAGGTGGATTTGGTGTCACCATAGGCAGACACAGAAGGCATAACTCTCTAGCTATTTAGGCCCTGTCGAAATACCAGAGATCCCCAAGAAACAGATCATAAGGCTCACACCTTCCTTAGTTTGCAGAGATCCCTCTGTCTAAGAACAATGTTGCCATCTGATTTAGTTCTGTGGTTGCACCTACAGTAGGTACTTTTAGCTCATCCACTGAGCTGTGAGTCTCAGACACAGCCCTCAAAACAGGTCATGCTGGATCCCTGGGGAGTCGCTGCACATGTGAAATTCCTAAGGTCACACTATCATAAGACTTTTGTAAAGCAGTACGTGAAAAGCATCCTCAATCCTGCCAGAGACAACCTGAGCAACAGTTGTCCCCTGCCTAAGGTCCCCAGTGTGCCCACTCACCTGCATCCCAATGATGGCATAAATGAAGAAAAGCATGGCAATCAGAAGGCAGACATAAGGAAGGGCCTACAAGGAAAGCAGAGAGGGTCCATTAGTCACAGTGAGGCGGTTTCCAGGACCAAAAACCTGCTGTCACTGGCAGGATAGGAAGTCTTGCTATGAGGCTAATAAAAACAGGACTTGGACTCTATTCCTTGGGACCATTGTATTTGGAATGCAATTCCATGTCCTCTGACAGATATGTGAATGGTTGGCCATATAGACACTAATAATTTACCTTCTGTGAAGAATGTTTTCTCCTCCAAAAGTGTAGCCTCCTAACTCCAAGGAGACTTAGCAAAACTTCCTGGACTTGAGTCATTGTACGTGGCATGCAGAAGTTAATGATATGAACAATTGTTATAGAAATGAAAGAGCAAGCATCTATCTTTGGCTTCCAAGTCCTTGTATTTCTCCTTTCTAATCACACACCCAATATGGAGCTAATCACAGAGAATCTGAAGCACAGTGAAATAACTGGGGTCTCTCTCACATGGTGTCCATTCCCAGGAAGTTTTTTCATCTTTTAACATTTCATTGTGTTTTACACAAATTCACAGTGTCTGCTAATTGTCAGCCACTATGAAATTATAATTAAGCCATGTGACCAAAAGCTTTCACACAGGGCTTGAGAGATGGCTTAGCAGTTAAGGCACTTGCCTGTGAAGCCTAAGGACCCCCAGGCTCTACTCCCCAGTACCCATGTAAGAGAGATACATATGGTGGAATGTGTCTGAAGTTCGTTTATAGTGGGTATGCTCATTCTCTCTCTCTCTCTCTCTCTCTCTCTCTCTCTCTGTCTTTCTCATAAATAAATAAATAAATAAATAAATAAATAAAAACTTAAAAAATTTAAATATATTTTAATATATTTTATTTATTTATTTGAGATAGAGAAAGAGCGGGAGAAAGAGAGAGAGAGAGAGAGAGAGAGTAAATAGGTGCACCATGGCCTCCAGCCACTACAAATGAACTCCAGATGCATGCACCCCCTTGTGCATTTGGCTTATATGGGTCCTGGAGAATCAAATCGGGGTCCTTTGGCATTACAGGCAAATGCCTTAACCGCTAAGCCATCTCTCCAGCCCCAAAACTTAAAAAATTTTAAACTGTGTGTGCTCAGTACCACTTTGAGATAACATTTCAATAAGTGGTTGAAGACAATAGAAGGCAAGGACTTGCCCTTGACACTGAGGGTGCGTATAAACACAAATGACAGTTGTTTAGGATTTTGGCCAGAATGGGCCACTATACCTCTGGAGTCATCTCAGTATTGATATGAAATGCTTTTTTTTTTTTTTTTTTTTACTGCCCAATAAACTGCCTGGCAGCCAGTGCCACTGTGAGACTCCATTCTGTCATGAGTGAGTAAGCCACAAGTCCCAAGAGACCAACAAAAGGCTTTCAGACTGCTGGAGCAGGTCAGAGCTTATCAAGAGAGCTGAGGCGATGAAGAGCCCAGAGACAATTTTCAACTTGAACAGAGGGCAAAATTACAATGAAACTGAAAGCTGGTGGCAGAATCCCCTCCTCCAAGAAGTGCTGAGTCTGACAATCTAGGTGGAAAATGGCTGCATTTCCAGGGCCAATGGTAAGACTTTGGACTAAAGGCTGAGAGCAAGGAGGCAGGGTTTCCTGTTATTTAGAGTGCCACTGTCTTCAATAGGTACTTCCTGTCCTCATCCTACCTGTACTCCAAAGTCTCCAGTTCCAGATATCATTGCTCCTCCCAGCTTTAGAAGAGCAAAGATTCTATCTGCTCTCTTTTCTTGAATTCCATAAATTCCAACACAAAACAAAAGGAAGAGGGGAAGAACTTTCTGAACAGGAATCAGAGATGAGGACTGGGTGATGCTCAGGGCTGGATCCAGGACAGTATAGGTAATAGCAATAGTGTTTCCATTGTACAGTTCTTTAATCTATATTTGTAGAAGGAGCCTTTGTTAATCCTTGTCAATCTCTTTGTTAAGAAATCAACTTCTATTCTATGTCCCAGAGCTCTTCTGAAGAGGAAACACCTATCCATTGCACAGTGTCTCAGGGAGGCTGTCTTCTGTTTTCTGTAGTATTCACTGAATAAGCCAACCCTTTTCCATCAGTCTTTGACACTGCTTCCTTTAACTTCAATAGTACATACTTTCCCATAGACTTGGTGATTGTACTAAGTGACGGGATGTCACATATTTCTTAAGAGACTCACTAACAACTGAAGCTTGTTGGGCAGTCCTCTTAAAGTGAAAAATAGTTTTAAAAGCTTCTGTCTTTCCAATTCTAAAGCTGAAGTCACCTGAGACTCCAGTGACAAATTTCTGTTAAGCTTTTAGATTTCTCCTCCATCATCTAAGTTTGGAAAAATAGTATTCATTGAGGTTAGACATCTGTGGGAGTGAACATATCAAAAGATTACTCTGGATGTGGTGAAATGTCAAGGTTGAACCCAGGAGTCTGAATATTCTTATACTTGGTCTCACATATCATATTCTGAGACCTTTGATGAAGAAGGAATCCAGTGATGAAGATGTGAGTTAAGTTCCCTTCCCAAGTGATGACATACCATGAGTTTACTAGCTTGTCCTCCATTTAATTTCTAAGTTAAATAAATAACTAACTAACATAAGAAAGACAACGTGGTGAATTGATGATTTGTCCTCTTTGAGTCACTGAATATCACCAAATTTATTTTTAAAACACATTATTTGATAATCTTATATCACAAGGAAGAAAAAAGAAAATTTGGATGATACTTAGGCATCACAACGCCCTCAAAGACAGCAAATTTATGAGATCTGCTAAAAGTCAAGCATATCTATGTTTGGAAAGTTCCTTTATTAGAAGTCTCCATCTTTGGAGTGAGCCTTAGGTGCTAACTTTGAATTTATATTTCCCATGTATAGACCTGTGAATGGTCACATGAGAGTGTGTAAAAGAAACTCATTGTAGTAACCTGTCTAGGCAGTTTTATTCTTTTGTAGGCCTCAGAAGTGACCATTAGCATGACACACTTCCAGTGGTCCAGAAAACACTCTGAGGAAAACATCAGGATGAAAGACTGAGTGCAACTCATCTTTTCTATGAAACACAAGTTGAATGAGTCCTCATTAAAAAGTCATATGAAATAAAATCACTGACAATTCCCTGAAAATGGAGAAGATGTCTGACCACAGGTGGTTGGCTCTCCATATAAGGACAATTTGGAATACCCAAAGAGGAAGCACATTTCATAAAGCATGCCATCATTATACACAGAGAAAGCCTGAGTTACAAAATTAAGGTATTTGTTGTCCAGTTATTAAAAACTGCTTTTGAGGGATGGGGAGACATAGTCCTTAGTGGTTTAGCCACTGGTAAGCTGTCCATGTTCTGGTAAATAACCCCTGACCCATGTTCATACAATCAACCTCAATTAAACTCAGTGGGTCACACAACACAAGGCATCAAAGTAGAAGTGGAGAAGAAGGGAGGAGGAGGGGTACAAGAAAAGGTAACATGGGGCTGGAGAGATGGTTTAGCAGTTAAGCGCTTGCCTGTGAAGCCTAAGGACACCGGTTCGAGGCTCCACTCCCCAGGACCCACGTTAGCCAGATGCACAAGGGGGCGCATGCGTCTGGAGTTCGTTTGCAGTGGCTGGAGGCCCTGGCACGCCCATTCTCTCTCCCTCTCTCTATCTGCCTCTTTCTCTCTGTCTGTCACTCTCAAATAAATTAATAAAAATAACAAAAAATATAAAAAAAAAAGAAAAGAAAAGGTAACATGGATAAATATGCTCAAAATACACTGAACAAGTGGGCCTGGTGGTGCACGTCTTTAATACCAACACTTGGGAGGCAGAGGAAGGAGGATCACTGTGTGTTCAAGGCCACCCTGAGACTACATAGTGAATTCCAGGTCAGCCTAGACTACAGTGAAACTCTACTTCGAAAAAAACCCAGAAAAATAATTAAAAAAACACTAAATACACATTTGAAATTGTCAAAAGTAGAATACAATTTTTTAAAAGTTGCTGTATGCAGGCTCCAACTACTATCTGACTAACTTCACTATCCCAGAGGTAAGGGAGTACAGAGAACGGTGCTGGTGCAGTGTGGCTGTGCTGTTTGAGATGATAGGGCCCCTCACCCTTCAGTGATTTTCTGCTGTCTCTTACCTTAAAGGACTGCACAAAGGTCCATAGTAAAATGCGAATGGTATAGCCTTGGCGCAGAAGCTTGATGAGGCGCGCGGCTCGGAAGAGTTTCAGAAAGCTCATATTGAAGCCACTGGTGTTCACCAGCTGGTGGACCAAAAGGAAACATGTAATTACTGACAATGTGGCCATTCAGAAAAAAAATCTAAGCACTAGTATTTATTCTTTATTCTTTATTCAGATCACACAATAGAAGATTGGCTCTGCCTTTATTTGTTAACCCCAACTCCAGCTCATGAGCCAGCCAGTGAGTCCATGTCTCTATGCCTCTGAGGCCTGCCTCTATATCTAGGTAGATGTGTACAGGAAGTACAGCAGCACACATGAATGAACGCTGGCCTCCCCCATCTCCAGCTTGTGATCTAATTGAGATGCTGAAGCAGCAGGGCTAGTAAGACCCAGAATGTGATGGTTCTCCGATACTCAAGAGTTCGTTAGGATGAATAAATTTAGGGGAGCGTTTCAGTTCTAAGAGCTTTGAAGTCAAAGATACTGTGCCTCTTTGGAGAATCTAGCACTGCATATTGACTTTCTTCTGCCACCCTCTGTTCCACTTACCCTATTAGATGTCTGCTAGTCAACTCATGCAAGTGAAACAAAGGCCTTCCATGAGATCCAGGGCCACTCCAAAGTTTGCATTCTCTGGCTAAAGCTCACGAGTGAGGAAATGAACTCCCAACACAGAGGGGCACATTTGGTTTGGTGGGTTAAAAATGGACTATTTTTTTTTTAACGCCAAGCTTAAAGACAAGGATCTTATGAGCCGTTCACCTTGCTGTCTGTCAGGATAATTTCTGTGATACTGCCAATCACGGTGATGAAGTCAAAGATGTTCCAGGTGTCTCGGAAATAGTTCTGCCAAGTGAATTCAGTCAGAGGAACATTAGAAAAAGAGGGAATAAAAGCAAAAGAAGAAGAAACATCTTTCATTATATAACGTTGTCACTTGGAATTAAAACTTGTCAATTCATGCACAAGTTCATTCTAACTTTGGCATCAGTTTCCTATTTCTAAACAGAAATTCTGTTTCTCCTTTACTAATTTGAGAATTTCTTATTTGGAAAGTGGCTCCACCACTATTTGAAGATTTTGTTTTTAAAACTGTCACTAAAAAGCTTACAAGAGATTTCAAAACCTTTATTCCCAAAGTACTTTACTGGGGTATGATTGACAAATAAAGAGCTTTACATGTTTAATGTATATACTTTGGAGGATTTGGGATAAATACACACCTGTGAAACCATCAGCATATGTACCCATAACTTTTTAAAGTTATATATATTTCTTCAACTGGCCCTATAAAACTCTAGTTCTGATCTTCAGCTAGAAGAAAATTTATACAAACTATAAGGTATTAAAGAACATAGATATACCAAAAATCTCCTAACTCCATTGAGCCTTTTTTTTAAAAAAAAATTTTATTTATTTATCTGAGAGAAGGAAGGGGGAAGAGAGAGAGAGCAAGACAGAGAGAGAGAGAGAGAGAGAGAGAGAGAGAAGGAGAATGGGCATGCCAGGGCCTGTAGCCACATGTACCACCTTATGCATCTGCCTTGTGTGGGCCCTGGAGAGTTGCACCTGGGTCTTTAGGCCTTGCAAGCAAGTGGCTTAACCAGTGAGCAACCTCTCCAGCCCTCCACTGAGCCTTTTAAAAGCAACTGACTGACAGTAAAAATAGACTTTACCTTCCCTATTTTTTTGCTGTTATACTTTTTGGGGAGGTGTAATAATGAAGGAAGTAGGTTGAAGGATATAGAGGAGATGTCTCAGACCCGGGAAATCCAGCAGCCATCTAAGGCATTTAAGGTAGAATGGATGATGTTCACCTAGTCTCAAGTCAACACTAAGTTTAGACAATGTTTCTTAAAACATAGGCCTCCAAAAGAGTCACTTGCTTATCTGAGCATCACCCCCATAAGAGAGTCTAAGAACACTGCAGAACTGTCCCCTTGTCCCAGCAACACAGAATCCCTACCATATATTCAAGGCCTTTGACACTCTTTAAACACATTTATTCCTTCCATGGGTCTTAAAATTAGGTAGTGATAAATGCCCCATGTTTATAAAATACTGAATGGAAGGGTTGGCCAGCAAAGTGAAGAAAGGTAAGCAATTGAGAAAGGATTGTGCAGAGACAGATTACATTTAACAAGCACCTATATACCTAACATCATAAAACAGCGATTGTTATCCTTACTATCTATATATGACAAACTGTGGCTTAGAGAGGTCTGATTCCACAGCCACGTGTATCTATAGGCTATATAGAGAAATCAACACAGCTTTGTAAGCAAGCTCACTTTCCAGTGGAGCACTTAGCTCACCCATGGGGGAGCTAAGTCACATCCCCAAATTCCTCAATTCTCAAGATTTACTCATTCCCCATTTCTAATTCTTAGTTCATTTATCTAGGTTTCAGAAGATTAGAAACCTGGGCCCAGTTAAGGAGGCTTTACAGTACAGAACGGCACACAACAGTATGAAATAGGCTAGCATAATGTGCGCATCACACCTCCCCATCTTAACTGTGGTTTCATTTCCTATGACTTCAGTTACTTTGAAGTCTGAAAATATTAAGTAAAATGATATAGTAATAAACAACTCAAATCTTGCAAATTGTACAATATTCTAAGTAGCACAATGAATTCATGTGCCATCCACTTCATCCCATCCAGGATCTGAGCCCCCACCCCTCTGTCTACTGTCCACCTATTTGTCATATAGTTGCTATTTTAGATATCACATCAACTCTTATGCCTTCACAGTGCTTGTAGTCAATGACCCTTATTTTACTTAGTTGGCTCCAAAACATAAGTAAAGTGATGCTGGCAATTGAGATTTGCCAAAAAGAAGTCATAAAAAGTGACAAAGGGTTTCCTTTAAGTGAAAAGGTGAAATTTTTCAACTTAATGGGAAAAACATAGTATAGTCACATGGCACATAATGTTTCAGGTAATGACAGATTACACATACCATAGTGATCTCACAAGATTGTATTGTCTAGTGGTGTTGCAGCTACTGTAGTTTGTGTATGTATACACTAACACATCATGATGATCACACAATGATGAGATTACCTTACAATGTGTTTCTAAGAATTCATCCCACCATTTAGTGGATATATACAAGGATAAGGATAACCCACAGTTTAGGCATTCACTAGGGGCTTGGGATGTACTCTGATAGATAAGGGGGAACTACTCTACAGACTAGTAGATTATTGTAAACTTTGAGACCAGAGAGACGAGGATCTGAATCCTGGCTCTGCCTTTCACTAACCTTGGCCAAAGTATCCACCCTTTCTGAGCTACAATTTATTCTTTTTAAAATTTTTTTGTTTATTTTTATTTACTTATTTGACAGCGACAGACAGAGAGAGGAAGAGGCAGATATATATAGAGAGAATGGGTGCACCAGGGCCTCCAGCCACTGCAAAGGAACTCCAGACATGTGCATCCTCTTGTGCATCTGGCTAACGTGGGTCCTGGGGAATCGAGCCTCGAACTGGGGTCCTTAGGCCTCACAGGCAAGCGCTTAACCGCTAAGCTATCTCTCCAGCCCTACAATTTATTCTTAAAAGAAGAAAATATAAGGCCCATGTAATATAGTTGTAATGAAGAGAAAATAAACATGTGAAGTACTTGATGCTTAATGGACAACACAATATATTTTCCTTCCCTTTTTATTCCAACTCTGCTTTCCAATTCTACTATTTTTTAATTGTATAATGTTTTATAAAACAACCATATATTTTATGAACTCCAGCTTTCTCATTTAAAACAACCATAACAGTAGAAATACCAATAATAATACCACCTGCTATGCCTGTTTCAGAGTCACTGGGAAGGTCTAAAGAGAAGGTATGTGCTCAGGTGATCTAAAAACCTAGAGTGCTATGTCAGTGTGGTAGTGCCTTTTGTAGTATGAATGACTCTAGGCCAGGAATGAAACATGAGGGTGGGAAGGAGGCAGGGCTCAGGGCTGAATCCTCTAGCTTAGCCTGTAAGCATGTATTTAGTATTCACCATAATTAGACACATAATTGGGGCTTAAGTCACAGACAGTGTCAGTGGCACATGCAAGTCATCAAGACGCACGCAGAAACTTTCTCTGCTGTGGTGCTGACTTCTCCCTCTTTAGTTCACCCCATTCAGGGCTGGACTGTTTTATAAAGGCGTCATTGTTGGTATAAGCCTCTTTTTACCTTTTTATTTCCCCAAAACTCAAAACACTCAAAGGGGAGTCAAGCATGCCACAATGCAGCCCCTGCGATGGGTTCTTTTCAACTCTCCACCCCAAGTGATCAAATGAATGGCTTCATAGAGAACCAAGAGATGGAAAACAACCCCTACAAACAACACTGACAATCACCAAACCCAGCACAGAGTCCCCACTAGAGTGGCAACCAGCCACACTTACTTAGATCAGCAGCAAAGTTCCACCTTTCTGGGAAAGCCATATACACATGCAGTTTGAAATGGTAGCTCACTCCCTGAATTAAGTGTGGAACAGCCGTCAAGTGGGCTTATCTGCATCCCACTGAACTCACAGCTCACACTGAAATGGGGCTGGCGGAGCGGGAGGGGCCCATTTTGTTTATAGGACACTGAAGAAAAGGGCCAGGTTTCCTTAACAGTCTTGAGAACAGATGCAAAATCTGCCAAACAATTATAATTAGTACTTAAGAAGACGAAAAAGGAGGGCTCATGTTGAAAAATTCTTTACCAGCCTCCCAAACCCAATCCTAGAATCCTCCCCGCCCCACCCCCAGCCAACTCCATAAAGGTCATTGGCCTTTGTAAGCATAAGTAATAAGAATTTATTTTTATTGGCAGAAATTACTTTTTATGCTTCTAATGGAAGATTAACAGATAAAATATATTTTTTGTTATGTTTGAGACTATGGAAGGTGGGTATCTTCCCATTTGAGTCATAAAACTATTATACCTTTTACCAGTAAATAAGCACCCAAGATTTATTGATCCAATTTTTGTTTTTCTCCTTTACACAGATTGCAGTTCTAGTAAAGCCCATTATGATGGCTACCCTTCGACTGCTGACAGAATTGGACAGGACCAGGGCAGATGGTTAGGCAGGTATAGAGCTGGGGGGCGAGGTGGCTTCCTTTGTCTTTTCGCTTACTCTACTTATACTGAACAGTCACTCGAGGACAGGTGTGTGAACCATTCTGAAAGAGATGCAAGCCTGTACCCCTCCCGACAAAGGCTGAGAATCTAAACTACCCCAAAAGAAGAGAAGCCAGATGCTGGGATTGATTCTGTGACATACCAAAAAGCCAAAAGCGATGACCTTGAGGACACATTCCAGGGAAAACACCATGGTGAAGGCAATGTTCAGGTACTTTAGAGCCAGTTCATAGGTACAGGGAGCAGAGTAGTACTGCCAGGGAGAGAGAGAAAGAGTCAAAGCCTTAAGATGTACGTATGTGGGGTGGAGGTGCAGATAAAGCATGGTCCCCAGGTGAGTCATCTCACAACCTGACTTTGTGGAACACTTTTGTCCACGATGAAAGTAGAGAATTGTATATCCTATGTACCAAAAACGCATAGTCATATCCCGTCCCAGCCTGCTTAATAGACAACTTGTGTGTCTAGACATAAAGGTGAGCATGGAAGAAATATTTTCCAGAGTTAGGTGTTTAACCACTCATCATTAAATATCATCAAGGCTCACAATAAGGTTCAATAGTCCTTTAAACCATATGATATCTGAAGAACATTTTCCACCCTTGTCAAAGATGGACCCCATCATTATCTTTGGTCTCAGAAGCCCATGCATTACTTCCGTGTCTCTCTGAATTTCACACAGCAGAGACCTGAAATCCGGGGACTAGGCTATTGAACAAGATAAGGTCAAAGAGACTCCATGATGGAAGAGGAGGCTGGAATGTTGGCGTGATTTTCCAGTGTGTGTGCACCCAGCTGCTCGGGGGAGGATAGTTACCGAGGTCAGCCTTCCTCTCACCTTCATCATCAGCACGACAGTGTTCAAAGCAATCATGGCCATGATGGTGTACTCAAAAGATGGTGAAACCACAAAGTGCCACACACGGTACTGAAAGGTGTGTCTGTTCTGTGGCATGTAGCGGGTGAGAGGTTTGGCACTGATGGCAAAGTCGATGCACGCCCGCTGCAGAAAAGTCAAGGTTAATAGAATGAGCTCAAATCCCCTAAACCTTGCACAGTAGTGGGCTATCTGTGGATGGTTAGGAGAGAAGAACAGTATAGGAATAAAAGTACAGAGCAGTAACAATGGTAACAAGGATCATTTGAGCAAAACCACAGGTAAGATGTGGCCTTACGTGGGTACATCCGATGGGGACATTCTGTCATATGGGGTAAATCCCTAATCCCTCTTACGCAGTGCACAGCTGGCTGAGATCTTTAGACAGGAAGCTTTTCCTTGTGCTCTTCAACAGGTTAGGAATCTCTTACCTGAAATGTGTAGGACTAGAAGTGCTTGGGATCTCAGATTTTTTTTTTCTGATTTTAAAATAGTTGCATAAAACTAATACATGACTTGAAGATGGGACCCTTGTCTGAGTACAAACCCCATTAATTCATATGTATCTAATACACATGACCTAAGAAAGTTTTATGTCATAATAGCTAAAAAATATTCTTTATTTATGAGGCTGGGGAGATGGCTCAGCAGTTAAAGGTGTTTTCTTGAAAAGCCTGTCATCTTGGTTCAATGCCCTAGTATGTAAAAGCCAGATGCACAATGTATCTGGAGTTTCTTTTTTGTAGGGACAATAGACCCTGGTGTATATACCCATACTTATTGCCTCCCTCCCTCTTTCTTTCAAATACATAAAGATTTTTTTTTCTAAATTTTTATTTATTTATTTGAGAGCAACAGACAGAGAGAAAGAGGCAGAGAGAGAGACAGAGAGAACGGGCGCGCCAAGGCCTCCAGCCACTGCAAATGAACCCCAGATGCGTGCGCCCCCTTGTGCATCTGGCTAAAGTGGGTCCTGGGGAAATGAGCCTTGAACCAGAGTCCTTAGGCTTCACAGGCAAGCGCTTAACCACTAAGCCACCTCTCCAGCCCACATAAAGATTTTCAAAATATTATTTATTTATTTGTGTGTGTGTGTGTGTGTGTGTGTGTGTGTGTGTGTGTGTGCGCATGCACATGCACACACCAGGATGTCTTGCTACTGCAAAGCAATGCCATATGCTTGCACCACTTTTCCTGGTGGATTTACATGGGTACTGGAGAATTGAACCCAGGTCATTAGGCTTTACAAGCAAGTGCCTTTAATAGATGAGCCATCTCCCCAGACCCTACAATATATCATGACATGTAATATTATATATAATACATACAAATACAAAACATAATAATAGTTTTAATTTTATGCACAAGTTTTCACTGTGTGGAATTTTCCACTTGCACTATCTCATGTTGACATTCAAAATGTTTTGAATTCTGGAACTTTATGGATGTTCAGAGTAGAGATGCTCAGCCTGCATCTCCCTATCTATGCATTCCTCTTATAGTACTTAGCTGTTTCTAGTTCAGTTCCATTGTTCAGTAACAAGAAAACTGACTATGAAACTCCTGCAGCATGTTAAAACCATGCATATTGCTGGAAAAGCAGACATAGACATATTCTTTGTCATTAGAATGAATACATGGCATAAGAGTCAGGAAGCTATGCACATGTTATACTCTTTTAACTTCTTTTAACTTCCTTTTCTTCAAGACAATTACAAATAAAAGTAGAGAGTACATCTAACACAGACTACGTACCTCTGTGCTTCCCACCTGGGCCTTAAAGAAATCTGTGCTCAAATAATGTTTACTGAATAATTAACTTTCTCACATTGTTTCCATAATCCTACAGTAAAGTTAGGAAAATACAATCTTTCTTCATAAGCATACTGATACTAGATTCTTTTCTAAAGCTCCTATTGTCCCTCACTGTAGACCACTTGTTGTTACCTCATTCTTCTCCAGGCTGCACTCCTCCATCATCTTGTCCCCTTGCTCTTGGAAGGTGATAATGATGAGAGCGACGAAGATATTGACAAAGAAGAAAGGGAAGACCACAAAGTAGACCACATAAAAGATGGACATCTCCATGCGGTTGCTGCGGCTTGGACCTCGGTCCTCCTCGGTCACATCTACAGAATGTTGCAGAACCCTGTGGGGACACAGTGATGGGTTACTAATGGTAGATGACAGTCGTGGCTTTGTTCGGAGGTATGTCACCTATTATTGACATCTCTAACTTTTCACATTGTCCATTGATTTTGGGGATTCCATAAACAAGTTGGTAAGACCCACTGGCACCCCAATTTACTGCTATTTCTAGACCCCTTTTCCATCTGCATTCAACTCCTAAGCAACAGAATGGCATCATTTTATAGTTTTAAATTATCATGTTCAATACCAAGAGACTTCTGGATTTTCCATTTGACTTTTTACTGCTAAGTGATGTCTATGTCATTGCCAAGTCTCTGAAAACTTAGCTTCCTCTTATGGACAGCATAAGAAGTTGCATTCTTCATAACAGATCTTATCTCTGAGTTCTATCAGCTCACTCTCAGGTGCAGAGCCAACCTGTAGGATAAATCTGTCTAAAACAGCTCCCATGGACTCTCGCCTGAGAGGTGGAGAGAAGCAGGAAACTCATTTGTCCTGTCAGAGTTGACAGCTCCACTCCACTGCTCAATAGTTGGCTAAAACATTAAAAGTTTCAAGTATGTCCCTGAGTTTGTATGGCCCTTCTTTATCTTTGCCAGGGGATTTTAATTCTTCCTCTTTTCTGCCTTTCTTGCCCACTCATAACCACTCACTTTGCCTGGTACAATAACAAAGGGTTAGCCTTGTTCATCTTGAAGCAGCTTCTTGAGGAACCCACGTGGTCTCATCCCAACCCACAGGTATGTACCAACTCTGTCCTATCACTCACTGAGGCCATCCTTCCCCCGTAGAGACCGTGAAGAGGGTCAGCAGGGCCCAGATGATGTTGTCGTAGTGGAATTCATGGCGCTTCCATTCCCGGCCCTTCACCTCCATCTTATTTTTCTCGTGGTCTACATAGTTACCTCTGAAACCAGAGCAGAAATGAAATAGGGTCTCTTGACTACATGGTAGAGTCAGGAGATTTTACAGGCTTCAAGGAGGTGGGGTAAACAATGATCACCAAACAAATATTTTAAAAGGGAGATCTTTATTAAAAGCAGATATGACCATGGTAAAAAAATGGTACTGGGTGCCCAAAAGATGAGGGACTAAATCCTAACTGAGATCACTGGTTTCTGTGTAACTTTGGACAGTGTAAAATTTGAATTTTACCCATACCTATAATATTCAAAGGAAATCCATATCACTAGGTCATTATAAGGACTTAAGATAGAAAGGTAAATGCAAAGTGTCCAATAAATGTTTACATGCTTCCTATTTTGTTTTTCTTTCTTATTTTTTTTTTTTCCTAGGTAGGGTCTCACTTTAGCCCAAACTGACCTGGAACTCACTGTAGTCCCAGATTGGCCTCAAACTCACAGTGATCCTCCTACCTCTGCTTCCTGAGTGCTGGGATTAAAGGAGTGTGCCACCATGCCTGGCACCCTATTTTGTCTTTCTACTGGGAGAGGAATAGAAATAAGAGAAAAAGGAGACTGAGTCAACCTGTGGAGGACAAAGAAGGATTCATTAGGACACAGCGAGCCAAATGAGAGGTACAGGCTGGTGGTGCTTACATGCACTCTTTCTCCGTGTCCTTGGAACTGTCAGTGCAGTAAAAGAACTTCCCCTTGAAGAGCTGGACTGCGATGACAGCAAAGATGAACATGAAGAGCTTGTAGACAATGAGTATGTTAAAGACATTCTTCAAGGAGGTCACCACACAGTCGAACACAGCCTGTGGACAGTGGCAAAGACCCAGGTGTGTGAGTCCAGTGACAGACCACTCATGTACTCAAGAGGTGAGGTGGGGGCCACACCAATACCACCCAACAGCACAGAAGCTGCCCCAGGAGCTGTCAGCCCACCTCAAAGTGACACCATGGGGTTAAAAGCTGGATTTCAAGCTGGTTGTGATGGCAAGGACCTGCCACCTGGGAAGGGGACACATGCTCTGAATCTTAAATACAAAGCAGAAAACCTAAATCAGGTGGTATTAAGTAATGGACAGGCTTCTCTGTGGTGTCCCAGTACAGGTTCTCAGTATGAGAGGCAAATATTTAATGCTAGCAAGGCTCTATGAGATCATTTAGCCCATTGTATAAGGCAATTTGTCCCTGACTTTGAACCTATTGATGGCATTCATATATTTACTTATATACCATCTATGTGTAGTTTTCCCTTTGTCTTTTCTAAGTGGATCAGGGTGTGACCACCTCCAGTCATATATTTATTTCAATATTTTGTTGTAAGTTTCTACATTTGCTCAGACTATACCCATCAGTTCATGTTACTATCCTCTAATTTAAACTTGACTTTATGCAGAAGGAAGATCAACAGAGTCATGTAGAAAGGACTAAGATCTGCCTGTCTTGGAGACAGAAAGGCTGGGTGGATAGAAACAGGAAGTTCTATGTCAATAAAGAGACAACAGGTTCTTCAGAAACCTCCCTTCTAGGTCCTAAGTCTGGGGAGTTTCATGGGAGGTTGCCACATTTGAAGCCAGTTTTAGAGTTTCAGGTCGATTTCTAGGTTGTCAGGTTTAGCTCACTGGAGAGTCTAACCCCACGGTGGTGCTGCACTTGTGCTACTCTTTCCTCACAGCTCTGAGTGAAGTATGGATACTTTCATTAGTTCAGCGCTGTGGGGAATGTTAGTGACACACAGCCTTGTGGAATCATCAGAGCCACCTACGTCTCCCTCAGCTTATCATGCTGCAAAGAGAAGCACCAGCACTCACTAATTCAACAGAATTAAGCAAGGCTGGGGTCTTCTTCAGCTGTGAATTAGTCTGTTCAAGCTGACTGCATGTTCCCCTGGATCCATGGGAACCCACGCTGCAGCTCACAGCAAGGGCTGGGGCCCCAGACAACCTGGGCACAGAGAACACAGGAATGAGGAAGTATAGGTCTAGACCAGTGGCTTATGCTGGTGAGAATGTGGCCAGACACAGTGACAGAGTAGAGGTCCTGCTCCAGGTGTTTGTAGGTGATCTATTTTGGCGTCCACATTAATGGCACAAGAGACTCCAAAATGCAGCTTTTTCTTCCTGGGGGACAGGCCAGGACAGGAAGTATAACATGCTGCCTGGATCCAGACTCAAAAAAGAGAGCCCCCTTATAGATTTCCTGGACTATATGCTCTTTTACTTTGAAGCTAAGACCTGAGTTTAAGCAGGTGAAAAGGAAAACAAAACCAAACCACCAATCCCAAGTAAGCAAAAGGCATATTCCAATAATGAGCTCTCCAGACTCCATTCAGCCATGTGTAAGGAGAGATGATGGGAGAAGGTATTGAATAGAGACAAACTCTGAAAACATTACCTTGAGCTTGGGCAAGCGCTTGATGGTCTTCAGAGGCCGCAGAACTCGAAGTACCCTCAGAGACTTGATAGTCTTGATGTCCCGCCCCTTGTTGGTACTAAATAGTCAGGACCCCAGGGGAATCATTTGGACAGGGGAGAAATAAAAGTGACAGTCACACTACTACATTGGTAACAACAGGGTTTAAAACAGAGAGATACTAGCAAGAGGTCATCAGGGACAATCCACAAACAGTGCATTGGGAATAGTCTCAAATCCCACTCCGGGGTGCATGCACACATACCTGTATGCATATGCCCACACATGCACACCCATGTGCAGAGGGTCCCTCACTCACAGTGGTCTAACTTATGATTTTTCAACTTCATAGTGGTGAACAAGTGATTCGCAATCAGTAGAAACTACTTAAACTTGAGATTCTTCCCCACCCCAGACTAATGCTATGTGGTAAGACATTAAGACATTAATTTGCAAAGGCAGTCAGCTTACACTGCTAGCCAGTCACAAAATCATGAGGGTAAACTATTGATACTCTACAGTGTACATAAATTACTGATAAAAATACAATGTTTAGTAGATATATTAAATGCATTTTCCATGTAGAACATGTTCAACTTTCAGCAAGTTTAACCAGATATGACTACATAAAAGAAAAAGAGCATCTATACACACACAGAGGAACACACAGGCACACACACACACAGAGAAGAACACTTACAGAAACACACTCTGATGCACTCACACACATACACACAGAAACACACACAGGCACATGCACACAAAATAGGAACACACACAGGCACACGCACACACAAAACAGGAACACACAGACATACACAGAGGAACCCACAGGCACACAAACTGAGGAACACACACACAGAGGCTTCCAAGCACATATATTAAGAATCACCTCCTCTGTTTAATAATCTAATGCTATTTGGTAATATAATGGTAAATGAAATGGAAGATATTTCAACTAAGGACCAGTGGCCCACTGTGGATCCCCACTGCGCCTAGTCCAGTGCTTTCCCAGAGCAGGTTCCCAGAACATATTCATTAACTTGAATAGGAACCCGAGAGACCAGAGCAAGTCTTGTCAAGGAACTTCACTCAGTCTAGCTTTGTTATCTCTGCATAGTCCATCAATGTGGGGAGAGCCATGTGAGGAAAACTGATGGGGAACACAGCACCCTTGCTGTGTGGGGTTGCCTGCTCCACAGAAAGCATGTTGTGTAGGTATCTTGCCAGGACCTTGGGGCACACCCCAATTATGTGCGGATAGCCCTTCCTGCAGTTCTGTCCATTTCAGACACACCGCATGAGCACAGGCTTCACAGAACTACTTGGCTAGAGCAGAACCAAATTGCAAGCCCACCCTTATCTTTGTCCTATGGGTAATGACCCTCCCTAGTTAGCTTTTTAGAAATGTTTGATGTTAATGAAGAAAATGCATTGCTCTCTTTTTCATTTCTAGGAATTAAATGAATACATCAACTTGCATTTCTCTTTTCTCCCTTCTCATCCCCTGAGATCTTTGCATTCAACTCAAATAATTGCAATTTGTAAATCATGCAGGTTGTGGGAAACAAGACTCTAAATAGAGAAATCAGGCTTGCTTTGTTCCTCATGCAGGCTCAGATTATTACTGCATTAACAGTCTGAGGAAAGGGGACACACACAATCGGGTGGGAGCCATCCGACTCTGTGAGCATCTTGTCCTGCCACATCCTGCCCCAGATGAGAAGATAACAGTTGATTCCTTCACAAAAGGTAGGAAGCATTCAATCAGATCGCAGAAGTGCTGATGCTGCCCAAGATGTTAACTTTGAGGCTCTCTTAAGTAGTCACAGGCCATGACTTACCAATCATTTGTATTCAGCCCAAAATCTGAGTATAAGTAGTCCAAATGTATGACATAGACTTTCACATTCAAGGACTTTGGGTGTTTCATAAACTCTTTTGCTATATTAAGCACATCTGCCTACATATCTAAAATAGGCAACATGTAAGCTAAATACAATCTGAAACAATAAGAATGATCATGTCTTGAGGCTTAGAAATGTCTGTTTTTTTTTTTTTTTGAGGATCTCAATGGAAATATAACATTAACCATTCTTTTCCCACAGAGTCAGCTCCTCCCCTCCAAATTACAGTTTCTCCCTCTTCCAACCCATCCCTCCACATGTCTTCTATATAAAAGAAAAGCAAGCATATTTACCCCAAGGCGTTCCTATGGAGGGTCCAGTCAGGAAGCAGTTACAGAAAGAGGGAAGATGGAGGGAAAGAAGATAGTCAGAAAGCTGTGGTGATAAAAGAGACCCTTGCACGCACAGGCCCAAGGGACCCTGCCCACAGCCTTGGCACTTGTCAAGTCTGAAGGGTTTGTGAAAGGAAGGATCATCTTTTCCACATCATTTTCTCTACAAACCCCCTCTCCTCCCACAGGGCAAAGGACCCTTGCAAGCACTGGTGGAACTGCCTCTACCTTGGTTGTATCTATGGCCAGAAGTATTTTCCAGGAAGCCAGGTTTAATTGCACTTTTCTAAACATCTGCTCTCACTTCCATTTCCTTAGGAGCCTTTAGACCAAGTCTGTTTCCAGTGATTTTATAAGACCAGGAAGGAGGAATATTGCCTGCCCTGGGTCAAAAAGCATACTCTCTCAGAAAAGGTATTTCAAGTCACAAGGGAGTAGCTATGCTGAGTGACTTTATCGGAAGTGGGCTATGTACCCAAGTGCAAACAGGGGCACTCTGGTGTCTCCAAGTGCAGATGTTCAACATTACTAAACTACATCCAGATGAGGAAGATAGCTTTTGTTTATAAGTTTTACCAAAATCTGCCTTTTGATCAGTTAAATGACGAGTTGTTCATAGAAAACAATTTATTGTGCAGCTCTTAAAAGAAAGCCATTCCTCATCTAGTGGTGAGACATAAATACTCTCTCCCCCAAGTCAAGGAAAGCATAACTTTCTTGCATTATAAACAAGTAGGACTTAGTTTTAAATTTTCAAACACTTATTATTTATCCTGGGACAGTCTCTGCACACTTTTCTTCCTGAGGCCTTAGTTTCCTTTGCAAGTAAGCAGATTTCAGGGGTCTTTTCCAGCTCTAGTCTAAAAGGGAAGGCAGACCTCAAGAAAACAAGTACACAAATGTAAATATTAAGTAAGAGGGGCTATGGAGAGATGGAATCACTTGATGGGTAATTTACCAAAGCACAAATCCGTGTCTGTCCCCAGACTAATTTTCTTTAGAATACTCCAAAGATGTAAGACTAGAGTGGGAGATGGACATATGGGCAAGCAGTCCAGGAACTCATACTCCAGGCTTTTGCCTTCTCCTTAATCCAGGCCCTTATCTCAGAGGTCTTTATATCCAGGAGCACTGGAGCAGGTTCTAGGATGCCATATTTAGAGACATCACCTCACACAACAAAATTTGTTCCTCCCACATACCTGGATAAAGGACATAATTTGCATCGTTCTCTACAAGTAGTTTCTTCACAGAATCCTAGTAAAATATGGCATGGAACAACAATTTCTAATCACCGTGTATATATACTTTTGTATATCCATTCTGGTATTAACAGCTGAATGTGCCTTCCAAACTACTGGGGGGCTATTCTACTTGTCCCATTTTGACTTCACAGATCTGAGCAAGGATGGCAATCAGACGTGGGCTGAAATTGAACGATTAAGCATTGTTCTGCACATCTTTCAAATAGGCTTTTTAATACACAGAAGACACTGAGAACCTATGATTGTGCGGTACGTGTGAAGCCCAGGGTTTAATCCTTAGCATCATAAGAAAAAAAAAAAAAAAAGCAAAGCAAAACAAAATAAATACTAAAATTCTGAATGGATGTTAAGGAAAATGTGCTTGTATCCTACATGTTGTTAACATAGGGTCAACACTGATTAGAAAATTGCCCTTTTATTTATTTATTTAGTTAGTTAGTTTTCTGAGGTAAGGCCTCACTCTAGCTCAGGCTGACCTGGAATTCAGTATGAGTCTCAGGGTGGCCTTGAACTCACGGTGATCTTCCTACATCTGCCTCCCGAGTGCTGGGATTAAAGGCGTGTGCCATCATGCCTGGCCAAAATTGCCCTTTTAAAATGAAAGTATTAAATAACAAAGTCAGGAAAAGCTTCAACAATTAAACTCTTATTCATTAAAATATGTCATCATTTGCAGAGGACAAGGCAAAAGCACCTCTGCACAAATCCACTGTTTAGGCAAACAAGATTGCAAAGAAAAGTTTCACCAAATTAAAAGGACAAGCTCTTTGGCACTTTGAAATACATTGTTTTGGAAACAATTCATGTACTTCTTTATAAATCATCTAAATATATTTGATAATACTGCACAGTTTTTGATACTAACTGCAAATCAGTTTATTTTTACATTGTCTAGTGAATTTTAGCACATTTCAAACTGACTTTGTGTGAAGATAATTCTACACAATTAGAATGTGCTAGTCCCACTTTAATTGAGACTCAATGGGACCACTCATTTTACCATTTATTTCCAATTTATCTGGTAAGTTCCTGGATGCTCTCCAGGAGAAAAAAACAAAAACAAAACAAACAAACAAACAAAAAAGAACAATAAAAAAACCACACGTTCCATTTCTTTTCCTTCTCCTCAGTATCAGATGAGGATTTTCCAGCTCAACTGTTAAGTTGCCTTCCACATCTTCCACATGCAATTACTCAGCATTCACTGTCATCTTGCTCCCTAGCTCCCAGGTCCCAATTTTGTTGATTTCTACTAAGAACTGGTGTTCCTTTCATGGGGGCAGAGCAAGAACATCAGGTTCTGAAGAGCCCTTAATTCTCTATGTGTCATGGCCTCTGTGAACTGAGCAAGCACCAGCACAGGGCTGTGGAAGAATTCTCATCTTCAAGGAAGGGCTACACTTACAGGACTGTAAGATGGGAGGAAGATCATACTAGGAAGAGCCTAGACTTTCCTGCTAAAGTGCCTAGAACATTATTTGGTAAGCGCTAATAACTACCATGTATTATCCAACTCAAGTGTTTGTTACTATATTGAATATTAAATATATTTTGTCTCATTTTATTTTCATGAGGTTCAAATGTGGTTATTATTTTTATTTCACTTACAGGTGAAAAAAATAAAAATTCAGAGACTTAAGACAGCTAGTAATTAACAACACTGGGATTTAGACCCAAGTTTGCCTGACCTTTCAAATGGGAACCACTGGAGGGTGCTAACCAATGTAGGATCTAGCAAAAGAAATGAATATTTTCTGAGCTCAAATACTAAAATATCTACTTTGCTTCCCCAATTCGTAGAGGGTCTGTTCATGAGCATAAAAAGTTGCAGGTAAAGCATCAAGATGGATAAGCGCAGGGCTGCCCTTCTTCATCAGGCCCTCACATCTCCCCTGCCCCTGCTTAAGACAGAAGGATCTGCAAACTGAGGGCAGCTCCATAACAAACCACTGCTCTGAGTTTACAATGATTAATGGCTTGAAACGAACCAGAGAAGAAGGCAGTTTACTATAAAGGAGTAAGCAATAAACATGAACTGAACACACCAAGATTGCTCAAGAACTGACTTTACTATTTACTAATCACATGAACCAAACTAGCCACAGCCCTTGTCATTGATTTCTTGGCTATAAAAATGGGCTGTAATGAAATAAACTGTGCACAGAAAAGAAAAGGAAGCTTCTCTCCTTGCACTGGCAATACTTGTCTCTCCAGGAGCTGTGGACAAAGCCAAGCTTATCTGCTTGCATAAAGAAGCTAGATTCAGGGCTGGAGAGATGGCTTAGCAGTTAAGCACTTGCCTGTGAAGCCTAAGGACTGCGGTTCGAGGCTCAGTTCCCCAGGACCCACGTTAGCCAGATGCACAAGGGGGCGCACGCATCTGGCGTTCGTTTACAGAGGCTGGAAGCTCTGGCGCGCCCATTCTCTCTCTCTCTCTCTCTCTCTCTCTTTCTCTCTCTCTCTCTCTCTGCCTCCTTCTCTCTGTTGCTCTCAAATAAATAAATAAACAAACAAAAAAAATTAAAAAAAAAAAAAAAAAAAAAAAAGAAGCTAGATTCAGCACTTTGACTTTGCCACTCTTAGCTGCTGTTATTGGGAGATCAGCTTTCTTCCTTGATTCAGCACCTTCCTTGGACTTCTATGCACCCTAAATGTCTCGTTACTCTGTCATCTCTGTACTTTGGCCACAGTACTAGCTCTGTGCTAACTACATGGTGCATTATCCTTTCCGTCTTGCAAACTGGCCTCATTGAGCTTCGTATACACACTCAGGACAAATTTCCTCCTTTTCACTAAACATCACTGAACTCCAGCCAGAAGGTATGTTTGTCCAAACACCAAGAAGCAGCAGTAGGGCATCTGTCTTCTAGAAGTTTTGTTTTTCAGTCTGTTCAACAGTGACTTGATTTGTATTTTTTCTTACTCTTTATAATCTAAGCATACTCAAAGATCTGCGATCTTTGGAGGAAGGTCTTGCTGACTGAAGTCCAGCCAATACATTACCCCAGCTGGAGACTAATTTGTAATGCAAAGCCCTGTGAGTGTGCATTAAATGACTGTCTGGCAAATCATAGAATCTGGGCTGATATTTTCCAAGTCCTATCATGAAGTCTTCTATCCCACATTCTCTAAGGCCTACTTTAAGTCTATAGGGTACTGTGGTGGGTGTCCATTCATCCCATGACTGAGAAGCTTCATTTCCGCTTTCACTAACTGGAGAGTCCAGTTGCTGAGTACCATATGAATGCAGCCATGTTCCCTGAATGGACTTTCATTTTGCCAGCTTCTGTGGCTGTGGCCCGAGGTCCCATTTATAACCAACACTTTCCCAAATTTGGATAGAGATAATTTGGCATTCATACTCATAAAACAAAGATCTGCAAGTGCACATCCTACAGATGGCTCTTTCATAGCACCAATATTACATGTGACAGATGCACATGTTCTACTATTTTCCAAAATGTATGCATGCTGGGTGTTAATGCCAAGAGCAGGTAGACTGGGGCCTTTTCTCCTGTCAGGCACTTCCTTCATGCGTCTTGCACTCAGGCCCACTGAAGTCCATTTTCAAAGCAGCTAGATATATAACACAATAAAAGGGGCACACCAAAAGTCTACAAGCATTGATCACCTTTAATATCCTGGTCTGGCCACAAGGTTAGATGAAGCTACTATTGAGACTCTGGAATCTTGAGGAATAACATCTTTCTTACCTGCTTGCTGCTGGAAATTTTCAATTCCTTCTCAGTCCTAAGTCCATAGTTAATGGGCTACCTGATAGCACAATTTAATTTTAATCCTTCATATTCAGAGCAGGGACATAGATGTCCTGTCTAACTCAGTGACAAATTGGTTCTTTTTCCATGAAGCAGGACTTTGTCCACTGTTTGTTCATTCAAGATGAACATGAATCACAGTTTCCTTTGGGTGACTGCCCTTTTTGTTCCGAATGGAATAAGAATAGTAGAGAAAGAAGCCCCACAGACAAAACCTGAGGTTTGCAGGGGGCACCTTAGACCTAGAAAGTAGTGCAAACAGATGAGTAGACATCCAGGTTTAGGTAAAGGTTTGTCATTGTCTCTCTGTATGCTCTGTGAGTGTGAGTTCATACTAGCATTTTTTAGCTGCTTTTTATTTTATTAATAGCTTCCATAAATGCAGACAATAAGCCATGATATTTCCCTCCCCCACTTTCCCCTTTACAACTCCATTCTCCATCATGTCCCCTCCCTCTTTCCATTAGTCTCTCCTTTATTTTAATATCATTGTTTCTTTCCTCCAATTATGAGGGTCTTCATATATTAATGCAACTCCCATTTAAGGTTAGAAAAGCTTCTCTTTTCAGATGGCAGTGACCACTGGGATGACCCAAAAGGCACCATAGTGCTGAAAAGAAGTGACAGAGGAGTGTTCACACTGAAACATCTCTATCACACCTTCCAAATCCCAGGGTCCATTGCAGAAGAGGTGGCAGGAAGAATGTAAGAGGCCAATGAAGGGGAGGACTGCTTACAATGAATGCAATCATTCAGACAGAAATTGCCCTCAATATCCACACTAGCATTTTGACTCCATATAGTCACTGCTTTCTTATGTGAGCACATTCTCACCTTCAGAAACACAAAGCCTCAGAAAGGAAGCCACCTAGAGGCTGTGGCTCCATGAGGCACTTCCAAATGGCAAGTTGTCTGCCTGTACCTATGTATCTCACTGAATGAATTCACACCCAGCTCTGCTGCCATGCCTGGTCCAATAGACGATGCATTATAGCCATGAGGGCGAAGACAGAGTGTCAAGTGCCAGGAGAGTTGACACACTCCAACAAAAGGAATGTGATGAAAGCTAATGTGGGAAGTCTGGATCCTTTGGCATCAAGAGGCAGACTGGCTCTTGTTTTTGCTTTTGGCTAAGGACTGAATAATGGAAGAGCAAGTGCAGCCATGAGCCAGATCCCCATGCGTGCCAGGGAGTCCTGACCTTACCTCATGCCCTGCTACAACAACAAACAGCCACAGGAAGTTCTGACATCAGCCACAAGGGAGCCTGACTGACTGACACATAGGCTGGAGTGAATCCTGATGTGGGGAGGAGGTAGAAACAGAACTGCTGATAGTTTTTCTATGAAAATGTTTGGACCAACAAGCAAACATGAACTGTGAGCTAACTACTGAAAATTCTACCCACGAGCTTACCTGCCCATGCAAGTTGAAGCAATCAAGAAACACTGTATAGGATAGGAATGGATAGGGTAAGTGGCCTGGGTCAGAGTGCAGGTGTGCAGCCCCATGTTTACAAACACCCCCATACATGTTCTGGACTGCTCCGGCACTTCCCCTCTGAGATACTGTCCCCAACCCACCTATCCAAGTCATTTTACTTTACTAACCATGGATGACATGAACCACGAGGACAGACATCATCTTCATGTGTAAGATCCTATATGCCTCAAGAATATGGTAAACTCAGGTCATCTGATTGCTCCCCAAGGCAGCTTACTCCTGGTAGGGTCATGCCCTGAAGTGGGGGAAGGTGCCTGAAATGCCAAGGCTGTCACCATCTCTTGTCTTCCCATCCAGGAGGCCAGGAAACACACAGATGGCAATAGAATGTGAAGAAACTGAGGAAAACAACAGCTTCTTTCTGGTCCTTCAGGAGACAACAAATTATCACACAGAAAAAAAAGTACTCATTTTCCAAAAAGAAAAATAAAGGACAAGAGGTTTCACAGACCACCACTCACCAGATTTTTCTTGAAACCTTTAAGAGGAAAATACATAGTTCAAGACAGTCATAGGTGGTAGACACTCTGTCTCCATAAAGCCCAGAAAGTGAGGTATGGTGAAAGCAGTGGGAAGAGATGTTTTCAACCTCTGCCAATGCCTTGCCCACCTCCCTACAAAAATGCTGCATCAAGGAGGAGACCTGAGTGTTCTTATAAACATAAATGCTTTATAATGTAAAAGTAGACTGGGAAAGACCCTCCCCCCAAAAGAAAGCTTCTACAGGTTATGTTTTTATCCAGACATGCCCAAAACAATGACATGAATACCTGTCATCTCTTTCTTAAAAGTCATTCAAGTTCCAAGATAGAATTTGTCAGGTTTACATTAAAAAGAATCCCTTTGATTGATGTACGCAGCTATAGAAAACAGCGATTTCTCTAGCCACTACATACAAAGTATGGGCTTGCAGGGAATACAGATGATGGCGGGGCAGGTCTCTGCAGGTGTGGGACCAGTGGACAGTGCAACATTCTCCAAGAATTCAACTGCAGGTCATTCCCTCCTCCTGGCTGGAAGCATTGCTCTGGGGAACTGGATTGGGTCTGAGAAGGCTTTGGCTGGCAGTGGTGGAAAGGATGGCAAGTCACCTCTGGTTTCCGAGGAGCTACATAATGATGCTACCATGGCAACCGCCATCAGTTGCTCAAAGTGACACAGCAATAGCCTTTGCAGAAGCTTTATTAGGGTAAGGTTCAATTTCAAAGAGGAGAGAAAAAGACAGGGACAGGAATAAGGTTATGTGAATGGTGGACATTCATTGGGACAAACTTATGGGATAAAATAATGAAAATTATAACCACGAAAAGATATGTTATAAGTCTGTAGCCAAATCCACATTTGGCTTCCTGCTGGTCTGAGTCCCTGATTACAGAGGACACAAACTGAGTAACTTCATTCCACCCTGTCATAGGCTGCTGGAAAATGGGACTCAGAGTTATCCTACCAATGTGTTAGGAGAGCTGAATTCTCTGGTGCCCTCAATGAGGAAAAGAATAACACAGGGTCTAGAAGGAGGGCATGAGTGTCAAATGTGACAAAGGTTAATGGAGGGGAGAATAGGAGCTCATTCTATGAGCAGAGAAAGAGGAGAGGACATGGGCATGGGCAATGAGGAAGAGAGTAGACAGAGAATGAGCAAGAACCATCTACAATTCAGAAAAAAAATGAAGAAAATGTTCAAGTCACCACATGGCTAAAAGCAAGTTGATGGATCATAACCTACAATCGATCCCATAAGCGCAGGCTCCAGCGATTTCTGGAAGTGTCCCTGGCACTGGTCTGCGTCTCCGCAGAGAGGCTTTGGCTCCGGGCCCATCAAAGTTTCCCTTGCCACCAGCACCAAAGCCACCACTGCCACAGCATTCTGGTGTTACCGAGTCTGAGGAGAGACAGCTGGACAGCGGACAGAGCACAGGGCTCAGGAGCTTCCTCTGAAAGGCACCTCCCATCCCCCACAGGCTGTTGCTAGACTCCCAGGCTCCTGCAAGAGGCAGGTAGGTGAGAAATAGAGTCTTGGGCTAGCCTGAATCCATCTTGAACCATCTGCATACACCACAACCCATAACTTCATTCCTACCTTCAGACTTCATAAATGATCAGGGAGTTAGAAGGATAAAGCAGAGAAGTAGCTATTATTGATCATTCACACTACTCAGCCCAGTGCTAAGCACTTTTACACGTCTTATTTAGTCTCTATTCTAGAGATAAGGCAGTGAGGTTGGGAGGATTAATATTTTTCTTTGTGGCTCAAGGACAAAAAGCTGGAAAGGAGAGGGGCTGGATTTCAAATCAGGCTCTGCTTGGCCCCACAACCCAGACCATTCTTATCCTGTCCTGTCACCTGAGAGCCCTTGTTCTTAAAGATCCAGTGAGATCTGTCCTATATGCTTTTCTCTCTCCACCCTCTACTCACCAAATACAGACGATTCTACTGAGATCACCCTACAGAGAGGAACAATAAAGGTAAATGGAAATGAATTAAAAGAATGAGGAGGGCACTTGAACTTTCAATAACCCAAGCATTTATTCATTTGTTTTTAATAACTAGTCAACGTAGACCTCAATGCATCATCCCAGAGAGGAGAAGAGAGTCTGTTTGGTAGATAGAAGGGTGCCTTTTCACGTTACTGAACTTCTATAGGATCTGGATGTGTTAGTAGATACCAAAGATGTATGAAATGACTCAGCCATTTCTAATAAGACACGTTCATCCTGTGAGTACAAAGGTTATTCCCCATAACCCTAATGAGGCTAAGACATGGAAGCCAGGCACAGTATTATGGGCTCTGGTGCCATCATATGTTGACATCATAAGTATACTCCAACCTGGCTCATTATTGCAGTAGCAATGAGTAGAGTCCATTCCCAGGTTCCAAAAGATATAAGACCAGCATGGTAGGGAACTCTCACTTTTCCTACAGAGTACCCTTGCCTCTGGCTCCTTCTTGGTTCTTAGCCCACCTAGTTTACTGCCAGGGTGGCTAAGAGATGGGAGCTGACAGTGATTGGATGAAAGCGAGTGGAGGAGGACCCCTTTCTAATTCTGTACACTTAGACCTTCCTTCATATAGCTGTCATCAATGACACTAGCCCCCAGATGCTTCCTCTGCCTCATCAGAAGGAAATGTGTCCAGCTTTTCTTAGACATTTCAAAGAAGCTGGAAGGATGGCTCAGGGAACCCTATATGTCACCCAGAAGAGAGGGAATTTGTTTGGGGTGGAACAAGGTACAGACTGTCCTGCTGAGGGACGCTGCCCTACCTGGTTAGCAAGAAAAGGACTTGACAGCATCTCTGTTTCTCGGCTATACCCAGAGGGCTAAGAGAGCGCCCCCCCCCCCTTCTGAATTCCATAGGAAATGTCAAGATGTAGTAAAAAACATGCTATAACTAGATCCATGTGTGGGGGCAGAAATTTCTCTAAACATCATGAATATGAGTTGGTTTCATAAAAGGTTTAAGACCATTTTCTTAAGTATGCTGTCAAAGAGGTTTGGAAAGGTATTTCTTGTATAGAGTAAATGTAGCATTTTTTTTATGTCCCTGAACCAGATTTCTATTGTCATTGCTTACAGGCAGACAACCTTGCTGTGCTCAGGATTCTAAGACACTCAACACTGCTCTGTCCTCAGCATCCTTCTCATGCCGCTCCTTTGGCAGACTCAGAAAATGAAGGAACACATCAGCTGTCACCAGCTCTGTCACTGAACATACAGAGGTACTGCCCACACCCAGAGTGGCTGACCATCCTTATCCACTTCCAGGAAGGAAATTCCTAGGGCCTCTGTCTTCTCCCTCCTCCCTCCTCATACTCCCTGGTCCTGCTTTCTCACTTAAGACATGGGAGCTGGAACTCTGCTGAAGGCAACTGGCAAGCAGACTCCCAGAGTAACACTCTTGGGCACTACTACAAACGTTTTAGTTCTCAGGTGTCCCCTGGAGACAGGTTCAAATCATCCAGAGCCTCCAAGAAGAGGAGAGGAAAGTGATAAAATAGGAAAGGGGCAACTTACGCCAGAGCAAAGGCCACCAACGCGCCGACCACCACCACAAAGTCCAGGATGTTCCAGAGGTCTCGGAAGTAGGACCCATCTTGCAAGATCAAGCCCTGGTCTATCATCTGCAGGACAAGGGTGGGAACAGTCATAGGTGAGCCCAGGTGCTCCGGGCAACACCAACCCCAGGGGATGTTTCCTCATGGCAAGGCTTCCATCACCACAATCAACCTCACCCTGGGCCTGTGAGCAATGGGAATGTCAGTGGGCTCTCAGAAGGAAATAGTGAGGCCCCTCCTTACACTCTTAAGGTAACAGTGAGGGTTCATGCCCTGTCTCAGACATACAGGGTTAGATTACATTTCTTTGCCATCACAGAACCCTGCCATGTTCCTTCTCTCCTTAGTATTCCAGAGCTGCAGACATTGCCACATATGCCAAGACAGGTAAAAAGCCCAGACAGTGAGGACTGGACATGAGATATCCCTGTGAGCTATGAGATGGCTAGAAGGAAGAGAATGCCGCTGGTATTAGCTGGAGTCTGGAAAGATTCACCTCTACTCTTTGCCTTGCTATGCACCCAAATTCAAGCTGGGAAGCACAGTGTGCAGGAACACTCACACTACCTGCCTGCCTACTACCTGCCTCTTGTCTGGGCCATGCACAGAGGCTTTCAATATACAAACCTATCCATATGGCCATGCTCACTGACCATTCTGAGACCAAAGAAGGGCTCAGTAAATCCCTCCCAACCCTCCTCCCCGTGAGGCTAGAGATGGCAATGTTGAGGAAGGGTCCTAAGTTAAAGGAGCAGACAGATATTCTACCCTAACTCTGGATCCCAGGTTTTCTCTGGAGGCTTTTACCTTTATAACCATCTCAAAGGTGAACACGCCCGTGAAAACATAGTCGAAATACCTCAGGACCTGTAAGATAAATGACCAAAAGCAAGAAGATGACCATGTAAGGTCACCAGACCACACACAGCTACTGACACATGCAGTCCTGCATGCCCCCTGCCCAGTTCCACCTCAGAATGCAGGAATTACAACTTCTAGCTGGACTGAGAAGTGAATGCAGGGAGGAGAAGCTATGGAATCTTCTGGAGCTACAAGGCTCCGGGGCTAGTCCTTTGGTCATTCTCTCCTTTTGGCCAGAACTTAACTTCTCAGGTCTGAGCTGCCCCCTCCCCAAAATCTCTTGTCCAGTTCTGGCTCAGAACCCCAAATCCTTGTTGATATCTGTCCTGCCCATCTGCCTATCTCCTGATGTCTCCCTGTGGATTCTTACCGAATGTCTCAACTCCCTATGTCAGGCTGCAGCTCCTTGGTTTCACATACATCACCTATGGCTCTAAGTCTGATTCTACTGCTAACCCCTCCCACAGACTCCCCTCAAAGCCCAGGCTCTGTGGTGAGGTGAGGAGTGTGGGAGGCTCCTCTGGGAATGACTTCACCATCTCCCTGAGGAACAGGCACAAGCAATTTCTCTAGCCTTCTTCATCCTCAGCAACCTTCCTGACATCTTGGTTCATCTCTAATGCTGGAGGAGAGGAGATGGCATAGAGCGGACCCCAGAAAATCACAGGTTGACAAATGGGCCCACTGTGTACCCACTTTGTTGCGCTCCGAGTTGGTCAGGACAGGGTCCTCGGCTGCCAGGGCGATGCTGCTGGCTGCGATCACCAGGAGGATGCACATCTCGAAGTAGCGAAGGTTCACAATGTAATGGCAGGCCCTGCGGATCCTGTGGAGGGGGAGGGGAGTCCTGCTGAGCTGGACTCATGCCCTTTCCCTCTAGCTTTCCCTCCCTTACATCACCCTCATCCAGACAGCCAGAGCCTTTTCAAAGGAAGCCACAAGGGAGAGCAATTTAATTTCTCAGACACCACCCATAATTTCAAGCCTCAGTGGGGGAAGGTAATCAGATTGGTGAGAGGCAATAGCACGCAAGCCAAGATGCATTATCTACACACACAGCTGAGCCACGGGGATCAGCCATGTCTGACTGCACAACCCAGGTGGCACTTAGTACCCTCCACTGCATCTCAGTGTTTCTTCCCCTAAGCAAAGGAACCAGAACCTTCCCATGAAATTATAAAGGACTGAGGAACACAGAAGCAGACCTTGACTCTAAGACCCTTGATGAAAACAGCAACGTGTTCCCATGACTCCCAAGCTATTCTCTGATGAAAGTATCTATAGTCTATGCCCCAGTTGAAGATGACCTGACAACTTCATCCAGGTCTCTCCCAACCCATAGCCCTGCCAGAACTCTGCCCAAGTGGCCACCAAAGGCCTACTTGTCTTTCCACTCTCAGAAGCTGGTCTACATGTCATTTCCAGGGCAGATGTCAACTGCTCTTTCCTAATCTCATCTTCTTAACTCTAACCTGTAGACTCTTCTCTCCATACCTCTCCCTCCTCTCTAGGTGGAAGGCTGTCCTAACCAAAAAAATATAAAAAAATCCATAAAAAAATCCATATGCAGGGCAGTGGAAGGAAAAATCCTGAACTCCAGTGGATGATCTTGTCATTCTGTGATCCAAAGTCTCAGCTCTGTCCCCTCCTGGAATGTCTGGTGATACCCTGGATGAAATTACTCCCTTTGCCCCATGCCAACTACTGAGGAGAGAATGAGTGAAGGCAACTGTCCTCATGACATGTCCCTGTCTTCAGGTACTCTGGAGACTAGGCGCACAGACATCAGACGCTGTTCATCTTAAAGATCCAACCTCATGACTGGACTCAAATGCATCCATGTTTGCTCATCCTCCGCCAGGAGGGCTCAGGAAGATGACTGGTCTCCTATTCCTCCTCATTATCACCCCATGTGGGCCCAAACCCTAGTCATCTTCCCTATACAACCAAAGAGGGAGCAACAGGAGCTTGGCTTACGGGTTGGTGGTGCTGAAGATGAACATGGAGCTGTGGGGCACCATGGCTTTGCCCGTCTCACGCTTCTCCTTCTTCTGCTTCCTCTTTTCCACCACCTCCTCCTCCTCTTTGATCTCTGCCTCTTTCAAGGGACTGGCTTCTCCATCAGTCTTGTTACTAACTGCAAACAGAACATCAGATACTGGGTGACATGCGTGGTGGGTGCCCTTTGTTTTCAGTTGAGACGACACAGGGAAGATAGAAAGGACCCTAAGGATGCTCCTAGGGAGGTATCCTGCCAGCATGGGAGGCATTTCCCATATTACACTGTATTAAGCCCATCTCTTATCCTTACCCTCCTCTACATATTATACGGTACAGACGTTTATGCTCTAGAAACAATAATGTTTTCTCTTTCCTTGTTGACCTTTTACAGTCTGAAAAATAGCATGATTGTTTCAGCTACGAAGCTTACAGAATTTACATACTATATCTATGGAACTTCATGTCAATATATCAGCAGATACTATTATCCTCGTTGCACAGGTGAAAAAAAAAACTGAAGAGCCAGGACTCTTAGTACCTTTCCTATGGTTGTACAACTTGAAATCCTGCATGCCTCCATGAAATCACACTGCAGTGGAAGATTCCAAAAAGCCATTATTCTCTGTGCAGCTGCCTGTCTGGCTAGGACTTTTCCAGCCATGATGGATGCAGAAAGGCAAATGCAATATTCATGCAAATATGAGCCCATGACCATAGCAAGATCCAGGGGTGGAGTGGTGCTGTCAGGTGGCTGTGATCTGTTTCTGCACTCCTTTCACAGGGTAGGAGATGGGGGCTCTGAGAGTAAGGAGATAGCCCAGGCCATCCCTCTCTTTGCTCTGTGGCGAGTGAGTGGCTCTGTCCTGGGACTCAGTGTGAAGTCTTTATGGTCTTAGATTGTGCCAGGGCCTTCTAATAGGTAAATATTAGAATTTATCTAAAAGTCTTCTATCACACACTGTATCTGTGAAGAAAGTCTAGCTCTGGAATGGAAATAGAGGGATAGCTGAGCTATCTTCTTGTGTCTTGTGTTGTTTTCATGAAAAAGGATCCAAAATACTTTTTTTTTTTTTTTGAAGTAGGGTCTTGCTGTCCTGGAAATCACTAAATAGTCTCAGGTTTGCCTTGAACTCACAGTGATCCTCCTACCTTTGCCTCCCAAGTACTGGGATTAAAGGAGTGTCCAGCCCCAAAATACTTCTTAATAAAAGTATAAAATTAGACAAATGCCAAAAGTGGCTATGACTCTGAGATCCTGAGACACCTCAAGCCAAGTCCAATAAGCACCAGCTATGAGAGACTGACATTTTAGAGAGACTGGACATTTCTGAGGGTGGAGAGTATGAAGGAAGGAAGGGAGACAGAACAGTGGATGAAGGGCAGGCAAGGAGAAGAAGAAGCTGTCATAGAAAAGAAAAGCATGGGACAAGTGGAAGGAAAATAAGCAAGGCTAGAATCCTGTGAGACTAATTCACAAAACAGTGGCGGGATTCCTGCAGGGCTTTTGTTTGGGAACAGGGACAGGATGTGAGATTAATGCAGGGAGGATGTGCACAGGGCAGGGATGTGGTGGTATGGGATTAAAGCAGGGATGGGGTGTGATGTCAGGGAAGGAATGGGGTTTAGGCGCAGGGCAGAGATAGGCATGGGATTAAGGCAGAGATATGGTACAGGGCAATGATTGGTTTGTGGGACAACACAGACATAGGAAAGCAGATTAATACAGGCATGGGTGTGTGGTCAGGGCAGGGGCAGGCATGGTACAAATGCAGGGATGAGGTATGGGTCAAGGTAATGATGGAGTATAGGATTAATATAAAGATGGAATATGGTGGGGGTAGACAGAAGGTTAAATGCTTCCCCCTTTGCTGTTTCCCTGTACTGTTTCACAGACAGATATCATCTGCTTGAAGGAACTTGGATGGACAGAGATCATGACTAAATGCTCCTAGGAGAAAAAAGTTGCTAAGAGTAATAGAATCATAAGATGTTAATGGAGGCAAGCTCTCAGAGATCATCTAGCTCAATGCTCTCATGTTGTACATAGCAAACCAAGGCTGTGAGAGATGCAGAAGTTCTTCTGAAACCACTGACTGAGTAAAGCCAGGGCCAGAGACAGCCTTCCTACCATTGTCCTCTACTCCCCAACTTCATGATGGGGCTTCATCACTTGCTGGGGTAGCAGGACACTTTGGAGGTCACCTAGAATACCATCATGTTAAAGCAATATGTAACTGGATACAGAGTCACATATGACCACATTAAAGGCCAGCATAATCACAGGACCAAATTCTATAGGCACAATTTAAGAGGGAGACAGCTCTAACTCCCCCCATCCCCCAGGAGAAAACTGCAGCTGTTTTATTTGGTGCAGAATGCTTTAGGCTTGCTGGTGTGGCATTCCACAAGACTTCATTAAAAGGGCCAGATATCCCCAGGCTCAAATGGGGTACATGGTGTGGGTGAAGGGACAAGGGATTAGACTCACTGTGCACCACCGTTGAATCCACCAAGGGGTCCACATCAGGAATAGCGACGGTGACGCTGGTGCTCTCCGTGATGGCCTTGTCTGCATTGGCCGTCATGCAGGAGAGGTCAGGTTCACTCTGGCTGATGCCCCGGCCCACATCCAGTTGCACATCCCCCAGCAGGGCTTGCTCACCGCTACCTTCCGGCTCCTGCTCTGTCAGCACCATATCCTTCCCTACTTCCAGCTCAGGATGGGGAGGGACTAGAGGCGTTTCAGCCTCATCGAGGGCTCCTGCCAGCCCTGAGCCTTTGGGTACCATCAGGCTGTTGGTCCTTAGAAGCAAGAGAAGGTCATGGATTGGAATGGGTTCTACAATGACTGATGGACCTGGCCAGAGGCGAAAGGGAACAGAGCTCCAGAAATCCTTCAGGAGAGCACACAGCATGTGCTCTTTTTCCATGTATATCCAGGTGAAGAGAAGCCAATACCCCCAGGGCTGTGTCCACCACCTTATTCCTGTCCATGCACCCAGGACCCACTCCTAGCAAAGATGCTCTAGAAGAACAGACCCTCATTTTCATGGGGAAAGATCCCACAGTCTGCATATTTATCCATGTCTTTTTCGGGGGAAGGGGGCATAGGTATGTGTATGATTAATGCTTGAGTAGGTGTGGGGGTTTATATGTGTGCGTGTATGTGTGTGTGCAGGTGCGCCTGCACACGTGTTCTTTCTGTGTGTAGAGGCTGGAGGTTGATGTACGGTGTCCTCCTTAGTTGTTCTCCATTTTATGTTTTGAGACAGGATCTCTCATTAAACCTCAAGCTAGAGGAGCCAGTGAGCCCTGGTGATCTACCTGTCTCCATATCCCTAGTGATCTGACCATAAAAGAGTGCCACCATGCTCAGCATTTACATGGGTACTGGGGATCTGGACTCAGGTCCTCACACTTTCATGGTAAATACTTTATCCATCTCTATACCTCTACCCAGGTCTTTTAAAAGGCTCTTTTTTTTTTTACCATCAGCTCCATTTTATAAAAGGGAAAACTGAGACCCCCAAAGGTTCCTATTGGAGAATTTTTAACATATGCCTGAGCTGTGTGAAGGAGAACTGAGTGGTGTGAGGGAGGCCTGAGCTGTGTGAGGGAGGTCTGGCCAGTGAGGGAGGTCAGAATTCTGTGAGGGAGGTCTGGGCTGTGTGAGGGAGGTCTGAGCTGTGTGAGGGAGGTCTGGACTGTGTGAGGGAGGTCTGGACTGTGTGAGGGAGGTCAGAGCTGTGTGGGGGAGGCCTGGGCTGTGTGAGGGAGGTCTGGGCTGTGTGAGGGAGGTCAGAGCTGTGTGGGGGAGGTCTGGGCTGTGTGAGAGAGGTCTGGGCTGTGTGAGGGAGGTCAGAGCTGTGTGAGGGAGGTCAGAGCTGTGTGAGGGAGGTCTGGGCTGAGTTAGGGAGGTCAGAGCTGTGTGAGGGAGGTCTGGGCTGTGTGTGGAAGGTCAGAGCTGTGTGAGGGAGGTCTGGGCTGTGTGAGGGAGACCTGGGCTGTGTGAGGGAGGTCAGAGCTGTGTGAGGGAGGTCTGGCCTGTGTGAGGGAGGTCTGGTCTGTGTGAGGGAGGTCTGGGCTGTGTAAGGGAGGTCAGAGCTGTGTGAGGGAGGTCAGAGCTGTGTGAGGGAGGTCTGGGCTGTGTGAGGGAGGACTGGGCTGTGTGAGGAAGATCAGAGGTGTATGAGGGAGGTCAGAGCTGTGTGGGGGAAGCCTGGGCTGTGTGAGGGAGGCCTGGGCTGTGTGAGGGAGGTCTGGGCTGTGTGAGGGAGGTCAGAGCTGTGTGAGGGAGCTCAGAGCTGTGTGAGGGAGGTCAGAGCTGTGTGAGGGAGGTCAGAGCTGTGTGAGGGAGGTCTGGGCTGTGTGAGGAAGATCAGAGGTGTATGAGGGAGGTCAGAGCTGTGTGGGGGAAGCCTGGGCTGTGTGAGGGAGGCCTGGGCTGTGTGAGGGAGGTCTGGGCTGTGTGAGGGAGGTCAGAGCTGGGTGAGGGAGGTCAGAGCTGTGTGAGGGAGGTCAGAGCTGTGTGAGGGAGGTCAGAGCTGTGTGAGGGAGGTCTGGGCTGTGTGAGGGAGGTCAGAGCTGTGTGAGGGAGGTCTGGGCTGTGTGAGGGAGGTCAGAGCTGGGTGAGGGAGGTCTGGGCTGTGTGAGGGAGGTCAGAGCTGTGTGAGGGTGGTCAGAGCTGTGTGAGGGAGGTCTGGGCTGTGTGAGGGAGGTCAGAGCTGTGTGGGGGAGGTCTGGGCTGTGTGAGGGAAGTCTGGGCTGTGTGAGGGAGGTCGGAGCTGTGTGAGGGAGGTCAGAGCTGTGTGAGGGAGGTCAGAGCTGTGTGAGGGAGGTCTGGGCTGTGTGAGGGAGGTCAGAGCTGGGTGAGGGAGGTCTGGGCTGTGTGAGGGAGGTCAGAGGTGTATGGGGGAGGTCAGAGCTGTGTGGGGGAGGTCTGGGCTGTGTGTGGGAGGTCAGAGCTGTGTGAGGGAGGTCAGAGCTGTGTGAGGGAGGTCTGGGCTGTGTGAGGGAGGTCAGAGCTGTGTGAGGGAGGTCAGAGCTGTGTGAGGGAGGTCAGAGCTGTGTGAGGGAGATCAGAGCTTTGTGAGGGAGGCCTGGGCTGTGTGAGGGAGGTCAGAGCTGTGTGAGGGAGACCTGGGCTGTGTGAGGGAGGTCAGAGCTGTGTGGGGGAGGTCAGAGCTGTGTGAGGGAGGCCTGGGCTGTGTGAGGGAGGTCAGAGCTGTGTGAGGGAGACCTGGGCTGTGTGAGTGAGGCCTGGGCTGTGTGAGGGACGTCTGGTTTGTGAGGGAGGTCTGGTCTGTGTGAGGGAGATCAGAGCTGTGTGGGGGAGGTCAGAGCTGTGTGAGGGAGGTCTGGTCTGTGTGAGGGAGATCAGAGCTGTGTGAGGGAGGTCTGGGCTGTGTGAGGGAGGTCAGAGCTGTGTGAGGGAGGCCTGGGCTGTGTGAGGGACGTCTGGTCTGTGTGAGGGAGGTCTGGGCTGTGTGAGGGAGGTCTGGGCTGTGTGAGGGAGGTCAGAGCTATGTGGGGGAGGCCTGGGCTGTGTGAGGGAGGTCTGGGCTGTGTGAGGGAGGCCTGGGCTGTGTGAGAGAGGTCAGAGCTGTGTGAGGGAGGCCTGGGCTGTGTGAGGGAGGCCTGGACTGTGTGACGGAGGTCAGAGCTGTGTGAGGGAGGTCTGGGCTGTGTGAGGGAGGTCAGAGCTGGGTGAGGGAGGTCTGGGCTGTGTGAGGGAGGTCAGAGCTTTGTGGGGGAGGTCTGGGCTATGTGAGGGAGGTCAGAGCTGTGTGAGGGAGGTCTGAGCTGTGTGAGGGAGGTCAGAGCTGTGTGAGGGAGGTCAGAGGTGTGAGGGAGGTCAGAGCTGTGTGGGGGAAGCCTGGGCTGTGTGAGGGAGGTCTGGGTGTGTTAGGGAGGTCTGGGCTGTGTGCGGGAGGCCTGGGCTGTGTGAGGGAAATCTGGGCTGTGTGAGGAAGGTCTGGGCTGTGTTAGGGAGGCCTGGGCTGTGTGAGGGACGTCAGAGCTGTGTGAGGGAGGTCTGAGCTGTGTGAGGGAGGTCAGAGCTGTGTGGGGAAGCCTGGGCTGTGTGAGGGAGGCCTGGGGTGTGTGAGGGAGGTCTGGGCTGTGTTAGGGAGGCCTGGGCTGTGTGAGGGAGGTCAGAGCTGTATGAGGGAGGTCAGAGCTGTGTGAGGGAGGTCTGGGCTGTGTGAGGGACGTCAGAGCTGTGTGAGGGAGGTCTGAGCTGTGTGAGGGAGGTCAGAGCTGTGTGGGGAAGCCTGGGCTGTGTGAGGGAGGCCTGGGGTGTGTGGGGGAGGTCTGGACTATGTGAGGGAGGTCAGAGCTGTGTGAGGGAAGTCTGGGATGTGTGAAGGAGGCCTGGGCTGTGTGAGGGAGGTCTGGACTATGTGAGGGAGGTCAGAGCTGTGTGAGGGAAGTCTGGCCTGTGTGAGGGAGGTCTGGGCTCTGTGAAGGAGGTCAGAGCTGTGTGACGGAGACCTGGGCTGTGTGAGGGAGGCCTGGGCTTTGTGAGGGAGGTCTGGGCTGTGTGAGGGAGGTCAGAGCTGTGTGAGGGAGGTCTGGGCTGTGTGAGGGAGGTGAGAGGTGTATGAGGGAGGTCAGAGGTGTGTGAGGGAGGTCAGAGCTGTATGAGGGAGGCCTGGACTGTGTGAAGGAGGTCAGAGCTGTGTGAGGGAGACCTGGGCTGTGTGAGGGAGGCCTGGGCTGTGTGAGCGAGGCCTGGGCTGTGTGAGGGAGGTCGGAGCTGTGTGAGGGAGGTCTGGGCTGTGTGAGGGAGGTCAGAGGTGTATGAGGGAGTTCTGAGCTGTGTGAGGGAGGTCAGAGCTGTGTGAGGGAGGTCTGGGCTGTGTGAGGGAGGTCAGAGTTGTATGAGGGAGGTCAGAGCTGTGTGAGGGAGGCCTGGGCTGTGTGAGGGAGGTCTGGGCTGTGTGATGGAGGTCAGAGCTGTGTGAGGGAGGTCAGAGCTGTGTGAGGGAGGTCAGAGCTGTGTGAGGGAGGTCAGAGCTGTGTGAGGGAGGTCTGGGCTGTGTGAGGGAGGTCTGGGCTGTGTGAGGGAGGTCAGAGGTGTATGAGGGAGTTCAGAGCTGTGTGGGGGAAGCCTGGGCTGTGTGAGGGAGGCCTGGGCTGTGTGAGGGAGGTCTGGGCTATGTGAGGGAGGTCAGAGCTGTTTGAGGGAGGTCTGGGCTGTGTGAGGGAGGTCAGAGGTGTATGAGGGAGGTCAGAGGTGTGTGAGGGAGGTCAGAGCTGTATGAGGGAGGCCTGGACTGTGTGAAGGAGGTCAGAGCTGTGTGAGGGAGGTCTGGGCTATGTGAGGGAAGTCAGAGCTGTGTGAGGGAGGTCTGGGCTGTGTGAGGGAGGTCAGAGGTGTATGGGGGAGGTCAGAGCTGTGTGAGGGAGGTTAGAGTTGTGTGAGGGAGGTCAGAGCTGTGTGAGGGAGGTCTGGGCTGTGTGATGGAGGTCAGAGCTGTGTGAGGGAGGTCAGAGCTGTGTGGGGGAAGCCTGGGCTGTGTGAGGGAGGCCTGGGCTGTGTGAGGGAGGTCTGGGCTATGTGAGGGAGGTCAGAGCTGTGTGAGGGAGGTCTGTGCTGTGTGAGGGAGGCCTGGGCTGTGTGAAGGAGGTCAGAGCTGTGTGAGGGAGATCACAGCTGTGTGAAGGAGGTCAGAGCTATGTGAGGGAGATCAGAGCTGTGTGAAAGAGGTCTGGGATGTGTGAGAGAGGCCTAGGCTGTGGTAGGGAGGCCTGGGCTGTGTGAAGGAGGTCAGAGCTGTGTGAGGGAGGCCTGATCTCTGTGAGGGAGGTCTTGGCTGTGTGAGGGAGGCCTGGGCTGTGTGAGGGAGGTCAGAGCTGTGTGTGGGACGTCTGGGCTGTGTGAAGGTGGTCAGAGCTGTGTGAGGGAGGTCTGGGCTGTGTGAGGGAGGCCTGGGCTGTGTGAGGGAGGTTGGAGCTGTGTGACAGAGGCCCAAGCCTTCCTCCAGGGCACTCTTGGGACTCCTTTACCTCCTTAAGTCCTGAGCTCTCTCCTCTTCATGAATTGTTGGCTCCTTGTTCGCATGGCTGCCCCGGGACTCATGCTCCCTCTCTCCGTCAGTGGACACCCCTTCATCCAGACTTCGCTCTTGGCTGGCAGACCGGCTCCGGGAGGCTGAAGCCGACTCCTTGCCTTCAGTCCTGACACGACGGTGCCGACTGCGCCGTTGGCTCTGCCTGTGCCTGGCCCGGTCCTCAAAGGTCACCACAGTCTCTCCTCCTCCAGCCTCCTGCTGGGTTGGCTCACAGTTTCCATGACAAGGCCTGGCCAACCATGGTGGCTCTCGTTTGCCCAAGGACAAGGGACTCCTCTGATTGTCCAGGGTACTGCTCAGGCTTCCTATGTCCCCCTTGAGGGAACCACCACGGCTGATGCGTTCCTCTTCACATTTCTCCAGTCCCAGACCCAGGGCCAGGCCCTCAATTGGCCTGGACCTCCGGTAGAGGCTGGGGTGGGCATTGAGTGGGTTGAGGGGGCTCAGTGGGTTGAGGGGATTGAGGGGATTCATAGGAGGAGCTTCTTCTTTGTTGAGAGCCTCCTGGCTGGACATCTGCATGTGTCTCCTCAGCTGGCTGGTACGCTGCTCCCACACCGACATGTGGTGCCTCCGCCTGCGCTCCCTCCTGGCAAAGGGCAAGGGCCACTGTCAGAAGCTGACAACCATGAAATGGGGATGACAGCCACAGGGGCCAGGAGCAGGAGGAGTATGTGGTAAGGTAGCTAATGGGGGGAGGGGAGAGGGAGAGGTCGGGACCTGAGACAGGAAGCACAGAGATACAAGGGGCAGAGTGGTTACACATCACTGGTTGCAGACCACTGTCTCCCAGTCCACCATGATCCTTTTTCACTCCAATCCCTGCTCTGCAGTGCAATAGCAAAAGGTAGGGGGTAGGGATCATCCAAGGACGGAGTCCCACATCCCCAGGGCCTGTGAGGGCCACATCACAAAGGCTCACAGGCCCTACCCTCCTCTGCGCTCCATTCGTTCAGGGAATAGGTTGGGGCCTACTTTGTGCCTACCAATGGTCCTTTAATCATGGGTCAGGGATTCTCTTTCCCCCACAGTATCTTAGATTATTGCAGGCCCATGTGCTCACAATAACATCATCTCCAGAAAGAAACCCATGGAAGACGATATGGACAGAAATCCCCAACAGTCCATACCCAAGCTACTGTCAAGCTTTTTGTTTGTTTGTTTTTACATCTCAGGGGCCTAAGGAGCATTCATGTGGCAGCAAGAATGCATGAACATGACATAACAGAGCAGCACACAGGCATGAGCTCCCTGGGCAGATGCCTACTCCTTCCCTCCACCAAACACTCCCATGGAGCCACGCGCACCCTCACCAAGGCTCACACAAGAGATGTATACAACTGCCTGTGTGAAAGGAACATCCACCGACATGAGTCACCAATGCCAACATGAGTCACTCAGGCCAAACACAAGCACTAACAACACAGTCACGTACTTTGGACACATACTGGTCTAAGCACACATTGGAAAGTGCAGAAGTGCATGGAACACACACACACACACGCACACACACACACCCCGCAGCAGCACACACTGACATGCACACCCAGTGCTGCTTTGTCCATGGCAAGGACACAGACACTTGGGTCCCCACGCCCACACAGAGCCACACCCAAACACACAGACCGGTACACACATACAGGTGGCTGCTGCGCGGCTCCCACATCGACATGTGGTGTCTTCTCCTTCTGTCTCTTCTGGGAAAGAAAAACGAACAGGTTCAGTCCACCCCAACCTCTGGGCACTTCAAGCCCCATAGCCACCAGCAGAAGTCTAAAAAAATAAAGCCAGAGTCCACAGGGTTTCCATGTGTCTGTTGGCCACCTGTGGACTCCCCAACCTTTGGTGCTCCCACACAGTGATTTCTGAGTCCTTGCTAGGTGCAAATACATGGCTCTTGGCTTAAAGGCACACATACAGAGACCCAGAGGACAGGCTATTTTGTACAGGATATTGCTTCTGTTGCTCAAGCACCATTCCCCACTGAGCTCCTATTGCCACCTAAGCATCCCTCAGAGCCCTGTTTTGATGAGCAGTGGTTTCCTTCCTCCCCATTCATTTCAAGGGCAACAAAGCACATTCACCCAGTGTGACTCCCCATCTTGTCATGCCCATAGTGGATCCTGGCTCATTCTCAGAAAGCATCCAGGAAACAAATGCTCTGGCTGCCATGCACACCAGTGAGGCTGCATAACAGGCCGTGGTTCACTCTGGAACCCACGGTTCACATGCTCCAGAATGTGGATGGTGACCATACATCTGTGTAACACAAGGGCCTTCGCCAGAGGCCTTCAAGTTTGAGTTTACTCAGCTGACTAAAGCACAATATTGACCTTCTTAGGCTTGTGCAAGGAATCTCTTCTCCATGCACCTGAGTCCGTCTACACTCAAGGTTAGTGGAGAGTGACAGGGTAGATGGCACCTGCCAAAGCAGAAAGGATGTGTGGTGAAGAGAGCACGTCAGCTGGATCCACTAGCACAGGAAGTGGAGCAGGCTCACTCTGGGAAGCTCTCAGACATGTTGCCTTCCACCCTCCCTAGCACTGCCTCTGCGCTGACACGGCGCTCCTTCCCTGTGAATACCGAGCCCTGACGGTTCAGAACACTACTCAAGGGCCACGCCTCATGCATGTGGAGAGGAGCCCGAGACAAAGGTGAGGCAGAACAAGCAGAGGCAGCTGGTCTGAGCCTTCTTTGAGGTGTGTATCAGAGGTACAAATGCCCACTTGTGCACACAAGCACCCACTGATGCAGGCTCCACCGTGGCAATGCCTGTGAACTCCTCCTCCCTCGGCACTGATAGCTTGTACTGTAACAGGGTGTGGGTGGGGGCACGGCTGCCAAGAAGCACAGGAAGCATATAGAAATAGAACCGTACACTCCAGACAGGCAGCGTGCATACCTGCTAGGAAAAGCACAGCATACCACCTATTTGTCTATTCTCAAGTACTCAAATACGAGCCACCCTCCAGGAACATGTGTAAAGAGTGCATGGAAAGGTTCTCTCTGTTCTCTCTCTCTCTCTCTCCACACACACACACATATGCACACACACACACATGCCAAGCAAAAAAGAAACCAATTTTTAATTCTCATATAGAGTAAACATACACTTGAATACTTGACACTTCCCTTCACCTTTCTAACCATATATGCAAAATTTCAAATGGATATTCATACCCTCAAAATCACACTAAGAATTATCCCCATACCTATGATTCATGTGTGTGTGACGGTGTGTGGCACTCTATAACAACCTTGTGGAACAGAAAAGTCAAGTGTTCTTCCCATTTCAAAGATGGGAAACAGAGGTTCTGAGATCCTGGGAGCTCTCCTCAGAGTCCCAGAGTATATGATTGATAGAACTAAGTTTAGCATTCGGGTCCTTGCATTTGTTATTATGCGTTTCTTTTTGCATTTAGCAATGGCAGCCACATTTTGTGATTACTGCAGACCAGTAATCAGTGGTTTGGTCTGGTCTGCTCTCCTGATCAAGGTGTGCAAGTGTACTCTCTCTCCCTCTCTCTCTCTCACACACACACACTCTCACACACTCACACAGGTTACTCCCCATGAGCAGTGCACATCCCATGGTATGTACACAACAACCAAAGCTCAGGTCTAACCTCGTCTAGGTTGTTGGCAGCAATTTCCTCCTCACTCTGTCCTAATGCAGGCCGCTCCATTCCCACAACCCGAGCCTGCTCACATTTCGTTCATTCTTCCATTCCATAAATACTTTCTACTCTGGTCCAATCACATCAGCAAACCCTCTTCTCCCCCCAAGCTTCCTCATCTCAGTAAATAGAACCACCCACTTCTGGCGGCAGCCAGCCCTATCCATCTACATTTTTGGATACCTGTGTGTATGTAATTTTAGCCAAAACTCATGAGTTCAGAGAAGGTAGGGTAGAAATTACTCAAGACCCAGAGAATATTTTGCAAAGAAAGGAGTCATTTGGCACTCCCCTTTCAATCTTTAATGTATATTTTTTTTCTCATACTCACAGAAGAACATAATGGCCAGGCCTTCAGTTTTAAAAAGTGAAAACAGCATCATGATGCTGAGAAGAGAGGGAGCTCCCACTCTGAACCAGGGAGGGGAGGCCACTCAGGAGCTCCTCCCTCCCTTGAGCCCTAGACCACCAAGGACTTCTCAGCAGCTTCAAGTAATAAGTGTCAAGATCCAGGGTCAAGGTTGATTTTCACTTTTCAGGGGTCCCAAAGTGTTCCCATGAATACTCCAGAATCACTAACACAGGCCTCATGCAGCCTTGAGCAGCATCAGGAATTCTGTGGGCCTTCTCCAATATCTATCCCTTGACAATGCAGAGGCCAGGACTACAGGGCCCAAGCTGATGCCACAAGTTCTCCCATAAGGCACAGGCCCAGGCTGGATCCTGACAGACTGGTACTAGCTCCCTTCCATATCCCCTCCCATTCTCTCTCTCTCTCTAATTACTCCACCTGGATGTTCTGTCCACTTGGAAACATGCAAGGTCACTAACAGCTTTTGGTTGTGCCAAATCCAATGGGCCTTTCTCTGTTCCCATCACTGGTAGTCCTTCAGTAGCATGCAGCACCACTCCTCTGTTTTTCTCTATGGACCTCCAGGACACTGTGCTCCTCCGTTCTTTCCCTGCCCTCTGGCTGCACCTCCTCATCTCTTTTCCTGGCATCTTCTCTGCAACACAGGCGCATGCTCAGCCTCTGTCCTCAGCTCCACTCTTCCCTGTCCCCACTCTCCCTGGGTCAGCTCACCCACACTGATGGCTTAAATACCATCTAAATGCAAATGACTTCCCCCAAATCTTTATTTTAATCCTGACTTCTCTTCAACTCCAGACTCCTGTAACCAATGGCCTATTCAAACACTAGGATGCATTAGAAGTATCTCAAATTTAATGTGGCCAAAATGAACTCTTGTTTTCTACCATCTCTGAGTATCAGTAAATATCACTACCACTCCCCCACACCCAGCTGTTTTATGTCTTAAAACCTTAAAATATGGAAACGACGTTTATTTCTTCTCTTTTATCATCCTCACCTGCATTGCATTTAATACATGACTACATCCTATTGGCTCACACTCCAAAATAAAATGAATGGGATTACGTGTTATCTCCTCCATTACTGACACCTTCATCTCAATCACCATCCCCCCCTTTACTCTAAGAACCAACTTGTGTCTCACTGCTTCCACTCTTAGCCTCCACGGTGCACACTTTGTGGAGCAGAGTGACCTTCTAAAGTAGAAATCATGAGTTATCCATCCTGCCATGTTCTGGAGCTATTTCCTCCCAAACTGAAATATTCCTTACATGCCTCAGGAAGCCCCAGAAACTTAACAAGTTTCCCAAGATTCTTTCCCAAGGTTATGTAAGCACTATCCATTGCTGGGGAGAGGAGACTGGCTCAGCTGCCTCCAAGTCATGCTAGGAGCCCCAGGGACATAGCTTTCATGAGTCACCACCCAGGCTGGGGTGGGCTTTTCCCTGATGCAGCTCCCTTTGAGTCTCCAGGCTCCTCTAAGTAACCCTTCACCAACACGCCTGCAAGCAACCCAGTGAAGTTGCTGGGGCACCAAGCTAGACTTAAGGGGAACTGCTGCTTTGGTCTGTCATTGGCGCTCTATATGGGGTGAATATACATTTCTTTGTGTTTCCTCAGAAAAGTCGCATACCACATATTAAGCCTCCCCATGATGGCAATTAGAATGAAAGCTAAGATTCTTCACCTGGGGCTTGGGTCCTCTGCTATGGCTCCTGTCTGCCTCCCTGGCCTTCTTGTCTTGTAACCTCTCCTTCAGTACACATTCGCCACTCTAGACCTTGCAGAGGGACAGCACTGTAGAAAGCCACATAACTGCTTCTTGCCTACTTAGGTCTCTGCTTATCCAGATGACCCCTCCTGGACTTCCCTGAGGTACTCATCCCGACCACTCTTCCTTCTCTGTGTGTGACCCTGCTCTATTTGCTTACAACACTCATTGCTATCTGCAAGAATTTTTGTGTATCACCCCATCTTCCTCACTCTCATGAGACTTCCATGGGAACAGACTGTGGCAGAGAGGAGGTGTACTCCTACAGCTAATATCTTATGAGTTGATGAACTGGCCTTAGCCCAAGAGCTTTGAGGGTCAGGAATAGAGGAGGGCTACTCACTCGACAGAAGGCATGTTGGGAGCAGACATCGGGCTGACTTCTTTGGCCTTCTGCAGTGCATGTTTCTGGTTGAAGGCCTCTTCTTCCTCCTGCTCATCCTAGACACAAAGCAGAGATGACTTTGTCTGGTATCCCTATGAGGAGAGTAGCTGCCTTTGGGCCTTCCCAGAAGGAGCTCTGAAGACCAGTCAAAGTGAGGTAAGTACAAGAGCAATTTAAGCAGGCAGCATGAGACTATGTTGGTTTAGAGATTTCTCATGGCTACAGACCAGCAACCCCCTCCCTAGCCCTCCCAGTCTCATAGCCACCCCTCATCCCATGGCCAGTGATTATTATCTATGTCCTCATCCCCTAGGCCTCCATGCAGCCATCCATGGACATAAAGGAGCCAATCTTCTCAGATGTTCTTCACTATCGGGAAATGATTGGATCAGGGTCCTTTCAGGTAGAATCTCCTGAAGTCACTGTTGAGGCTAAGCACCCTCCCCATTATGGAGTCTCATTTTCATGACAAATAGGTCCCTCCCTCCCATTCATAAGACGTGATCTCATCCCCTCACCCGCATCCCTCCTTACACTAACAGTAAGGAAAACAGCTCCAGTAGTAACTCGATGCATTGATAATGCACACATCTTCCACTCATGATATGCTTTCACACACACTGTTTCACTTGACCCTTGCTGTGATCCTGTGAGGAACACAGGCAGATGTAACTTTCTCATCTTACACATAAGGAGAACCATGTTAATGGAAATCAGGAGACTCACTAAAGCTCAAACAACTCATTAGTGGAAGATATAGGATTTCTACTCAGTGTTTCAGATACTAAACATGGTATTATCTTTCCCATCCCATAAAGATGAGAAGGTCCTCAGTGATGTATGGAAGAGCAGGTAAAAAAATCACAGAACAAATGGAAAAAGTTCAGAAACACTACCAAGATACTGTGTACCTCTGCCCTAACCCAAATTTGCATTGTGTGGAAAGAAGGCTATGGCTGATGGGGTAATCTAGTGGCCAGTTATTTTGGGGAAGTTTCAATGAAGTCTGATGCTATGTTTCTCAAAAAAAAAAAAAAAAAAAAAAAACTGTTCCTTTCTTTTCTCTGGTTCTCTTCTCCAAGGGAGAAGGTAATATTAATTGAAATGAAATGGTCTATGGACCCCATCAGCCATAGCCTAGGAAGTTCACTGCCCCGACCCCTCTTATACCCAAACCCTCAAGAGTTAGGTCACATCACTGAGGCCACACTGTCATAGGTCACAGTAACAGAGGTAAAGCTTAAACTAGGGCTCTAGTGCTTTCCTTGACTCTCTATGTCATAATACTAAAAAGGATACATTTAAGGGCTCAAAGAGATGAGTACTTATTTTCTATATTGCTTGATACATCCATGCTGAACCAAAGTTCAGGAAACCCAGAGAAATTAAAGCAAGATTTCTACATGGGTGTGTGGCTCTCCAATCGTCTAGCTTCCTTACAAGGACAATTCTTACCTTGGTCAGTTCTTGGGCATTGGCCAGGTTGTCCACAGCAATGGCCAAGAATACATTCAGAAGTGTGTCTGGGAGGTATGGGTTAAGGATGGACAAGTGTTTCAGTTACCTTCTCATTGCTGGGACAAACACCCAACCAGAGGCAGTTTATTGGAGGAAAGGGTTTATTTCAGGCTTACAGTTTCTATGGAAAGCTTCATCATGGCATAAGAAACTGGCTCACTCCATCATACATCCATACCACAGAGACAATGACAAGAACAATTAAGCATGAAACTGACTCTGAACACACACAGCTAGACTCTCCATTAAGGTCTGCCACTGGTGACACACTTCCTCCAGCAGTGCTCCACCTTTCAAATGCTCAACTGGGTGAGAACTAAGTAATCATAAACACCTGAGGCTATGGGGACAGCATTCAAAAGCACCACAACAAACAAGAAAAGTAAGTCTTCTGCAATCAGAGAGGGCACCTCTAGGTCGTTCCTGTCTGAACACTAGCAGGAGAAGAAGCAAGATGCTACAAGAGGGGTGAGGGGATGCTATGCTGTACAACTCCAAGGAAGGAGCAAGGGGATATGCCTTCCCACCTTTCATATACTGTCTCTTCGTACAGGACAATGAAAATATCTGAATCAAAGCACCTGGGAGGTCAATGGCATATGGATGCCTTCAGACTGCAGCAGCCTTAATTCATAGCAACAGCCAATAGGAGGATCACTGAAAAACAGGCTGTGCAGGGAACTCAGTGCTAAGTGCTCACATCTCCTTCTGGGAGGCTAGAATTCCATCTCACCCAGACCAATGAGCATCACACTGCTCTGTCCTCTAAGATCAAAGGAACCTAGATCCCACAGCCCATCACTGAGCAGCTCTCCATATTGGGATGCTGACTTAGCTTCTCTCACTCTTCTTGTTAGGGCCTGCTTCCATGATTCATTCAGCAACACATCATAGCACAGACATGATCCATATAAATCCACTTCTATTCTGTACCCTAACCCCTGAAGTTGAAAGTTTCTAAGTATCTTTGGGATTCATGTGTTGTGGGATATAAAACTGATTCTAGCATAAAAAGCCAGCTCTGGCTACCCTGAAAGCAGCAAGAAAATGAAGGTGCCACTGTGATAAAGTGACCTTACATTCTTATGACTCATCTTCTTATGAGTTTCTCATGCTTATATTCTGCTCTGACTGCCAGAAGTCTTCAGGGCTGAAAGCTTGAAAAAGCATGTCTGCTTTGAGAGACTGTAGTAAATGCAAAACTGAAGCCCCGTCACTGCTCTTCTTTCAGCAGAACTACTGATCCCTAGTCTACAAAACTAGGGAAGTCTTCCTTCCTTAAATCTCTAATGATTATGCAGAAGTTTGTCACTTACAAGATGCATTCAAATCATTATTTCATTAAATACTGATACTTAATAAAAATGGATGTTGTCTTATTTAGAGATATGAAAAACAAAAGCTCAGAGAGATTGACTTTGTCCAGACCAAGGCTGGTAAGAAGTGTACCTAGGATTCAAACCTGAAGCTTGCTGGTCTAGATCTTTTTAACCAGATGTAATATTTGGAGTTAGAAGATTTGGTTTAAGTCTTCTTTCACAGTTCATATTGGCTGTTTGACTTGATCAAGTTATTTTTCTTCTTGTATGAGGGAAACAGGTAATGAAATAGTGTCTATATGGCACAGGAGCTCTCATATATAGCATAAATACAATAAAATTAGTTTAATAGTACTAGCACTAATTACAATACCAATATGTTTTTGAAATTTTACTATGTGGTAAGCTGTTTTATATTAACATGCAGTTAACTCATTAGTACTACAATCTGCTCGCTATTTCTATCTACAACAATCTCAGCCCTCTTGTAGTTTACAGACCTCCCAAAGTAGCTCCATCCATTTAACATAACAGTTTCGTTCTTATTTGTATACACTGTAGCTGTGGATAATTCTGTCTTGTTTATGCTTGTATTCCTTATAAAATTAGTGTATATGTTTCTTAAGATCAGTATCTTTATTTTCTCAAATAAGCCAAGCAATGTCTATGCCCTCTTACCAGGTCTGCATAAGCTTTATCCATATCACCCACTTCCTTCTTAAATGCTGATCCAGGAAAATGGCCAGAATAAAGAAGGTCATCTTAAAAGGATACAGTTTCCGAACAAGGTAAGCACAATGAAGTAGATGGCAGACCACATGCCTGAGCTGACCCCACCCTGGGAGCGGATTCCATTGTACATCACCTCATTCCAGTCCTCCCCTGTCAGGATCTACACAAAGCAAACAGTAGTGTGTTGGGGCTCAGTGTTAGCAGAGAAGATGGGACCATTGTGAAGAGCAAAATACTGGGTCTGTGTCTTTTCCATCTATCCCCAGTAGGATTCTCAAATCCCTCCTACCATCTCCCTTTCTCCCCATGCCCACCTGGCCATGCTCAAGGTAAACCTGAGGCTCTGACCTCCTGTTATGGTCATTTTGGCTTGGGCCTCTCCGTTTACCTTCCTTCTCGATACTAACTCTCCCTAAAGTAAACTTTATAATTCATAATTTACCCTTCTCCGAGTCTGTGTTTTAAATTCTTTGTTAACTTAGACAAAGACCCAAAAGTTGGGCTCCATGAACCTGGGATCTCAGGCATTTTTATGGAATCAAATGCCTTCCTGGTCCCACAGTCTTGCATCATTCCTGCCAGGATGGGGAGGGATTGAGTCCTATGAATGATCCTAAAATGCTTTTTTGATACAGAATAAAATAGGCATTAAACATAGAAAAAAAAAAAACAAAAAAACAAGAGGTAAATCCCAGGTCCTCAAACTACAGTGTCCTTTCTACTTCCAGCTTAGCCAGACTCCATGGGAATCACATAGATCAAGTAGTCTGATCAATATGCCTTTCATGAGACAGTAGTGTTACTAGAAAGAGCCTCAGGGTTCCAAATGGGAAAGTTAGGTTCTGGTCAACCTCAGATTCTGTCTAAACAGTATGTTCCTCTCCCTGCAAGAATACAATACTACTGCTGTTGCATCTTCTTTATGACTTCATTTTTTTTTGATGGGGGCATGGAAAAGTTACCCCATTAAATTAAGATATAAGTTAGAAAATACTCCACATTTCAAAAAAAGCCACAAATGTGATTTGTGACTGCACATCTGAGACTCAATGTCTTACAAACTCAGGCATGGGGAGAATGACAATGAGGAGACAATGGCAGAGCTCTTTTCCTGGTGGTGAGAACAGAGCCTCAGGCCTCCAAGGGACTGTGGTAATCATTCCTCAGAAAGAATAAGTACTTTCTTTCCTAGGAGGAGCCCAGGGAGACTTGGCGCAAAGGCCAGTTTGAGTAGGTTCAGGTTGTATTCCAATATGAAAACCTCAGAAGAGGTCCACATTCTGTCTGACAAGAGGTCAGCAGTAGCATGGACATTTCAGTCTTTGTTCTATGAAATATCTTTCAACCTGCAGCCCCCAAAATGATGGTCTTTATTGACACATGGTCTGATTGCTATTACAAACTACATTGCAAGACCTTTCATTGTTGTTTCTTTCGTTTTTCTTTTTGTGGTGCTGGAGTGGGGGCCAGGGAGAACACACTGGAGTCCACAACATTGTCATCTTGCGGAGTGTGGTTCATAGGCCCTCATGTAGCATTTCTAGACTGTGCACATACCTGGAACACAGTCATGATCGCTGCCGGAAAGGTGTCAAAATTAGCAGAAGGAGTCCCATCATTAAAGTTAAACCTGAGAAAGAAATTCACTATGAAGACTGGAAATCTCACAGGCCAGTTCTCCCCACGATTATATAGTTTTCATTGCTTCCTTTTTCCTATTTTCTCAGCTTCCTTCTTCCCCTACTGCCCTCCATCCCATATAATTTATAAACATGGAACCAGCTAATTCTGATCAATTCAGCAATAAAATAAGGTTTGAGCAGATGGACAGTTACTAAGCCCCATGCTTTACATTTCAGGGGCGGCACCAAAGGGACAGGTCCCAAAGTAAGAACCTGTGTGGTGTGAAGTGTTAGAGACATTTGTTTCACACATGCATTCATGGTGGACTCAGGCCAGGAGTCAACAAGATAGTAACATGGTGATCAAACCAATGAACCTGGTGTTTGCAGACTCCATACTATTTAGAGTGCCCTTGCAAGGAAAGCCCTCTGGCTCTTACCTGCCTCCAAACAGCTGCATTCCTAGGAGAGCGAAAACAACGATGAAGAGGAAGAGGAGGAAGAGCAAGCTGATGATAGACTTCATAGAGCTCATTAAAGAAACCACCAAATTCCGGAGAGACGCCCAATACCTGTGAAACCCAGACGGAGGCTACAGCTGTAGACATGGACTCTCAGTTCCTTCCCAGGTACAGCTTGGCATTTGCCTACCAGTCTGCAGGATAAACTGTCCTTGTGCACTTGTGGAGGAAAGGGACATAGCAGTGTGCTGGGAAATGTGGTGCTTGATTTGGCACCATTGCTACCTTTCTAATTTGATCTTTGGAGAATGAAGAGTTGATGGAGAATGTGGGGGATAAGGAAGGGAAAGGAAACATGGCAAGGGTATGGGAAGGGGTGGAGGCAGAAAGAAGGTACCACTCTCAAGGGTGTGGGAAAGAGTCTCAGCACCATCACTTACTTGGTGATTTTAAATATTCTAAGAAGCCGGAGAGCTCGTAAGACACTGATTCCAAAAGATGTACCAGGTCTGAAGATTGCCCAGACTACCTCAAAGATGCTCCCCACTGTGACCTAAGAGGCAAACGCAGCCACAATGAGAAGACAAGGAGAGGAGAGGAGATAATTCTAGCACTCAGCTCATAGTTCTAAGCTCTCATTGGGCTGTGGTGAACTGCACTCTCCCTTACTCAGCCAGCCCTAACTCCAATCAAGATGCCTACTTGGGAAGGTATTAGAGGAACATGGCATTCTGTCACCTCTTTCCCACTGTTCTCCACTCCCCTTCCTAACTTTAATCCTGCTCACTGGGAACTGGTGTACTGATGCCTTGGTGAAAGTACAATAGCTAGTCACCATATTTGTACAAATTTGATAGCCATGGCTGTGTTGTATAAAGTCACCTCGAATGACCAGACACAGGAATAGCAGTAAAGCACAGAAGCCAACTGAATTGGTCCAGGTTGTGTTCCAATACAGAACCTCAGAGGAGGTCCACATTCTGTCTGACTAGAGGTTAGCAGTAACGTGGACATTTTAGTCCTTGATCTATTAAATATCTTTTTCAACAGTAAGGTCCTGCAGCCCCCAAAGTGATGGTTTTTATTAACACATGATCTGATTGCTATTACAAACTAACATTTCAAAAGTTTCACTGTTGTTTTTTATTGTGTGTGTGTATGTGTGTGTGTGTGTGTGTGGTATGGGAGATGGGACACATTCTAGGCAAGTGCTCTACTCGATCTATACCCTCAGCTCTTCTTGTTTTGCAGTCAAGATCTCACTGTGTAGCTCAGGTTGGCCTCAAATTTGGGACTCTCCTGGGGCCTCAGCTTCCACAGGGCTAGGGTTACAGGAGTCCACCAGCATGGCTGGCCTTGTTACTTTCTAATTGTATGTTCATTGGATTCTAGTAGGTTTTAGACATTGCACTGGAAGAAATAATGAAAACTAATGCTCAAAGCCTCACAATGCTGAAAATACACATGTGAGGGACCCAAGGTTAAGATGGTCTTTCACTAGCATCTATCTATGCCCGAAAAATACCTGCACCCAGAACCGTATGTTCCAAGTGAAAATATAGATTGGCAAGTGCTCAAAATCTTTATCACCTAACCAAAGCTTTGGCAGGAAAAGAGATGGGTTTGGTTCAGGAACCTAAGTTTCTACAACTTCATTTTGCTGATAACCAGGTATGTGAACTGAGTGCAGTGGTCTCTATCTACTCATATGTAGATGGAAGGCTAACTAACTTCTAACACCTCACATAGTGCACAGGACTCCTATATGCAGCACAGGAAATTACATGTGAATGCACCTTGAATATTGCTAGCAAGACACACACCTAAATTTTATGTAGAAAGCAAACAGCTGGATGAAATGTTCCATGTGGAGACTTGATAATATAAGGGTATGTGTGTTTTCATGTGGGCATATCTAGACAATTATGCTAATTTTAAACTGAAGTAGAAAATAAACAAATATAGAACCTTTCTTCTGCAATCACTTCTAGAATTAAGTCCTTTGTCCTTCTCACTCAGACTTTACCCAGGATAATGAGTGGTTCAAAACTCTGGCTATGGGTAGCTTTGTAAAAATTCTTGAGTTATGTATTTAAGTATGCACCCTTTAGTATATGTGCTATACATCAATAAAAACATTAAAGTCAAGGGCTTTTAAAAGCCCAAATAAACCCTTGCATGGTGAGGATTCATTTACTTCTGAGCTGCCTTTATCTCATCATATCCATGTTGCTTTTACAAACTCTGACTTCAGTGCCTCATGCTGAGTGACAGAGCAAGCTGCTTATCTAAAACCATGGCATATCAACATAAAGCAGAAGGGCAAGCAGGCTTCTGAGGACTTACCCCAAAATCAAAGCAGTTGAATGAAGAATGAAAATAAAGGCGTGGCCCCATGCCATACATCTTCAGAGACATCTCCAACAGAAAGAGCCCCAGAAACAAAAACTCTGCATAGTCTGAAAGTATAGAAAGAAGAAGCATTTGTCCACAGATGGTAGGGCTCCTCCACTTTCCAACTAATACATAACCTTATTCAGGAGCCCCTTTAGCCTCACAATGTAAGGACATTTGTTGGCCATGTCAGGTAAGTGAAACCTAATCTTTGGCAGAGCCAGATGAACCCTGGGTTCCATCAACAGTTGCTCTTTTGTAATAGGAAGGTTATCACTGGCCTTTAAGTGAAGGGTGGCCCTCAGAGGAGAAAGGATTTTGCCACAAATAAAAGTTTCCTGGCTCTCACACCATATGGTAGTCTTATCTATAGCAGGCTTACAAAAAAAACCCTTTTTGGCCCATTTGAGGTATCCATTGATTTCAGGTCTTTCTGCCCAGTTCTTTAGTGATTCAAATTCCTTTACATCACTGATGCAACACTATCTTATTAACTCAACAGCTACCAACTTGTTTATTCCACTCAATAATGAATGGAGGCTGGGAGCAGCTGTGTGATAGTCCTGGGCCCCTTGCAGACAGTTCTGGCTTCCCTCACAATGTGGACAGACAGATTCTGGGTTGGAGGAACCAGTGCAGGTACCATGCTTTAGCCCTCGTATGTTCATCCACATGCCACCCAAGGTGCCCACGTGATGATGGGCCAGCCGTCACATTCACTCATTCACTTACAGAGGAGGTGAGTGAGCCACTGGGGCTGGTTGTGATGAACGATGGCCACACAGGCAGTGTTGAGAGCCACGACGCTCAGGACGATCCAGTAAAACACCTGTGATTTGACCATGTGGCGGATAGAGATGCGCAGAAGCCGTTCCTTGTGCCGGAAATAGGAGGCCCCGTCTACCTTTGTGCTCTTGATACTGGCTCTGGCAAGAGGTGTGCCTGAGGGAGGGGAATAATCAAGAATGAGACTACAAAATATCCTGAGCTAACCCTCCATGACCAGGTGGCATCCAAAGGGTAAGCTAGATAGCTTGAGTACCAGGGCAAGGTGACCGCCACTTTGCTGGGAAATCCCTATGTTATGGGCTAAGTAATCTCTCCAGGCACTCTCAGTCCTAGGAAACTGAAAGATTCCCAAGCAGGACACCAGGCAGTCACCCAGCATCTCGAATCCTAACAGGAACGTGTTTACGTCTGTAACAGATTGGGCTTCTCTCTGCCCTTTCTTTTCAAATATGCTTCAGGCACCGGAATCCTTCTGCTGCATTTGTGATATGTCTGCCACTGGCAACGTAAAGCAGCAATGAGCTTTGTTATACCTCTTCTGCTTTTAGGGATGGAGTGAGGTCCTGCCCTTGTTCTGGGGAGGAAAAACCTGCCATCAGCCAGAATCTGTAAGAGAACCTAGGATGGAACTGCAGTCATATCAATGGGTTGTTAAAAGGAATTAGTTTAAATTTCACACAATGAAGTAGATTGGTGCTACTATTATTAAAGAAATGGCTTCAAGTTCTCCCATCTGGGTCACTAGAAGAAATAGGTCCTGAGGATCCTTGAAAAATATGGGGTGAGTATCCCTTATCCAAAATGTTTGGAAGCAGAAGCAGTTCAGATATTTTTCAAAGGCTAGACCATCTCCTGTACATAATGAAGTATCTTGCCGTTGGGACCTACAACTACATGGGAAGTTCATTCATGTTTCATGTATATCATATATGCATAACCTGAAGGTAATTCTATACGATATTTTCAGTAATATTTTAAATATAAGAAACCAAGCTTCATGGTGTGGAATTATCACTGTGGCATCATGTCATTGCTTTAAAAAAGTTTCTAATTTTGAAGCATTTCAGATTTCGGATTTTTGGATTAGGGATGCTCAACCTGTACCCCAACATGGACTCTCATTATCACACCCAGGAGAGAGAGGATAAATCTGTGAATGAGATACATCTGTCACATGTAAAGAACTCTAAACCCCACATTTCATGTAAACCGTATCCCCTGGTCCTTTTTCTGTAATCCGTTGTTATCTAGGTTAGATTCCCACACCTTCCCTTAATTACATCCCTAACTTCTGGATCCTGTGGGTTCTTTTCCTCCTTGTGGTTCTTCTCAAAAGACAGGATCTTCATTTTCATGGGAGGTCCAGAGAAGTAAAAGAAGATCTAACTGGATCACTCACCCACAGAAGAGATATCAACGCAGTGTTCATCGCTGGAGTCTCGGGTCATGGCCTCCGTCCGGCTCCTTTTGATGGTTGCCCTTCGAAGCACTACGCCAGGGAAGGGGAAGGCCAGTGAGAGGCCACAAGTACACCCAGATCATCCTGGACAAAACTTTGAGGACTGTGGGCAAGAGGCCCTGTGGCATAGGTGTCCGCCTTTAATACCGGAGGCAGGGTGATAGCAAATGAGAATGTCGACAGAACCGCGGTGCGATACCCAAGGGCTCCGGAATCCCTGCTACAGCTTATCTACACGCAGTAGGTAAACACACACTCCGTATCTATTTGTTCTGGCTCTTCATAAACAATGGCACTTCCCGGTAATGAAAGTGGTCCCAGATGATCCCCACACATTTAAAAAGAAGATCCCTTCACAGGCCACCAGTTGTATGATGGTCTTTTCATTGAACTCTATCAATCACCTGCCCTGGAACAAAGCAACTCTTGGGTTTCGTTTTCATCACTTTAAAAGGCGTTTAAATCGGTGACTCAATCCTCATCATTTTAAAGCTTGAGGGATTTTATTACAGAGAGACTTGTGTTTCAAATCCCAGTGCGCCCCCCTCTTCTTTCTCCTTTTTGATCAAGAGAGACTGCCACCGCCTAAGAGGGGCAAACGCTAATGGAGCAAGGCAACGCGACGCTCCCTTACCTTCCAAGGCTGAAGTCCCAGCGTTCTTATTTTCTTCAGCAAGCATGACTTCCTCTATATGGAAACAAATGGCTTAGTCAATTATCTGTAAATGCCAAATTATGGTGCAAAATAAATTTTCCTCAGGGACAGCTCTGGTATAGGGCAACAGAAAGAACAAAGAGTTCAGAGCCCCTCACCATCACCCAGTTTCCACACTGGGAGCATAGGCTGCCCAGGGCACAGGAAAGAGGGTCTACAGTGAAGGACCCATGGGGGATGTTGGCTATGTCTGATGTTTAGGAGGGCACTGTGGGGACGGGAGGAAGTGATTTTTAATTGAGACTCCCCTAGCTTGACAGGAATGAAAAATTTCTGTTTTTGTTTTAACCTCTTTCTACCAAGGTTTCTTTCTCTTTTAACCATTCAGACTTTTTCTAGCAATGGCCTTTCTTCCTTCTCTTGTCTAGTCCCCAGCACCTATCCCTTCATCCAGGAAATAAGACAGTGTTTGAGGCTCCAACCTGTCCTTGACTTTAAGGCAGAGACAAAGGAAGATGCCCAAAGGTCCCCAGCTAAAAGGCAGTGTATATGTGGTCTGCTTCCACATGTCCCTACCAATCCAGACCTGGCCTGGCAGAGCAGGGTTTCAGCCAAAGAGGTGTGAGCACACTGTGAATTTGTCCCTGTGGTATAATAATATATACACATATTTGGCTTTTGTCTTTGGTGTCTGGCACAGAGCTGTCTCTTATATGCTAATGAGATGACTCATGGCAGGAAGGGACCCTGGGTAACTTCAGGATAGGAAGAGCTGGTGGCCAGAAAAACCAACTACATGATCTCCCTCATTCCCACCTCTGGGGAAGAGAAAGAGGCTGGAGATCTAATTCTATCACTAATGACCAATTCGTTAATCCAGCATGTCCATGTAAGGAAATCTCCACAACCCCACCTCTAGCCCACAACAGGCTTTGGAAGTTTCTGGGTTGGCGAACGGATCCATCTGTGCATCTCTGCCCTCTAGCTGTTCCTGAGTCATGTCCTTGATAATAATTAGCATCATTTCCCTGAGTTCGGTAAGTCATTCTACAAAATGTTTGAACCTACAGAAAGAAAGGAGATAGGGATTACAGGAACCTCCAAATATGTAGCTGGCTGGGCAGCACTCTGAAGTGGGAACACTGTTGTGAGACTGAGCTAAGCATTGTCCAACCATTTGACATGGTGACATGAAACTGGCATCAAAACAAGGTCACACATGCAATGAAATTATTTAAAAATCACAAAAAGCTCAAAATATTTTAAATACGTTTATGATGTTACATTAGGCTAAATCCATTCTGTATCCATGCATGCATCTGTATGTAACTGGTGTGCCACAGGTTGGACATGCCTGCATCTGTAGAGTTTTTGTTAACTTCAAGTAATGTTTAGTATCAGAACGACTGCTGAACCAGTTAATGTCAGAGAACTGAGGGACTGGCATTGGAATGATGTATCCATGTGCTGGTATTTGCTAAAAATCTTCTTTTCCTAGTTTCCTTGGCCCTGGGAGCAGGCCTATATTAGGTCAAGATGTCATCAACTCACCAATGCTTCTGCTAAGACTTGTATAAATAAATCTCACTAGCACTGCTCCAAAGATGCCAACAACTCAGCCCTCCTGCCCAAGTCTGGTGGGCCCCAGGCACCTTCTAAAGGTAATGGGGGTAAGTTTTGACCTGAACCACTCTAACCTATAGACCAAGGAGGTGGAAGCCTGGACAATCATTCCCAAAGATCCCAGCTGCTGGGGAAAAGCTTGCAGCAGACCCTATTAAACAACAGTTTAATTTAAGCACTTTGTAACAAGGGAAAGGACAAGTACAAAAGGGTACAGTCATTGCGGTACTTCCACCTGCATTTCTCAGGGATGGGAAGACAAGATGGCCATTATACGAAGTCATAAATGTTTAACTTTGTTTTTGAAGTACAGCCCCTGGTGAAACAGCAAGTTAACAAGCTAAGTATTATTGTTGGGGTGCTCCCTCATGGAGATACACGGGGATTTTAAAGCACTTATAGCACATATTTGGGGGATATCATTTTAAAATTAAGTCCTTGTTAAAGTGCCTCAAAGCAGCATTAATTACTTTAGCCAGAAAGTCACCTTTGCTATGCACAGTGCCTGGCCTTGGGGCAGCAGATCTGAGAACTCTCCAGGCAGATGGAAGGTGTGTAGGGCTGCTGAGGATTTTTCAGAGAAGCATTTCAAGGGCTCTGGTTGTGCTGAAACCACCCATCCCCCACCAATGCCTTTGCCAAGTTCGCTTTCGAACTTGAGTGTCTTTCCAGGGAAATGTAACCCATATGTCTCTGATTCACTCACGCTCCACTTGTACAGGGAAGGGCCAGGAAGCACAATTTGAAGTCGCAGTGCATCTTTTTCTTAGAAGGAGGAGGGAGCTGGCTTTGCTAACTGCAAGGGAAACCTTGGAATTGTAACAGGATCTGAAAAGCACAGAGCCTCATGCCACTGACCCTGCATGGGGTCATGGTCCAGGCTGGGAGAATTCCTTGCTGGGTTTGCTGCCAGCTCACTCAGCATTCTGTCAGATGGCTCCTTCGCTGAGGATGCTAAGGACAGTTGGAAATGCCACGCTGCTGGCCTGGCCTGGAGGCAAATCCACTTGCTCTCCCATGGTAAGGCTGAGTTACCACAGTGAAAAGTGAAAAGTAGCAAATGAAATTCATTTTCACCTCACCCTTACTCAACAGCGTTGCTCATGCTTCTAGGAGTGATGAGGAAATGCAAGTGCCCCAAAAGAGGAGTGTCTGTTTTGCCTTTAATCATATATATCTATCTTGAGCCCCTGTAATCACAAGTGTCTCCTGAGCTTAAAGAAGGCTTTCCATTGTTGGTGGTCAGCCTAAGTGCTACTATATCATTTCAGGTTCCTATGAAAGAACAAGGCTCATGGAATTAAGCATCATCTCCAACTCCAAATGTTCCTGTGTGGCCTCACATTTGGAGTAGCCTTTCTACTAGGAATTGAGAAAGATACTGGCTGTCATGAGCAGTTTCATTTAAAAAAAAATCACTTTACTCTGGAAGAAAATGAAGATATATAACACCTAATGGCACTGAACCTTTAAAATAATAATGAAAACAAATGCAATCTTTTTATTGACAGGTGGTGGGGGGGAGTGATTGATGTCCCTCATAAGCAGCCAAGCCACCACAAGCTTGTATCTGTGCATTAATGACATTGTGGTAGCATTGGACCCATCCTAATAGTTGAGCCTAAACTGTTCCTGATGTTGAGGCCATGGGTGGGAAGTGACAACATGTTAGAGAGTAGGAAGACACCCTTTTCTCTTACCCAGATGGCTGCAATGACCTCACACTGGTCTTCCTGCTTCTGGCTATTGTACTTTTCTAATTTTTACTCAGTACTGTAACTAGATGTTACTTTAGAATCTCAAGTCAGGGCATTCTAGCCCTCCACTCACAGTAAAGCCCAAGTTCTTAATATGGTACATCAATCAGGTCACACACAGTCTCCTCCCCTGAGACTGTCCTCATCCTGCCCTCCTGCTACTCTCCCCACTTAAATGGGCCCATCTGCACCCCTACATTGAAACTACAGCCCAGCCTCACCCTGTAACTCTGTTTGATCTGTTCCCTCACCACACATAGAATCTTCTTGCAAGTTATTATCATTGAAAAGCATGAACTCCACAAGACAAGAGCTTTGGGAACTTGGTGGTCTGTTTGGCTCAAACCTGCATTCTGAGTTCTGGGCACAAAGTAGGCACTCAACCAATATTTTCTGACTGCATGGATTATTAGTCATGGGAGGAAGAGAAACATAAAATGTCACCAGCTCAACCTTTGCTCTAGGATTGGGATTTGTTCCCTTTTACAGAGTTCAGCTTGCTAACATCCCTGTCTGTGAAAAATGTTTAGTAGAAGAAAAGGAGTGTCATCAAAAAGGAAGGGGCTCCAAAATGATCACAGGGCACCCCAAGAGTTTATCTGTTCTAGTTTAAGGTTCCCCTTGAATGAAAGTCCTGGAACCACCGGGAGGGCCTACTCCCCAATACATGGGCAGTGTGGTAGCTTAAATATAAACTATCCTCCACAAGCTCAGGTATTTGAAAACTTAATCTCCAACTGGTGGTGCTCTTTTGGGAAGGTTGTGGAACTTGTAAGAAGCAGAGCTTTGCTGAGAGAAGTGTGTCTCTCCCCAGAGGCTGAAGGTTTTATGGTCCAACCCCACTTGCTGTTCTCTCCCTGCTTCCCTGGGCTGCAACATGACACCAGCTTCCCACTCCTGCTATGCCCGCCCCTTCACGATGAACTTCCCCTAGAAATTTTAAGCCAAATTAAGCCATTTTCCTTCCCTAAACTGCTTCTGGTTGGTATTTTGTCCCAGAGTTGAGAAATTAACCAATACAGAAAACTAATAGCAAGGAGTGAGGCTGTTGCTACAATAAACCTGACCATGTGGTTCTTAAGTATTTTGGAACTGGCTTGTGGGAAGAAGGTGGAAGGATTGGAACTTTGGCCTAAAGGAGTCTTATAATGATGTAAGCAAGAGCTTAATAGGTCATTCTGGTGGGCACTGTAAAGACCAGAAAACTGAAACAGATGTGGACTATGAAAGCTTAGCTTACGAAATTTCAGAGAGTAACAAGGACTTTGTCATGAACTAGGATAGAGGTTACTTATGTGATATTCTGGCAAAGAAACTGGATGTATTCTGCCCATCTCCTGAAAACTTGAGTGAAGATAAATTTAAAAGTAACAGAATTCACCATGGGGTTGTGGGTTATGAGTTGTGAGATCAGTAGTCAGTCTTTGTGGGGGCAGGGGCAATGCCTCTGGATGCTCCCTCCCAACCTATTGCTCTTAACAATCTTTGTGCCCCATTGTCTGAGATTTGGTGGATGTGTTTAAGAGGGCCCTCAGTGGAATGGGGGGAGGAGTGAAATGATGGTACCAACACATGACGTAACCATACAAAGTTTCTACTTGAGAAGAAGTGACAGAGGAGTGTTCAGTACTGAAACATCTCTATCAAAAAGGGGGGAGCTTTAAAACCAAGTAATGGACTAATATGTTTGGTGAAGGAAATTTCAAGGCAGAATAACACTGATTCTGTGGTGTGGCTTTTCTTAGCTGTTCTTGTTCAGAATTGCAGTGAAAGAAAGGAAGAAAAATTTGGAACAGAAAAATATGAAAAATGTTAAGTTGGCAAAGAAAGAAAAGTGAGCATAATTAAAATCCCACACAAGGAGACTTCCACTGCTTTTGGTTGTAATTGTTAATAAGATTACCACCATTAACATAAGCCAACTGCTATACACAGGAACAATAAAAGGATGCCCTGAGGGCAAGACTAAACCCATTAAAGGCTCAAGATAGTAAGAATGCAAATTATTTGGGGGAAAAAAGGCTTGAAGGAAGAAGGAAGGAGAGCTCTACTCCCAAAAATCATCCTACAGAAGCTGCTACAGCTGTGTTCCATGGGTACCAGGCAGCAGAACTTGTAGCAATATGGTCCACATGAGACTGGTTTTGGAGGTACGAAAAATATGAGGTAAGGGGTCATGGAATATTTCAGCTTGGTTCCAGGGAGTTGTTGAGGATAAGCAATGTGAGGTTGAGTAGAAGTCCCTGCATGGGGACCATGATCAGCCATCGTGTGAAGCAGTGAAGGTAAGTCCTAAGTTGCAGTTGGCCAAGAGAAGCTGAAGGCTCAAGGTAGATCTGGCCCACAAGAAACATTACAGGCAGCACAGCTGAAAGGATAGAGCTCAAAGTATTTCATCACAAGTCACAGATACTAGATGCAGCTCCAGAATTGAGTATCTGACCAGCTGAATTTTGGTCTTTCTGATCAAATTTCTCCTTGCTGTACACCCATTCCCGTCTTTTAGAATGGGAATGCTGATTCTGTGCCATTATATATTGAAAGTATGTAACTTGTGTTTTGTTGATTTTGTGGGGCTCAGAGTAAAGAGACTTCTTTGAAACTCTGGACTTGGAACTTCTGAATAGTTTGGGAATGCTATGGGGATATTAAAAGTTAGACTAAATTCATTAAACATTAGGAACCTTGGGGCCTATGAGGCTCAGGAACTGCATGCAATGGTTTGTTCCCCATTGGGTCATGTGTCTAAATACTTAACCCCCACCTGGTAGTGCTTTTTCGGAAAGGTTGTGGAACCTTTAGGAGGTAGAGCTTTGCCGGAGGAACTACGTCCCTAGGGATGAGCCTCACAGTTTCGTAGTCCAGCCCTGCTTGCTGTTCTCTCTGCTTTCCTGTGCTGCACTGTGACACGGGCCTCTGGATCCTGCTCCTGCCATGCTTTCCCTGCCATGTTGGCTCTCCTCTGGAAACTGCAAGCTGAGTTAAGTCCTTTTCCTTCCATAAGCTGCTCATGGTCAGGAATTTTCGTTCCAGCCATGGTAAAGTAACTCAAGTAACTGATACAGGCAGCCACCCACCAGCCTCGTCCCCAGTCCTCAGACTCACCCGCCTTGTCTATCCAGGCACGGTAGCCATTCAATTCCCGTTCAATCTGCTGCTGACGTCGCAGTTTCATGAACGCTCTTCGGTTCTCCACTCTCTCTCTCTCTTTGGCAAATTCCCTGTGGACAAACAAGGGCAAGATTTAGTGAGTTTGCACAGTGCCATGGCAAAGAGAAAGGGTGAAACAGGAGTGTTTGAGTGGACACTTCTGTTCACTCCACACCCACTTCCCCTTGTCCTAGGCTTCAAGATGATCTCCCTTAAGTGCTCTACAGAATGGGACTTCATTTAGCCTCAGGCAGGAGGCCTACCCAGGCTGGATGCACGCCAGCAAGAAACAACACCCTCTGCCGGCTCTGGTTTGAAAAGGAATTTGTCAGCCGTGTGACAAACTGAGTTTCAAAATGTCAATATCCATGTCTTCAGCTATAAAGGAGCCCATAACCTTCTCCAAAGCATAGCTCTTGTATGAGCCTTTAAAAATATTACTTATTTATTTGCGATGAGACACACACACACACACACACAGAGAGAGAGAGAGAGAGAGAGAGAGAGAGAGAGATTATAAGCACATCAGGGTTCTTTGCTACTGCACCACTTTGTGCATCTGCCTTTTTTTGAGTGCTGGGGAACAAAACCTGGGCAGGCAGGCTTTGCAAGCAAATGACTTTAACTGATGAACCATCTCCTCAGCCCTTGTATATCCTTTTGATAACAATAGTGACTTAGATATATTTACCAGTCATTGTGTACCAGTGCTGTATGAAGGTTTCCATGCACTAACTCAGCTCATCTTTATAAGATAAGTACTACCAACATTTCCATCTGATAGATGGGGCCACCAAGGCTTAGAGAATGAAATAACCTGCTGTGATGGGAGCTGTAGTGACCAGGATGCTAGGCTTCCACTGGTGTCCAGGATCTCAGGGTTCTGTCTTAGGGATGCCACTACAGGTCAATGAGAGTGATGACATGAAGGAACCAAGAGCAATTGATGGCTAGTGTCCATTCAAAAGATAGGAATGGACACCTGGCTCTAGAAGAATGACAGTAGGATGATGGATAAGACAGAGGGAGATAAGTGAGAGGAAAAGCCCAGGTGAGGATCATGAAGAAGGCACATTCCAGTGGCAATTATGGGGGGGGGGGGTAAAAATCATCCTGTGCTGTAAAAACAACAAAAAGAAACCCACTAAACATCCACAAGGAGAGACAGAGAGCTTGGGGGACAGGATGAGAACTGAGGGTTTTCTGGTCATATACAATGGGTGAGGTGGGAGGGGGTATTAAGAACTAACCATTTGCTAGTGAGTGTCTCTTGTGACGACCTGTCAATATCTTCTTCATCATCACCCTCCAGGCCAGCAGCCTCCTTGCTACTGTTTTGCCTCCTGCTATGGCTCAGGTGCTCCTACTGCCTTGGAAGCTGTTCTATGGACTCAGGGTGACCCCCACAAAGAAAGAGGTACATACGGAGCATGAGGGAGTCCCACACCCACTGTAGGTTCTCCTTATGTTCAGCATCATCAGTATCTCCAGTACTCCATTATGCAGCTCAGAAAACTGAATCTGAAGTGAATCAATTGACCCTCTGAAAGGGAAAGTGTCCAAGACCAGACACAGGAAGGAACCATAACTCTCAGGTCTTGATTCCACCTCCTTTCTCTTCTGTGTACTTCTCCTGCCAGCCTTTCCCATCACCTGCTGAATGACCCGCAAACACTAAACATGGTCTTCAGTGTTCTGCATTCTGATGCCAACTTTCCTCTTCCACCTTTCCCACCTCTCCTATACACATCTCGCCTGCCTGCTGTCCACCACAGCACATTTCTCAAAATGAGGCGTGGACTTTCAAGTCTAGTTCAAACCACTTCTCTGCTTCGGATCCTTCTTATCTGCCTGAGTCTGCCACAACCCAGCCTCAGCATGAGGAAGAAATGCCACCTCTTCTCCCCTGGCCCAGTTTTCTGTTTCTTCAGAGCTTCTCTTGTGGTTAACCTTTATTAGTATTATTGTACGTTGACAGTGTCTCTCCCAGAGTAGCTTTTTGGTTTTATTGTTTTCCAGACAAAAATCTCATATGGCCTAGGCTGGCCTCCAATTCACTATGTAGCTGAAGGTAACGTTGACCTTTTGATCCTCTTGCTGCAGTTTCTCATATATTAGGATTACAAATATGTAGCCATGAGGCCCATGAGTTGTGTGAAGTATTCTACATCTTACTCATTTTATGTCAACCTATATTAGAATAAGCCTTACACATAGAATATGTTCAACAGATGAAAACATCAAGGTTAGAGCTGGAGAGATGGTTTAGTGGGTAAAGTGCTTACTGCACAAGCATGCAGACCTGGGTTTAGGCCTCAGAACCCATGTAAAATCTGGACATGATAATGAATGCCTGTAATCTCAACACTGGGAAGGCAGACACAGGAGGATCCCCTGGCCCAGATGGCTGGTGAGTCTACTCCAATAGGTTAACCCTGGGTTCAGAGAGAGATCCTGACTCAAAAATAAGCAGGGGAGTGATTGAGGAAACACCCAACAACGACCTCTGGACACACACACACACACCCTCTGTACATGCACGCTCTGGCCTTCCCATACACATGCACATATACCCACCCCCTTCCCTGACACACACATGCACACATAGATGATTCTGCTTGCACATCATACATATACATACAAAAAAGGTTTAAAAACATGAGTGCAGAGATGGAGTTCTGTTTCATTGTAGCCATTGAGAACCAGGGCAGAGAGGTCATTATGCTTACTGTGTCAACCTCATGTGGATTGCTGGAAGGGTCAGCCCACAATTCCCAGCCTAGCCTCCCTACAGATTAGGCAGTTTCTTGCCTTTCTGGTCTCTCCAGCTGTCTTCTTTGCTCTCTTTGGATATTTAAGCCTTGTTTCCTCCCATCTCATTATTATATAATTTTATTATATATATAATATATAATATATAATGTATTTATTATATAATTATATAATATATATTATATAAAATAATATATATTATATATGTTTGCATTCATATAATAATTTTATAATATTATAATATTATATAAATATTATATAGATATTTAATATAATATTTATATAATACATTATATTCAATAAATATAATATTTATATAATATATTAGATTAGATAAAATATAATATTTATATATTATTTATATTTATAAAATATATAAATATATATTATATATGTTTATATTCATATAATAATTTTATAATATAATATTATATAATTTTTTTTTTTTTTTTGGTTTTTCAAGGTAGGGTCTCACTCTAGCTCAGGCTGACCTGGAATTCATTATGGAGTCTCAGGGTGGTCTCGAACTCATGGCGATCCTCCTACCTCTGCCTCCCGAGTGCTGGGATTAAAGGCATGCGCCACCACGCCCGGCTCATAAATATTTTATAAATATTATATAAATATAAATATTTATATTTATATATATATTTTAATTTTTATTTATTTATTTGCAAGCAGAGAGACAGAGAGAAAAGACAGACAAAGAGAGAATGGGCACACCAGGGCCTCTAACCACTGCAAACAAACTCCAGATGCATGTGCCCCTTGTGCATTTGGCTTATGTAGGTCCTGGAGAATCGAGCCTGGATCTTTTGGCTTTGCAGGCAAATGCCATCTCTCCAGCCCCTTAGTTCATTTATATTTGTAAAGGAAAAAATAAATAAACACAAACAAACCCTGGGAGATGCAGAAATATCACTTGTTCAAGATCACCAAGAGAAAAAGTTTGAATTTAAACTAATACCTTCTAAATTCCAGGTTTAATGTGGTTTTCACAGTGTCTCAGTTCTCTTCCCCTACTATTGAAGTCAATGTTTAAAAATCTACAAAACAGATTTTGTTTCAGCTCAAGGTTGAGAAAAAATGAGAATATAAACATGGAGCTTTTTTAAAGGAGTTTTTCATTGAGACAGCAGCAGAAAAACCCACAGCTCTATGTTGAGTTAATAAAAAACCTCAAAATGGCCGGGCGTGGTGGTGCATGCCTTTAATCCCAGCACTCAGGAGGCCAAGGTAGGAGGATCACTGTGAGTTCAAGGCCACCCTGAGACTACATAGTGAATTCCAGGTCAGCCTGGGCTAGTGAGACCCTACCTCGAAAAAAATAAAATAAATAAACCCTCAAAATGAATTCACAGCATTAGTCAAGCCAGTGATATACTGCTTGACTTTGTGTCCATATCATAGTCATCAAGTATTAACATGCATATTGCCTTTTAGAGGGAGTGTGCCAAACAATGATATCTACTACATGACAAAAGTAAGTGACTCTTCTATCCTTAGATGTTACACATACTCTGGGCCCTGCATAGTTAGTTCCATGGCCAGGCTTGGAAAGGCGAGCTAGACTTTTACTGGTCCTCTCCCTGAGGATCTAAGTGCTGTCTCCTCTTCAGGGGAACCCTGGGGGTTCAGATGCTGCTGCTGTAAAGATAGAACTTACCATCTTGACTTTATTTAGACACCAGTGACCACTGCCAAATTTCCTGCTGAACTTGGGAATCTCTGAGAGTGCCCCTCTGAACAGCTTCACGTATCCAGTTCCTCTGGATAAAGCATCCAAAATTTAAAAGGAGAACTGTGACTTATAGGCCTGGCACTGATCTGGGGTTTAGATTAAGAGGGTGTATAATTAACTCCAGACTGTGTTTCTACATCCATGAACATAGTAACAGAGCTCAATATGGGTTGCATCTAACCTTCTGAATTCCAAACAAGAAAGACAAAAATAAATGACCATTTATAAAAATAAATGATGTGGCGGAAATGCTACCAGGTCTATTCTCAGAGCAAGGCATCCAGGAATCCTCTGCTGCTGATAAACAGGGTGGTCACCTTTGTTTCCTCATGAGTTTGAGCTGACATCATCAGGAGGCATATCAAAAACGTGTTTCCTAAGCAGAGGCAGAAACTAATCTGCTTTAGGAATGCTGATCACATCCCTGTAAGAGACAGGACAGTGACAAAAATCCAAATTGTACCTCATTGTAAACACTGTTCCAGTCCTACTTCTGCTACACATGACTTTAAGCTGTCCCTTCCCATGTATAACTTGCAGCCTCCTAAAGACACAGATTTCACATGCATGAAGGAAAGAAAGAAAGAAAGAAAGAAAGGAAGGAAGGAAGGAAGGAAGGAAGGAAGGAAGGAAGGAAGGAAGAAAGAGAGAGAGAAGGAAGAAGGATGGAAAGAGGGAAGAAAAAGAAAGAGAAAGAAATAAAGAAAGAGGGCTAGAGGATGGCTTAGTGGTTAAGGCATTTGTCTGCAAAGCCAAAGAACCCAGGTTCAATTCTATTCCCCAGGACCCACATTAGCCAGATGCACAAAGGGGCACACATGTCTGGAATTAGTTTGCAGTGGCTGGAAGCCCTGGTGCACCCATTCATTCTCTCTCTCTCTTTCTCTCTCTCCCTTCTTTCTCTGTCAAATAAATAAAACTTTTAAAAAAGAAATAAAGAAAGGAAGGAAGGAAGCAAACAAGCAACCAAGCAAGAAAGGAAGGAAAAAAGAAGGAGATAGGAAGGGAAAGAAGAAGAAATAGAGAGGAGAGAAAGTGATTCAAAGTCAGGCCTGACTGACCCTCAATTCTGGTCCCTGCATATGTATGCTAATTTCAGGTTTATAAGTTTCAGTTGTGGAATCTCAGAAGGCTGACTTTCTTGCACTGTATGGTTAAGTACGATTTTCTTTTTTCTTTATAGTTATTGAATTTACATTTGTGACTGCTTTTGTTTGCCAGCAGTCTTCATGACAGTCATAAACTGTAAAAATCAACTTTCGTACACAGCCAGTTCTATAATATTTGCAATAAGACAAAGTAGAAGAATTAACATGGATAATCTCTGACAAGGTAGAATGCCTCAGACATTTAATACATGTGCCCAGAGGGATGAAAGGTGAGAAGGTACAGTCCTCTTTCAAATCATGTTTAGATTAATATTAAAACTGATTTCTTTGTGAAGTTATAGATCTATAAATGAGCTATTGACAGAGATAATTCCCAAAGTGGCTAATCTATTAATAAAGTGACTTGTGTTAGTCCATAGAGAGATCATAAGAGGGGCTTTGGTCAACCATATTTCTAGAATTTATCACAGTACTGCTAACTCTGAGGGATCTGAAACAAGATTCACTAAAACCTTGCTCCAGCTCGTGCTATGTCACCTCCATATCCTCGAGCCCTGGGATAGGCATCTCTACATGTATCTAGTGAGAAAAATGTTCTGGAAGGTCTACTGTAGAAGAAATCTTCTGGGGGAAGACTGTGGGCTCCTGGTTTATCCCCTAGCTGCACAGCCCTCCTTCTGACTCAGAGCACACAGGGAGCTTTGTTTACTGGTGCTGAGGCTCTTGCCGCTGTCATGGCAACTGGAGGAAAGACAAAGCCGGCCAGGATGGGCTGGCCTGAGTGACTCAAAGATCTGTTTACCCACACTCCTGTACACACTTACATGCTTCACCACACACACACACACACACACACACACACACACACACAGGCGTAGATGCACATGCTCACACCAGCACCCCAAAGCATATGTAGACAAGACATTGCCCAGGCATACAAATAGCCACATGGTCACATTCCTATTAATCTTCAGAGCCCATATTGTCAGATGGATTTGCTACCCACAAGGGAATCTTGCCAATATTCATATAAGATCCCTGCTTCAGAGAGGAAGAATTTGGGTTGGACATCAAGAAAAACATCTTCAGCCTTAAGTGTTACGGGATGAACATAGAAATCAGGGAAGTCGACTGTTAATGTGTGTTGGGAAATGTGCTGGGGGGTCGGGGCCGTGTTACATCTTCAACATTCTTATGACCTCAGGGAACCTTTCCGGCCACTTGTCAGGGGAGCAAACACAGCCTCAGAGAAGGTAAACACCTTCCTGAAGGTCACACAGTTCAGCAGCTTCATAATTATTTATGTCTTAGCTCTTGACTTGTTCTAGAAAGGATTTAAAGAGGCTTAGGTTGTCAATAAATAAAGGCCAAAACAAAACCCAGACTTCTAAATCCCATTCAGTGTTGACTCTCACAAGCAGGTTGAGTGTTCAGGTGGGCGAGGGATGCAAATGCTCAGACATTACATTATATACTGTCACCCTTACTTAGAAGGGCTCCTCCTAAGGGCAGAAAATCCTCCTTTAAACTGATTGAGGCAAATAAATGGCATTATATGAGGTATAATACCTAACCTTCTGCCCTTATACTGTATATATCTACAGCAATAAAAGACCATGAATCTCTCATGTTGTGTCAAATAATTTGGCCAAAGCAAAGCAAAAGTAACTAATACAATGACTATCAGCAACAAGTACAAGTGCAAAATGTGTGTCCCTATACAGTTTACACTGCCAAGCAAGAGAAAGCTACTAAGGAAGATCACTAGGGTCTCTTCAGCATGACATATACTGAGATGTGCTCAAGGGGAAGTTAAAATACATATTTAGTATGGAGGAAAGGGCAGAATCCGGGGTTGAGTGACCAACAAAAGCTGAAATGAGAATACCTGGGAAATGGCAAGGAGATACCCAGGAAGGGTGACTCTGGGGAGAGGTGAGGTAGCAGCTAGGACAAATGTTTGAAGCAGGAATATTCCAGAGAACTTGAACAAAAAATAGGAATCAATACGGCTAGATGAGACTCTATAAGTGGAAGATGAATGAGATGAGGAGAGAATGGGTGATAAGCCAGCTACAGGTAGAGGATTAGAGCCCTCTTGAAGAGCAGACTTTTCCTTGACCCCTAAGGGTTTTTAGCGACCTCACAAGAAGGATGGAGTTAAGTGAACAGAGATAGAAAAGGAACTGGGCAAAGCAGATTTTGGAGTAGAGGAAGATCGGGAATTCAGATCCATATATATGCTAGTTGGATATACTAACACATTTATGGTAAAGATCAGTAGACCCAATAACCCTGACTGTATTATCCATACAAAATGTACTTGCTGCTGCAAAGATTATCTGCTGTGAATGATACAGAGGCAGCCTCGGCTCTCTACCACTCTTCCTTCTCTCCTGCTGGCATGTGCTAGGGAGATATTAACAATTTTCGGCAAAATAAAATCAGGAAATTATTGATGCTATTGCTGCAAATAAAATTCAAAACAAAACAAACCCCACAAATATTCTTGAATGCTGCACTATTTGTTCCACCAATTTCACTGTTCCCTTCCATTAGCTGGATGATCAAGGAATAGCATGTACTATGAGCATGGACAAGTGACAGCTTTCACATGGTTGTCCTTAAAACTTTTAAGAGGACTAGGATATAGCTCAGTGGCATAGTGTTTGCCTAGCATGCATGAGAGCTTGGGTTCAATCCCAAGCATTGCACAAACAAAACTGAACAAAACAATCTTCTAAGAAGGGTGCCTAGGGAGCCCTGGAAGGGTTAAGGAACACTGAACGACAAAGCAGGATTCAGATCTCCCAGCTCTGTTTAATTACCCACCAGCCTGTGCCACCTCAGTTTGGCACACAGACGTTATCAAGGCATGAACTCAAAGGCACACATGTCGCTTCCTCTTTCTGTGTGTACGCACATAATAGCGTATGTTTCAGTCACAATATTTCAGTGGGTTCAAAGCCCTGTGGTGCAGGAAGAATGAGCCATGGGGAAGCAAGAGCATTTTGTATTCTTCTGTCTCCCCCACTCACACCCCCCACAGCACTCTAATTACAGTATGAAAGAGGCATCTTGACAGAGAACAAATGGCTGTGTTCTTTTAAGAGACACATTTCGCACTCCTCTGAGAAGGCATAGCAAGCAGCTCCCTCCCCAAAAGCAGTGGAGATGCCTGAGGAGCACTTGTGGCTGTGTTCAGAGGAGTAACAGAGTTTATTGCCATTATACACTTACCATTGCATGGAGATTATATATATATATACATACATATCCTTTATTAAAAGCTTGGTATTTCCCAGAGTCCTTTGCTCAACATCTCTAGATAATTTAAAAGATTCCTCTGAGGAAGGTCAAATATTAAATGTTCATCAAAAATTCCTCCCTGTGTAAAAAAAAGCCCTTGGTTGTGCTTTGAGGTAGCCATGTAGAACGCAAGTAAAGGTTCAAAGCTGATAAGAAAGTAAGCAGCTTGAAAGAGGAGGAGAAAGTTTATATACATGCGATGCATTAATGAACGCACTGGATCGTGAGCTCACTTCACAAGGCCTTCCTCCCACACCCTTGTAAACAATAGGATGGGAATAGGGTGGAATGTACCGAAGCCTTTATCCATATATCCATCCACCCATTCGTGTGTGCAGGATATATTAGAAACCCCCTCAAACTTGCATTTATCAGACAGGAGATCAAATCACACAGCCAACAAGAGAAGCTGCTGCACGTCAACCATGTTCCCCCTTTGGGCACACCCATTTCCTCACCGATGACCCTACTGTACCATCACTTGCATGAAGAAAGGGGCTGTGTATCGCGATCTTGCTCCTGGTTACATCTGTAGTCCTGGCACAGTCTGGCTGCTTCACCATTGTTGATCAGAGAATGAAAGGCCAGGTATTCCACAGGCAACTTCCAGACACAAAGCATTTTCAGACTTTGGGACAAGAGAGGACAGAGCCAGTAAGGAGGGCACATGTGCCTTGTGCTTTGGTCTCTCCAAACTACTAGAGTTAGTTCATATTCCAGGTCCCTTCAAAAAACGTTTGTGTCTGAAGTGCAGAGAATCACTAGTGATGTGGTACATAGTGGTTCTTTTGACTTAAACTTCTTCTTCTACCAGAATCTTCTCCTCTTAGGCTTTTATGACACCTCTGACATTTTCTTCTGTCTCTTTGGCGCCTCCCCCCAAAAAAATGGATGCACCAGGACAGGTGTTCTTTCAAGAGACATTTTTTCTGTTCTCCAGGTACATTATGGGGTCCACATCATATTTATGCTAAAACCAAATGTTTATTCCCAGCCCCAAGTCAACACTGTGCTCCAAACCCACCCATGTCACTGACTACTTGACATGAGCTACTCAGATATCAAATGGACACATAAAAATTAATGTGGCCAAAATGGACTTTATTTCTTCCCCCAATTTTTCTTACTCTACTGTCTCCTACCTCAAGCTATCTCCACTTTCAAAGGCTTTTCCTTATTCTGCTCCCAATACAATCCATTAGAAAGTCCTATCAATGTTAACACCTTCTCTCTAACACCATTGCTATTACCTTAGCCTAAGGTACCTTCCTCTCCTGCCTGGCTTCTTACCTTTAGTAGCTTCCAATAACTGCCCTAAAGAAATACCTGTTTCTACCCTTGTCTCAACCTTTTACTTCCATACCTCACAGAGGAAAAGCAGGAAGTAATTTCTTAACATAAAACAAGCCCTGGAGCCTCACTAGACTCTCCCCTAGCTTCCCACTGTTAAAACCCAAACTCTATACTGTGGTCTGTAAGGTATTTCATGGTCAAATCCTTGTCTCTCTCTCTCTTTGACTTCAGGGGTCCTTTCCTGACCACAAAATCAAAAGTAGTGATCTCTCCACAAGTAAGACTCTAGTCCATCAAGCTGTTTTATTTCACCAAGAACATTTTCACTAAAAGCTCCTTGGTTTAATTACTTGGCTTTCCATCTTTCCTCAAGAATGCAAGTTACACAAGAGAAGAGTCACTTGCCCTGTTCACCATCATGTCCTCAGTGCCCAGAATAATCCCTGGTACAGAATGAATGAATAAAGGCAACAGTACTCAGAATTATGAATTATTTTTTCCTGGAGGTTGCCCTTACCAGTATGACTTAGATCATATCTGCAAGTAATGTGATCAATCACACAACCTCCAATAATAAATTCTCAACCAAGCCAATCTGAAAACAAGTGCTATATCTTTTCTTTGGTATTTAACATGAACTTTTCAAACCATTCCAGAGCTATCACAGCATCACCCAGCATAGCAGGAAATTGTTTACTCCGCCTAAATATTTGTTTGCTGTCACTGAGACTTGGTCTTTCTGAAGTCTCACAAAAGTTAAATCATTCTTCACTTAGAAGTCTTTTTTGAAAACTGAATATATTTAATAAATCACTAACTTCTTCAGCTTGTTTTATAGTTGAACCTAAACTCCTGGCTGAAATGCAATTAATTATCATCTCATTGAAAATGTCACTGTTTATTAGGGACAAGTGCTAGAAAAGCAGGTCAAGTACAGGCAAAGAAATTTTCCTCCTGACCAGCTGACTGTGGTAGATATGAGTGCTTAAGATGTGTCTAGTTACATGCTCAATGTTATGAAATGCTCATCAAAAGTGAACACCACACCAACAAACATACAACCAGGTAACAACATGTTAAGAGAGATAATTAAACCCAAGGCATAGTAACAAAAAGTCTTTGTGTTTGAATTCAAAACATCAGTCTTTGAGTCAGACCAGAGGCAAGTTACTTAACTCTCTAATTTCTAAGTGGCAATGATCAAAATGCCACCCTCACCAAGCTGTTATGGAAACAGGCTCACATTAGCAATGGCACTGAACATAGTTCCCAGCATGATAAATTGCCAATAGATGGGAATAGAATCTGAGGCTCCAAGGGAGCTGGTTCTTTTAAAGTGTAAAGTACTATGGATGGTTGGCTCCAATGTCCTATCACCTTGGGATAATAAATCACACATTTGGATCAAAGATAATATAAATCCACACTAAGAAAGAAATACTGGTAAGGTTCATAGAGGAGGAAAGAACACCTTCAGAAAAGAGTCTTTGTTTCTGAACACTTGTGAGCTATTCTCAGTTATAACTACTTGCTACCTTCAGAAGAAACTATGTTCATCCAGGGATTTGGGGGTAAGGAGTTCCATCAAAGTAGACTCTAGTTTAGAACCACCAAGAACATACTTGGGAGAGAGGTAGCAGTTTAGACCATAACCCCACTCCAGTAGAAACGAAATATTTCCGAAGTTCTTAACAAAATTTGCTCATGTCTTTATGACCAGCAGTAAATCTACTCCTTACAGAACAATAGGAATCAGGCTCCATGGACCAACACCCTTCTGTTTCCAGACCATGATAAAATAAATTCAGAAACAGAAAACAGTCCATAGCAATCTGACATCTTATGTCTATTGAATATAAGAATAAGCTTTAGGGGCTCTGTTTATATTTCTTTATATTTTTCTTGAATTTTTTTCTTGTTACCCATTTTAGAACAAGTACATTTCCCAAAAAGCATCAACATATACTTGACTAGAGATTTCAAGTAGCAGTTCTTCACCACGATAGTCACACAAGGTTTTTCTAGAACAAAGCCATGTCTTTGAGGCTAGAAAGTGTGGCACAGAGATGAGCATACTAATTCCATCTATTTTTTTGTCTTGGTGTGCCAGATACTCTGATAAATGTTTTCTAAGTACCTAAGTGGTGTCTCATTTAATTTTCACAAGTCACAGAATACATCATATGATGCCATTACTCAAAAAGAGGCTAAGGATGGAGGATGCAACCCAGTGACAAAGCACTTCCCTTGCCTGTCTGAAGTTCTAATTCTATCCCCAGGACCACACAAAAATATAAAATGAGAACACCAAAGCATGTTTGAAAACATGTTCAAAGTCAGTCATACATCACACATTCAGGCAGTCATCAAACCTTGTTCTTGTAACCCCAGTAGGTTGAGGACACGTAGAAATGAGGAGGCCTATACCACCTGATACCCTTAGGATTATGTGAGTAGCATTTTGCTACAACTTTTCAATATTGCATTCTCTTCTTTCTGTATATTGCTCTCTGTTGATTTCTTTCTATACCTTTTCATCTTTTTCTTTTCTGTATTCTGCCTGTTGTGCCCCAAGATGTAATCAGCTGATAGAATTTGATGTCTAAGCCTCATCCTGTTCTCAGAAGTTGAGGTGTGAAGCAATGAGAAAGCATGTAATTTAACCGTATCTTGTATAGGAAGGAGGAAGCTTTCATTGTCCTTGTGTTATAAAATGACAGTTAACAGAAACGGATTCCCATTAAGAGCACTAATTTTCAATACCATAAAGCCATATTCTTTTGCAAGTAAACATGTTCTACTGATGAACATTCATTTCAGACATACTGCATATAAATAAGTTACATTATAATGAATTCTAAATTTAAATTAGGATACTGCTTCATTCTTATATGAAAATGCATAATATCTGGAAATATTAGTGGATACATGTAGCTAAATCTGAAGGCATGAAAATGTACATGTAGCTACTTACATACACCTGTATATAGCCAGATACCTAACTATACCTAAAGATATTCCTTTACTAATGTCATAGACTTACTAAGTCCTTTCCAATAGGTTTATTTAATCCTTTGCAATAATGCCTCCTCCCTGGGAAACTAGTAAGTGTAGTCTTTATTTCTGAAGGACTAATTATACATTGTTTAGTTACAGAACCCTGTTTAACTGTAAAATAAGATAGTTGCGAATGATATTAAAAGTGTATTTTCACCACATGCTACTCAAGATATTTATATTTTTCAAAGAATCTGAAAAGTCAAAGAACTGACTTTTACTAGTGACAAAAAAAAAAAAAAAACAAAAAAAAAACTTCACACAAAGCACCCAGGGCTGCTACATTATAACTAGTGTACTGATTAATTTATTCTTAAGCTTATAGGAAAGTGATACCAAACTCCAAAGTTTCAAACGAAATTGTTTAAATTTACGTATTGAAATGATACTTTTTTAAAAAAATTTTTTTGTTCATTTTTATTTATTTATTTGAGAGTGACAGAGAGAGAGAGAGAGGCAGATAGAGACAGAGAGAGAATGGGCACGCCAGGGCTTCCAGCCACTGCAAACAAACTCCAGATGCGTGTGCCCCCTTGTGCATCTGACTAACGTGGGTCCTGGGGAATTGAGCCTTGAACCGGGGTCCTTAGGCTTCACAGGCAAGCGCTTAACCACTAAACCATCTCTCCAGCCCTGAAATGATACTTTATGTAAATATTTTCTCCTATTTTTCAGTATTCATTTCCTCAAAGGTATCTTTTGATAAAAAGGAGTTTTTATTTTGACGAAGTTCAAATTGTACCTTGTTATGGTTTCATTATTCTTGCTTTTGCTTTGTGTCAAAAAAAAAAAACATTTTTCTACTCTGTGTTGTTAAAATTTTTCTCAAATTAATTCTTAGCAAGAGAGAGATAAGGTTCTAGATTTCTTTTTTTTATATGAACAAATTATATTAGAAAGATGTGCCTTTCCCAACTGATTTACAATTCTGTTAAGAAATCAGCCACTTACATTGAAGGGGCTCTCTACTCTTTTCCCTGGGTCTATTTATCTATCTTTACAGCATGATATACCATTTTGGTTATAGCATTGCATCTAAGTCTTAAAATCCACTTGTGTAGTCTTATAACTTTGTTTTCCTCTTTCAAGATAATTCTGGGCTACTCTAAAGGTTTTGCATTTCATAGTAATTTTTGAATCATCTTATCTATTTCTTTAATTAGCTTGCTAGATTTTCGGTAGTACTGGCTCATATCTTTTCTATTATTTAATTGACTCTATATAACAATTTAGAGAAAATGGATGACTTAACACTTATCTTTTTCAGTCCCAAAATGTTAAGAACTTCTTTAATTTGCTTCAACAATATTCACTAGTTTTCAGTATAAGTTTTGAAAACTTGTCAAGTTTGTTCATAGTTATTTATTTTTGATTCTTTAAAAATTGTTTAAATTTACGTATTGAAATGAACTTGATCATGGTAAGTATATACAGGCCAAATGATGTTTTAATATATTGATCTTATGTCCTCTAATCTTGCTAAATTCACTTACTATTTCTAGCAGTTTACAGAGTCCAATGTTAGATTTGCAAGATATATAATCATGTTATTCATGAAAAGTAAACAGTTTTATTTCTTCCTGTTTCAATTTGTGTGTCATCCATTTATTTTTCTTGCCTTATTAATGTAGTTCAGATTTACATAGCAATGTTAAAATTACAAGGAGGGAAAAGGCCTAAGCAGGGCCAGGGGAAGATATTGTGTAAAGGAAAGGTGGGGGGGGGGTCAATCAAAATTAAAGATATTCTGAATAAGACATATGAAAATCTGCTTTCTTGAATACCGGCACATCCAAAAGCCATAGCTTGTTACTAGAAAATTTTCAGTACCTAGAATGGGATACCTTCCAGTGAGTTGTTGGCCAGGGAGGTCCTGTTGCCTCTAAAACATTACAGGCTGTTGCAAAGGCCCTTGTTTTCCCATGAGAAAGAGATGGTAAAACCCTATTGCTAAAGACTTCACATACCTGATAAGCAAGGTCACTGAGAAATCAAACTGGTGCTGAGCAGAAAACCTTCTCCCTGTAGCCCAGACAACTGAAAGCTGAAAAAAGCTGCACTGCATGTAGCCCTATGGGAGACAGAAGTCATCAGCGGTGAAAACAGTGGACAATGGAAGCCTCAAGTTTGGCCACACAGGCAAAATGACTGAATGAGGCATGTCTGCTCTGGGGGAAACCAACTGCTATCTAATTGGACTGAAAGGCCCACTCTATGGGAGGGAATACATATCTGGTACTAAAAACCTAATCAAAAGCCTGTGGCAGTAGAGGTCATGAGGCTTAGGGGTATAAAGCCTGTTCGTGTCTTGCTAAATGTATATATTATTCTCACGAAACTGCCCTGAAAGTACTACACCTAATGTTCATATTCATATATTAATGCTACTCTCACTTCTGGTTAGAGAAGCGTCTCTTTTCTGATGTCAGTGACCACTAGAATATCCCAAAAGGCAACATAGTGCTGAAAAGAAGGGACAAAGGAGTACCCACCACTGAAACATCTCTATCACACCCTCTAAGGCTCAGGGTCCATTGCAGAAGAGGTGGTGGAAGGAATGTAATAGCCAGAGGAAGGGTACCACTCCTTACAATGCAACTGTCAAGACAGAAATTGGCCTTGATATCCATGACCTTGCAATGCCTAGCAATACCTTCACAAGACCCTCATAATAGGAGAAAAATATGATGACATCAAAATAAAAGAGATATTAACAGAGAGAGGGAGGGGATATGATGGAGATCAGAGTTGTGAAGGGGAAAGTGGGGGAGGGGAGGGAAATATCATGGATTATTGTCTATAAGTATAGAAGTTGTCAATAAAAGAAAAGTAGTGATAAAAATGAAAGTCCTTGTCCATCTACAGATTTTAGGGGAAAGAGTTCAATATTTCATAACATTTCATCATTAAGTATGATGCTAACTATAGGTTTTTTACAGATGTCTTCTTGTCAGATTGAGAAAGTTCTCTTCTATTATTAATTTACTGTGAGTTTTTATTATACAGGAATAGTAAATTATGTTAATTTTGTGCATGTGTTGAGATCTTAGAGGTCTCCCCTCCATAAATTAAATATTGCTTGGTAATGATATATTTTCTTTTATGATCTGGAAATTTGTACCCATGTTACTGGTGGATATTATTTCGCATTCTTTTCTTATGGGGTATTTGTTAGGCATAAGTATTGAGGTTATTCTAACCACAAAATGAGTTGGGAAGTCTCCTATGCCCTATTTCATTTGAAAGGAGTTTGTGAAGGATGAGCATTACTTCTTTGAAAAAAATGATGGGTAAAACAATGAGGATTGAAATTTTCATTGTGGAAAACTTTGAGCTTGGGGACTTAGTTTCTTCAGTGGATATGAGTTTATTTAGATTTCTAATTTCTGTGTAAGCTTTGGCCATTTATATTTTCAAAGAAATTGAAATTTTATCTAAGACATTAAATTTTTGTGACAAAATTACTCATGATATACCCTTATTATATTATCTGCTGGATCTGCAATGATTTCCTCCTTTCAACCCTGATTGTGGTAATTTCTTTGAAATTTAAATCTCAAAGAAAAGTGACACTACCAAAGGAAATGTCAGTGAGTAAGCCATAGTGTGTGTGTGTAAGTGTAACACAATAGGTGCTGGAGTTATGGCTCAGCAGTTAAGGTGCTTGCCTGCACTGTCTAACAACCTGGGTTTGATTCCCCAATGCCCATGTAAAGCCAGATGCACAAAGTGGGACATGCATCTGGAATTTCTTTGTAGTGGCTACAGGCCCTGGTGCACCTAGTCATTCTCTCCCTCTCTCTTTCTCTCTTTCTCCTTGCAAATAAATAATATTTTAAAATGTGATACAATAGGATAAAGAGAAAAGAAAATTTTAAAGGATGACAGAGAAGGTGAAGATTTTTTAAGTATTTTTAAAATATATTTTACTTATTTATTTGAGAGACAGAAAGAGGGAGAGAATGGGCATGCCAGGGCATCCATCCACTGCTAAAGAACTCCAGACACATGTGTCCCCTTGTGCATCTGGCTTATGTGGGTCCTGGAGAATTGAACCAGGATCCTTTGGCTTTGCAGGCACGTGCCTTAATTGCTAAGCCATCTCTCCAGCCCAGAAGATGAAGATTTTAAGTAAGCCATATTTCCATAAAAAGCAATAGAGAGGAAATATTTAAAACGTAACACCAGAATTTTCCAACACTGAAGAAATATTTAGACACACAGATGTAGTAAGGCAATATACATAAAAGCAGGATAAATAAAAGTATATCTATACTTCAACAGAACAAGATTATATTACACCAAATTCCAAGAGCTCAAATGTATCTCAACTACATGGAAAACATTTAAATGATAAAAAAATACTCCCGAAATTAATAACCAAGTTGAGAGAATTTAAATGCACAGTTAATATATGAAAGTCAATTGTTTGTCTATGTGCCATCAACAAACAAATGAAATGCTTAATTTAAAAAAGTAGTATTTACTTTACCATCTCAAAACAGCTAATACTTAGGTCAAAAAACTCAACAAAGACTTCCAAAATCTATATGAGGAAAATTATGAAACTCAAACATCAAATCACTAAATAGATGGGAGCTATTATATATTAATGAATAGGAGACTCCATTTATGGTGCCTGTTCTTCCCAACTTGATCCACAGATGCAGTGTAATAACGAAAATAATTGTGTGGATACTGATCTACTAAATGTAAGTGACAGTATGTCCTTTGTTGTAATTCAGAGAATCTTCTCTGAAAAAGACAATTGCAAGAGAATGAGAAGACAAGCCACAAACTAGGAAAGATATGTGTAAAAGATGCATCATGGGCTGGAGGAATGACTTAGTGGTTAAGGCGTTGCCTGCAAAGCCAAAGGACCCAGACTCGATTCCCCAGGACACATGTTAACCAGATGCACAAGGGGGTACATGCGTCTGGAGTTTGTTGGCAGTGGCTGGAGGCCCTAGCTCATCCATATTCTCTCTCTCTCTCTCCTTCCCTCCCTCTCTCCCTCCCTATTTCTCTGTCAAATAAATAAAAATAAAATATAAAAAAGATGCATCAGATAGATACAAAATACACATAACTCTCAGAACTCAATAAAGAAAGGAAACAACCAGATTAAAAATGACTGTAATGGGCGCCTCACTAAAAACGAGCTAAGGATAGCAAGTATGCAATGAAAACACGCTTTGTATTGGATTCCACGAGAGACACAGATTAAAACAACAATGAGAGACTAGTGCATACTTTTCCAAGAGCCCAAACCTGTACCTCTCACTGCAACAAATACTGGAAAGGGGGCTAGACAAATGGCTCAGCAGTTAAGGTGCCTGTCTGCAAAGCCTAATGACCTGGGTTCAATTCCCCAGTGCCCACATAAAGCCAGATACACATCTGGATACACATATGGAATTTCTTTGAGGAGGCTAGAAGCCCTGGAATGCCTGTTCTCTCTGTCTCTCTCTGCTTGCAAATAAATGAATTATTTTTAAAAATACTGGCAAGGACAAAATGTAATTGGAATGCTCATTCATTGCCACAAAATGTCACTGTCACTTGGGAAGACAGTGAGGCAGTTTCTTTCTTACCATATATGATCTAGCAGTTACTCTCTTTGGTATTTACCTAAGGCAATTAAAATTTTAGGTCTACATAAAAACCTGTACATGGATGTTTATTGCAACTTGATTCACAACCACTAAAAGTTGGGAGTGACCAAGATGTCCTTCAGTAGGTGAGTGTTTTAAAAAACTGTGGTACATCCAGACCACAGCACTAAAATGAAATGAGGTATTATTTAGTAATAAAAATAAATGAGCCATTAAGCCATGAAAAGCCTTGGAGGAACCATAAATGCATATTACTAAATGAAAAAAGGCAGTCTGAAAAGACATTTGAAATATAATGTGTTCCTTTTAAATCCATGTTGAAATTTGACTAGGATTGTGGTATTGGGAGGAGCCTTTCATAGGTTATGAGAACCCTCAAAGAGACTAATGCTTTTCTTGCAGGAATGGGTTAGTTTTCCTGGTAGTGAGTTCTTATAACAATATGGTTCCAATTACATGAGATTCTGAAAAGGGCAAAAAAGATAATGGTTGCCAATGACGATGATGATATATATATATATATATATATATATATATATATATATATATATATATATATATATATGGAGAGAGAGGGAGGGAGAGGGAGAGTGAAGAATGGGCAGTACACAAGAGGATTTTTAGGGCAATGAAAGCACTATGATACTAGTGTGCTAAATTCAACAAGATAGTAAAAGTATTCTTTACCATGTAAGTGGGATTTATCCCCTGGATAAAAGGTTGGCTCAACAAGCACAATTAATGAACATGATATACTCCATTAAAGAATGAAGGAGAAAATCATATCATCTTAATAGATATAAAAGTAACATGAAAAAATTCAATATTCTCCCATGATAAAGCTCTCAACAGATTAGGTAAGAAGAAATATATGTCAATATAATGAAAGCCACATATGACTACCTCATAGCTAACATTAATTATATTCAATGGCTGAAAGCTAAAAGCGTTTCCTTGAAGATCAGGAGCAAGATAAATATACCCACTCCTCCTACTTCCCTTCAATGTAGTAATAGAAGGAGTCCTAGCCAGAGCAATTAGATGAGAAAGAAACAAAGGGATCTGAGATAAAAGTCATTTTCCTTGGCAGATTCCATGATCTTATTCATAGAGAATTCTAAAGCTTGACAACAACAAAAATCTGTTTGAAATAATAAATTTTAGTGAGCTTGTAAAGTATAAAACTCAAACTCAACATACAAAGCAGCAGTAGGCATATATAGGAACAACAAACTTTCTGAAAAAAATCAAAGAAGTATTGTCATTTAAAAGCGCATAAAATAGGAAAAAAATAGCTAAAGAAATAAAATATTCATATACTGAGCACTATAAAACATTAATGAAAGAAAATGAAGAGTCAAATAAATAGAAAGCAATCTCATGTTCATGGATTAGAAGAGTGAATCCTGTTAAAATATCCCACCTTCCCAAAGCAATCTAAAGATTCAGTGCAATCGCTATCAAAATTCTAATAACATTTCTCATAGATATACAAAAAGTAGCCAGCGCCAGGAAAGACTCTCAATAGTCAATGAAGAAAGCACCACATCAACCAGTTTAAAAACCACTAAGTAATAGGATTCAGGACAGCATAGTAGCTACATGAATGGCGTATGCCTGTAATCCCAGCTGTTTGAGAGGCTGAGACAGGAGGATTGCTTCAACTTGGGAGTTTGAAACCAGACTGAGAAACACAGTGAGACCCTGTCTCAAATAAACAAACTGAACAAAATAAAACCCTGAATAGTCATGGCAAAATCTCAGACACATCGACCAAAGAAAGAGAATACAGAGTCCAGAAATAAATTCACATATTTACATCCATTGATCCATAGCAAAGATGGTAAAAATATACAAGAGGGTAATCAAACACTGCTAGGAAAACTGAGTATTTCACCAGTAGGAAAACTGAACATGTACATGAAGAAGAATGAACTCACATTATTATGTAAAAATTGACTGAAAATGGACAAAGACATAAGTATAAAACTTCAGAAAGTACTACAAGAAAACAGAAGAAATACTTTTCCACATTAGTCTGGGAAATCATTACAGGCTAAGCAAAAATACACAAATGGTGCTGCATCAAACTAAAAAGCTACTGTACAGTGCAGAAAATAAACTCTTCAGCAGAGGAAAGAGATGGCCTATAGACCAGGAGGAAATGTTGGCCAACAAGATATCGGAGAAGGGGTTAATATAGGAAAAATATATGAATTTAAACAGTCCATAGCTTGAAAATCAATAACCAGACAAAACACAAGAAAAAGACGTTTCTCAAAAATGAAATACAAATGTCAAGCAGGTATTATAAAACAATGCTCAGTATCACTAATCATTAGGGAAATGCAAAAAAAATTGCAATAAACTACCACATCAACATATTAGAATACTTATCAAAAAAGCAAAAGTAAGAATGTGGAGAAAAATAATTTCCTACACATTGTTAGTGAGAACAGACATTAGCCTAGCTATTATGGTGCATATAGGTTCCTTGAAAAATTAAAAATAGAAGTACCAGATGAGACTGAGCAATCCCACCACTGAGTACATATCTAAAGGAAACAAAATTAGTATATCAAGGATACATCTGCACTCCCATGTTTATTGCAGCATGGAATTAACCTAACTGTTCATGAGCTGTAGAATGAATAAGGAAAATGGGGTATGTTAGTGTAGGTGTTCATTAATACTATTTTCCTTAAAAGTAAGAAAATGCTGTCATCTGTGAAAGCATCCATGAACCTGATATATTATACATTGTAGCTTGTGTAAGAGGTGTTTCCCCAGAAGTCTGTGTGCTAAAGGCTTAGTCCACAACTGGTGGCTCAACCATTGAGAGCTGATTGCATCATGAAAGTATTAGCTGCACCTATGGGTTCATCCAATGATGTGCTCCTACTGAATGGTTACTTAGGAAGTGGGCTGGTTGGAGGAAGTGGAGTTCCCACCTTCTCTCTCTTGCCCTCTTACTTTCTGTCTCCTTCATGGCTGCTCTGAGATGAGTAACTTTCCTCTGCCACACCCTCTTGCGACCACCAGGTTCTGCTTCATTACAGGCCCATAGCCATGGAGCACACTGACCCTGATCATGTACTGAAGCCTCTCAAACTGTGAGTCAAGGAAATTTTTCCCTTCTCTGATAGTTTCTGCCAGTGATTTTTCTTTTACAATAACACAAAATTGACCAACACACTGTAAATATAAGCTAAGCACAGAGAAGCAACTATTGTATTGTGGTAGTTTGATTCAGGTGTCCCCCCAAAACTTAGGTGTTCTGAATGTTAGGTTCCCAGCTGATGGAGATTTGGGAATTAATGTGTTCTGGAGGCAGTGTATTGTTGGGGCTTATGGGTGTTTTAGCCAGTGTCCCCTTGCAGGTGTTGTCTATGCTCTGCTCATGCCATCATTTTCCTTGCCATGGTGGAGTTTCCCCTTGAGCCTGTAAGCCAAAATAAATCTCTTTTTCCCACAAGCTACTCTTGGTTGGATGATTTCTACCAGCAATGTGAACCTGACTGCAACAGTAAAGTGGTACCAGGAGTGGGGTTGCTGCTAGACACCTGACTGTTTGGCTTTGGCCTTTTGGAGCTGATTATTCAAGAGAAATGTGGAAGGATTTGAAACCTTGGCCTAAGAGATCCATTGCAGTGCTGTAAGTACAGCTTGATGGACTATTCAGGTCAGGGTTAAAAGATCTGAATGCAGTAAGAACTATGGACTGTGAGGTTTGGCCTATGAGGGTGAGAAAGAGCTTTGCTTGGACTGGGATACCAGTTTGTTTGAGAAGCTTTCTGTTATGCCTGTGTCCTGAGAAGTTGTGCAGGGCTGCTTTGTGTAGAAATGAACTGGCGTGAGCAGAAGGATATGGCACAGGAAAAAAAATGAAGTCTTTGGGCCTAAACTGCTGCCCATACACCTGCAAATTGTTTGAGAGATTACAGCCATTGAGCTTGGGCCAACTAACCTGCACTGGGGCAACAGGAAGAATGTAGACACTTTTAAAGGGGCTTGAGTACTCAAGAAGTGTCCTGTTCTTCAAAGCCTGCTTTATTCCCCCTGGATTAACAAATTGGCACCCTACCTGGTATTGTGGAGTATAAGAAATGCAGGAAAGAGAGGGTCATTGAGTTTGCAACATGGTCTTGTGATTTGGAAATGGCCATGGGCAGTGTGAAGCCGGTTTGCTGGATGCTTGCATGGAGACCCCATGGGGCCATGAGGATGAACCATGGGTTGCAGTGGAGACCTAGTGAAGATGCTGGGACCATGAGATGGCTGCCAAGCACAGCTGCTGGCCCCAGATGAAGTTTTCCAGGACTGTGAGTAGCCTAGGTGGAGGGGTGGAATTGGAAATCCAGAGACTTGTTGCTGGTTAGAATTATCAGACTTAGAGACTTGTCACTGGCTAGAGTTGTTAGAGCTACAGAGTTTGGTGTTTGCCCTATTTAAATATGTATTTCTTGAGTATTTCTTTGCTATGACCATTGCCATCCTTTGTAGTGTGAATGTTTACTCTGTGTCATTATATGTTATTTTGGGAATTTTTTGGTATTATGGCTCGGTTAAAAGACCTTGGACTATGTGGATGTTTGAGCATCACTGGGATTGATAAAAACTATGGGGAATTTTAAAGTTGGACTGAATGCATTGTATTTTACATCATGTATGTATATCAGATTATGGGGGCCAGAGGTGGATTGTGGTGGTTTGATTCAGGTGTCCCCCAAAAGTTAGGTGTTCTGAATGTTAGGTTCCCAGTTGATGGAGATTTGGGAATTAACACCTCCTGGAGGCCATGTATTGTTGGGAGCAGTTTATGGGTGTTATAGCCAGTGTCCCCTTGCCAGTGTTTGGCATACTCTCCTGTTCCTGTTGCACACTTTATATGCGCCAGGGGGTTATCTCCACCCTCTGCTCATGCCATTGTTTTCCCTGCCATCGTGGAGCTTCACCTCAAGCCTATAAGCCAAAATAAACCTCTTTTTCCCACAAGCTGTTCTTGGTTGGGTGATTTCTACCAGCAATGTGAGCCTGACTGCAACATGTATCATATCAATTACTTATTTAATCTAAAAAACTTAGCTTTTGGAAACAGAGAATAGAATGATGGTTATCATAAGCTAGAGTGGAAGGGAAATGAGAGATACTTGACAGAAAAAATAGAACATATTTTACAATGATATAACATTTAAGGGATGATATATTGTGAAGGTTAACAGATATGTGGTAGAACTAAACAAAAATCAAAACAATATAAAGTTTGGGCTATTGGGCTCTACTGGTATTGGAAATTCTCTCTCTCTCTTTCCTTTTGAAGTATATTCTTTATATTTTTGCATATGTGTGTGTGTGTGTATGTATGTGCTGTGCATGTATGTGCAAATGTCTGTGTGGAACCCAGAGTTTGACATGGGATATCTTTCTAGGTTACTCTGTACCTTATTCATTGAGATAGGAAATCTCATTTGATCCAGAGCTTTCTAATTCAGATAGTCTAGCTATCTCACTTGTCCTAGTAGATTCCCCTTTCTGCCTACCAAGTGCTGGGATTACAGATGGGCTGCCATCCCCACCCAGTATCTACCTGGGTGCTGGGGATCTGAAATTGGATCCTCATGCTTGTGTGGCAAGCATTTTGCCAGCAGAGCCATCTCTTCAGCTCTATCTCTTTTGTAATATTTTATTTGTTTATTTGAGGGGGGGGGAAACAAGTGCCAGGGTCTCTATCCACTGCAAATGGACTCGAGACACATACACCACTGTGTTCATCTCAGTCTTATCTCTTAAGCTTCATCTACATGGTCACTCTATATCTTCTTACACCATACAGATGGTATAAGCCACATATAAAATTATATTTTTCTTTGAAATATATGAAATAGGGCTGGGAAGATGGTTTAACAGTTAAAGGCACTTGCTTGAAATAAATGGACAGAACGGCTTGTTTTTATGCAAGCCAGTGAACCATGATTGTGAAAACACAATGTTTCATGGCTGTGAGAGAGTTGAATTGCATTAAGTAATGTGGGGGAAAGCAGTGGACCTCAGAAAAAACTGGTTTCAAGTCTCAATTTGGGCATATATATCTGAGTTATGTGATACTACACAAGTCACCAGTAAAGCCTCTCTTTAGAAAATGAAGGGAATAATTTCTCTTGAAGTTATGGTGCAGATAAAAGAATGAAATACCATGAAGGCATACTTGAAATTGTAATAAGATGACTATAAAGGTCCGAAAAATTACAAACAGGGCATAATTTTTCTTCCAGTCCAAGGAATCATGTCTATCAGCTGAATCCTTTTGGGGTTGACACCATGTCCTTCTTTCAGAAAGTACTAGAATCAGTGAGAAACTATGCTTACTCTCCCTTCACCACATGCAGATGCAAGCATGGGGGGCTCACAGACTCAACTTCCTGTACTGCTCGTTCAATAGGACCTTAGCCATGCCTTCCTACTCAGATGTGCGCATGCTTCCTTCTCAAAAAGACCTTTTCTAGCCTTCTGAAAGCCATGGCAAATCACACACACACACACACACACACACACACACACACACACACACACACAAACACTCATTAAATAAGTCAATAAAACCCTAGATTTTCAGTGAGGATGTGAATCTTTCTCAGGGCACAAAATTTATAGATTCCAGAGTTCATTAAAAAATAAAAACAGTAATTGATAAACCCTTAGCAAATCTGACCAAAAGAAACAGAGAAGAGACACAAAGTAATAAAATTAGAGATGAAAAAGGTAACATCACAACAGATGCTAGAGAAATTCAAAAAATCATAGGGACATATTATAAAAGCATATACTCCATAAAGTATGAAAATCTGAAAGAAATGGATGATTTCCTTGATTTATATGACCTACCTAAATTAAATCATGATGAGAATAATCATTTAAATAGACCTATAACAAGCATGGAGATCCTAAGAGTTATCAAAAATCTCCCAACTAAAAAAAGCCCAGGCCCAGATGGATTCACTGCTGAATTTTACCAGACCTTCAAGGAATAGCTAACACCATTGCTTCTTAAGCTTTTCCATGAAATAGAAAAAGAAGGAATTCTACCAAACTCCTTCTTTGAAGCCAGCATCACCCTGATACCAAAACCAGGCAAAGACAGAACAAAAAAAGAAAATTACAGACCAATCTCCCTCATGAACATAGATGCAAAAAATTCTCAACAAAATATTGGCAAACAGAATACAAGAATATATCAGAAAGATCATTCACCCTGAACAAGTAGGCTTTATCCCAGAGATGCAGGGATGGTTCAACATACGCAAATCTATAAATGTTATACATTATATAAATGGGTTGAAGGACAAAAGTCACATGATCATCTCATTAGATGCAGAGAAAGCATTTGACAAAATCCAACATCCCTTCATGATAAAAGTCCTACAGAGACTGGGAATAGAAGGAACATATCTCAATGTAATAAAGACTATTTATGACAAGCCTACAGCCAACATATTACTAAATGGGGTAAAACTGGAAGCTTTTCCACTAAAATCAGGAACAAGACAAGGGTGTCCACTGTCCCCACTTTTATTTAGTATAGTTCTGGAAGTCTTAGCCACAGCAATAAGGCAAGAGACATGCATAAAAGGGATACAAATTGGAAAGGAAGAGGTCAAGTTATCATTATTTGCAGATGACATGATTCTATATATAAAGGACCCTAAAGACTCTACTAACAAACTGTTAGAGCTGATAAAAACCTACAGCCATGTAGCAGGATACAAAATAAATACACAGAAATCAGTAGCCTTCATATATGCTAACAACAAACACACAGAGGATGAAATCAGAGAATCACTCACATTCACAATTGCATAAAAAAAAATAAAGTACCTTGGAATAAACCTAACCAAGGAAGTAAAGAATCTCTACAATGAGAACTTTAAGACACTCAAGTGAGAAATTGCAGAAGACACTAGGAAGTGGATAAACATCCCTTGTTCCTGGATTGGAAGAATCAATATTGTGAAAATGGCAATCTTACCAAAAGCAATCTACACATTTAATGCAATCCCTATCAAAATTCCAAAGGCATTCTTCATGGAAATAGAAAAAACAATTCAAAAATTCATTTGGAATCACAAAAAACCTCGAATATCTAAAATAATACTGAGCAACAAAAATAAGGCTGGTGGTATCACCATACCTGATTTTAACCTATACTACAGAGCCATAGTAACAAAAACAGTGTGGTACTGGCACAAAAGCAGACTTGTAGATCAATGGAACAGAATACAGGACCCAAATGTAACTCCAGGTAGCTATAGCCACCTGATATTCGATAAAAATGCCAAAAATACTCATTGGAGAAAAGACAGCCTCTTCAGCAAATGGTGTTGGGAAAACTGGATATATATCTGTAGAAGGATGAAAATAGATTCTTCTCTCTCTCCATGCACAAGAATTAAATGTATGTCCAAATGGATTAAAGACCTTAACATCAGACCTGAAACTCTGAAACTGCTAGAGGAAAAAGTAGGGAAAACCCTTCAACATATTGGTCTTGGCAAAGACTTTCTGAATACAACCCCAATTGCTCAGGCAATAAAACCACAGATTAACTACTGGGACCTCATGAAATTACAAAGATTTTGCACTGCAAAGGACACAGTAAATAAAGCAAAGAGGCAACCTACAGAATGGGAAAAAATCTTCGCCAGCTATATATCTGATAGAGGATTAATATCTAGGATATACAAAGAACTCAAGAAGTTAAATAATAAGGAATCAAACAAGCCAATCAAAAATGGGCTATGGAGCTAAATAGAGAATTCTCAAAGGAAGAAATATGAATGGCATATAAGCATCTAAAAAAATGTTCTACGTCACTAGTCATCAGGGAAATGCAGATTAAAACTACATTGAGATTCCATCTCACTCCTGTCAGATTGGCTACCATCATGAAAACAAATGATCATAAATGTTGGCAGGGATGTGGAAAAAAAGGAACCCTTCTACACTGTTGGTGGGATTGCAATCAGGTCTAGCCATTGTGGAAATCAGTGTGGAGTTTCCTAAAACAGCTAAAGATTGATCTACCATATGACCCAGCTATAGCACTCCTAGGCATATATTCTAAGGACTCATCTCATTTCCTAAGAAGTACGTGCTCAACCATGTTTATTGCTGCTCAATTCATAATATCTGGGAAATGGAACCAGCCTAGATGTCCCTCAACTGATGAGTGGATAATGAAGATATGGCACATTTATACAATGGAGTTCTACTCAGCAGTAAAGAAAAATGAAGTTATGAAATTTGCAGAAAAGTGGATGGATCTGGAAAGGAGTATACTAAGTGAGGTAACCCAGGCCCAGAAAGCCAAGCACCGCATGTTCTCCCTCATATGTGGATCCTAGCTACAGATGATTGGGCTTCTGTGCGAGAAGGAAAAAAAAACTCAGTAGCAGAGGCCAGTAAGTTAAAAAGGAGATAGAAAGGGAAGAGAAAGGAAGGGAGGAGGGCATATATTAGGTTGGTATTGTATATATGTAAATAGGAAGATTGAGATGGGGAGGGGATATGATGGAGAATGGAATTTCAAAAGGGAAAGTGGGGGGGGAGGGTACTACCATGGGATATTTTTTATAATCATGGAAAAAATTAATAAAAATTGAGAAAATAAAAAATAAAAATATAAATAAAAAATAATAAAAAATAAAAACAGTAGAAGACCAAGATAGTTGAAAAGGCTACCTATTCTTGTCCCTTTCCAGGCCCCACTGTCCCAATAACTCCAGGTTTATAACTCTCAGCCCTTACCTGACACTTGTAGGTTAGATGGTCCACTCCTTCCTTCCATAGAAACTCTTTTTTAAAAAAATTTTTTGGACAAGAGCACCATCTTTCTGGAAATCCAAGGACTAAAGGGAGCTTGATGAACTTATCTCTGTACCTCATGCTACCTAGCAAAGATCTACAGAGTACCAGTAGGCTACTCTCTACTTTCTCATTCACCTGACCACGAGCAGCTGATGGGAGGAAATGTTTCTATTCTGACTTACAGTCTCAAGGGGGAACTTCATGATGTCAGGGGAAAGTATGACATGAACAGAGGCTGGACATAACCTTTACTACTGCAGGTAGAAAACAGCAGCTGAGCAGTGAACCAAACTCTGGCAAAGGGAAAGCTGGCTGTACCAGCCATAAGCCCGTCCCCAACAACACTCCTCCAGCAAGGATCCTCCTCCCAAACTGCCACCAGCTGGGACCAAGCATTCAGAACACATGAGTTTATGGGGACAGCTGATTCAAACAACCACAGGATGGCAATGAAAATTAGCACCACAACCTGCCCAATATCTCCATCTGTCTTTGAGTGATGTTCATATGTCTTATGCCCCTTATCCATAAGCCTGTTTCCCAAATACTTTCACACAGAGGAATTCTCCACATGATCCTGACAGCATCCTACCATAGCCTACTCTCAGAATATATATCCTCAGTGGGTTGAGAAGGCTTTGTGATTCCAACTATCAGAAATTCCAGATACATATCAATGAGGATTAAAGGCACTTCCTCATCTTACTACCAGCCATGGTCCTAAGGCAGAAAGACCAACACTCAGAGACATGAGGCCTTACTTAGAAGCCTGGGTCACATTGGCCTCCAGAACTCTGTTACTGGACCTAATGAGGAATGGAAACCTTTTTACCTAGTACAGAGAAGGGGGTTGAAGGATGGAGACCAAGTATCAGGAGACTCATCTGATCAGGATAGGTAGAAAAAGGATGCTATAAATCTAAAGGCCTAGACTCTAGTCATCCTTACTCACTTGTAGTTCCCAGGCCTGTTAAGACAACCTTGGGGCAGGGTTAGATCTGTTTCCATTACAAAAATGCTTCCAAAGGGCCTTTGTAGCCTGAACAATCTGTGGGTCCAACTCCAATGAAGCCCAGTGTTAGCCTCATGTGGCTACTTCTAAAAATTGAAATTTAGAGAACTAGGGCCCATGAGGAATATAAAGAGGAGCATGCCATATAGGACACCAAATAAAATGGAGTACAAGTAAGTAATCTTTGAGGAATCAGGGATAGTAGACCAATGGGATACAGGTGAATTATTATAAAACATCTCTAGACAAAGCTTGAAAGGGGTCCCTTAAAAGTAAATCAACTCATGATATTCTCACTAAACTTACCTAGTACCCAGGTTTAGCAGAAACTTTTATACTCAACAAGTGAGCCCAGGATTAAGAACATGCTATAGATAGATAGATAGAAGAGTTTGTTGATATGATTTCTATAACCAGAATCATGATTGAAAACATGGAAATTTGAGCATTCTGAGAAAGACCTAGAACCTTTCCAGAAGCAAAAAATGAGGTGCCCCTGAAAGTCTGAGTCAATGAGCATAAGGTGACTAGTCCCCAATAAGGCACATAGTATAATGAAACCACTTCTAGCCACAGCCAGACCACAGTTATCCACACTTCCCATGTAGAGATGTGCAAGGCATTTGTAATAACACAGTTTGAAAGATACAATATTATCTGTAAAACTGCTTGTTATGAGGACCACATGAAATAACAGAGGTAAAGAGGCACATAAAAAATTAAAAGCAGGCCGTGTGCTACCTAGCAAAGCAAAAGACACACTTTCTTTGTAGGCATATTCCTGAGAGAGAAAGGGAGTCTTCATTTGATCATCAAATTCTCACTCAATACTTGCAAAGAGCCACACGGAGTACTGACATTGCATGTAATACCAACAGGCCACTTTACAAAACATTTTCATACAATGCATCTTATGAGTAACTCAGTCTTTGCAATACATTAAGCCTTCAAAGCCATTTAGACTCCTTTAATTCAAAGGCTGTCAAATTATAAACTAGAAATAACCTATTTATTTTCTACAGCATAACAATGGAAAGGTTAAAACAATTATATTTTTAAAAAGCTCTTTGTTTAGGGAAGCCATCCATCTTGAATGGGAATATAGTATTATCACCAAATAGATACAGAGAAATCTAGTAAGTAAACCTAATGAAGACCAGAGAAGAAAAATTAGATAAGAAGCTATCTCTTAATCCCCAAAACAGAAGTCAGAAGTACTAAACAATATTTCACAACACACTGAAAAATTACAAGATGCCTAAAATGCAGTAGAAAGTAACTTGGAGCAAAAAAAAAAAAAAAAAAAACACCTTACAAATCATTACTGGATACCTTGATCTGTGCCTGTAACCTTGGCTTATGGGGAAGATTGAATTATGAGGGTCATATGAGTGCAGAAATTCAAAACTAGGCTGGACAATGTATTAAGACCCTGACTTAATTAACAAACCAGAAGCCCTTGGTTTGGGAATGAACTCTGCAACTGCCTGCTAATATGGCTATGGGAATTTTATTTTCTAATCAGTCTGACATAATTTTATCCAGTGCCATGAGAGAAAGTGTCACTTGCTAGCCTGGGAAGTTCAACATGTAGAAGATGACATTGCTATATAGTAGAGTGATCCTAATCTTCTCCAGGAGATATAAAAGTAAACCAATAAAAAATAGCATAAACCTGGGCATGGTGGCACATGCCTTTAATCCCAGCATTTCAGAGGCAGAGGTAGGAGGATCACTGTGAATTCGAGACCAGCCTGAGATGACATAGTAAATTCCAGGTCAGCCTGGGCTAGAGCAAGAACTTACCTCAAAAATAATATAAAAAAGATAGCATATGCCATTATTGGGACCTGAATGAAATATGGAGGAGAGAACCTCCAAATTTTATAGCATGAGCTAGTTAAGGTACCTGGAACTTTGTGTCTTGAGAGACAATGAATAAAGTAACCAGTTCCTGGATAATTTTCTAGAAGGGTAATTTTCTAGAAGGACAATGAGAGTTATGTGTGTCCATGCTCAGGCTGAGCATCAGAGCAAAAAGGTGAATATGTCTTATTCTCCTTTGTCCTTCAGCTTCCTCACCCCTATTGACTAAAACTACCTAAAATATTTCCTTCTGCTTAGAGGGCATTAGAGGGTCAGCTCTTTGTCTAGAATCCTCAGCATTTGCAAAACCATTGTGTATCTCATCCTCCTCTGAAGAAGGCTGTGGGAAACCTGATGAGGGGGCCTGAACTGCAGTTAAATTGGAGTCCAGGTATCAGAGCTTGAGCAGGTAGAAGGTGATCCAGAGGACACTGGACAGAGGTACTGCTATAGGGTAATGGGATGGTCACTGACACTGCTCACATATTTTTGGCTTCCTGCCTTCTTGGCCTTTACTTTGAATGGGACCATGTGACCACTTCTGGCATATATGTTTAAGGTTAAATTCTTCATTTCCTGAGAAGAAAAACTTCCAGAATTCGCTTTCTGACTGCTACAGTGAGAAAATATGTGTCTGAAGTAGAGCAGAGAAGGACATTAGGAGGTGATGTAGTCTGAGAACAGCACCCCATTGGCCTAGGTTCTAATCAGTTGTGAGAAGGATTTTCCCAGATCCCACAGCCAACCTGCTAGCAGACATGTGACATGACAAAATATAAAACAACCCGGTTAAGAAGGAATTATCTTCTTTCCACTGATTGGAAAACTGAGGGTCTGTGAACTGATGTAACTCACAGCTAGCAGGTGACAGAATGGGATTCAAATCCTTGCTTGGTTCATTTCAATACAGTCCCTCCTCCCTAATGATTTGATGTGATTTACTTTATTCTGTGACTTACAGGAAACCCTCAATGGTTTTTACATAATAGAGAAGCATGATTAGAACTATTTTAGGAAACTAGCTATGTTTGTGCCAAAAACTACAGATGAGGAGACAACGTCATTTGGTAGGCTATGGGAGGAACCTGGGTGTGACATGACTAAGGGCACTGAAAATAGGAGGATGGAAAAATCAATAGATATCTCAAAGACTAAAAAGACACTCAAAGACTTCATAAGGAAGAGCAGTAATTTAAAGACCCCAAAGATGGCTAAGTGGAAGACTCAATAGAGAGAGGTGGATGTTTTGGAACAGGAAATTAACTTCTTTGTGGTAGGATGAGCTCAAAGTACTTCATTCAGATCAATCAAAGCTGAAAATTGGGCTTGAGGGACAAGAGAGGCAAAGCGTAGGGATAGATCTGAGGGCCCTCAAGACACAGAAGGCTTCTAGCTCTGGTGGCAAGTGAGACCTCACACAAAGGCCAGGGTGAACATACTTAGATTGGCTCCCTATAGGGACCCAATAGTCATTGAGAACCCAGAGAAGAACATGTTTGTTTCTCTCCATCTATTCTCCTCACCCCTCCCTCCCCTGATGTTAGACACATCCAGACAACTCATCAATCCATCTGTGTCCTCTCCCAGCCCTTCTCTTTCAGGACAACTATGGAAATCTTGCTGAGGTTGTGGAGGTCACCCAAGATTTGGAATGGTATCTATGAAGAGATAGCCACTGCTACTGATTGTGTCTGTGACCCTCCATTTTTTTTGGGGGGGGGGGGTTGAGGTAAGGTCTCACTCTAGTTCCGGCTGACTTGGAATTCACTATGTAGTCTCAGGGTGGCCTCAAACTCTCGGCGATCTTCCTACCTCTGCCTCCCAAGTGCTGGGATTAAAGACGTGCACCATCACACCTGGCTGTCCCCCATAATTTTTGTATTCAAATTATAATTCCAATGGTGCTGGTGTTGGAGGTGGGGCTGTTGGGTGGTGATTAGACCATGAGAGTTGAATCCTCATGAATGGAATTGATGCCCTTGTGAAAAAAAAAAATGCACCTATAAAGAGCTCATTCATCTCTCTGTCTTAAGAGGCAGCAAAAATAGATGAATTTAACCAGATGCCGAATCTGCCGCTGGCATTGACAATCTTGGACTTCCAGCCACCCGAATCAAGAGAAATAGATCCTCATTGCTTATAAGGCATCATTCTATAGTATTTGATTACAACAGCCCAAGGGGATGAAGATAGCAACTTGGCTCAATTACTCTAAGGTATGCTGAAAGGCAGTGGTCAGAAATGCAAAAAATGAGAAAGGAGAAATCTGAGGGAAGAGAAAAGGCCTCTCTGAAGCCAACAGGTTCAAGTAGGTCAAATCAGTAAAAGATCTTCCTGATTCTTCCTGATTGGAAGAGAACTTCAACTGGGCAACATGGATTCACTGGGGAGGACCAAGGGTAGCTAGAGGGTGTGGGGAAGTTTGCTGTTGAGTGTTCCTTTGGCTGGTAAAGCACAAAATTCATTCTTGGTTTTCCTTTCACATGAGGAAACAGGAGTGTGAGAAGTCACCTGGACCATGGTGCAAAGAGACCAGTATGAGTTGGTGAAGCACTCAGTTTTGGCCTCTCATGGCCCTATTAGTCTGAAGCTCATTCATTCCTCACCATGGCAGTTTTCATTCATTTGGACCCATATGGTGACCACTTCCTTGGCTTGTGCTCTCACCTTAAGTCACATCCAACCTACTCCTGAGGCTGGGAGGATCATGCGTCAATAGCACACCAGACCTACGGCCTTTGAAGGCCCCAGCCTACCGTCCCATTCTCCATCTAAGGCACAACTCCAGGGTCTTCTCACAAGTGTTTATTTTGAGTGTTCTCCCTTGATGCCTCCCTTCTACACACCAGTTTTCCCTGCCTTCAAGTCCCTGAACAGCTTCTAAAATTAAGACACACCACTTCAGAACATCAGCTTCATGCTGACTTTGGCTCCCGCTTGGACATGGGTTGTCCATTCTGCACACACGTGCTTTAAACTCCCTGGGCAATCACTCAGCCAAGCTGTTCTCTAGTCCTCTCCTGCTTAGAGTACTGTCCTGATGAGCAGTAGGCCTTGTTAGTGTGGGCAGGGCCTCAGTCTGTGGTTCCCTCCTGCACCCCAATAGGGTCAACCCTAAGGAACTAGAAAAGAAGCGGAAGTCTGGGAGAGGATACATTTCCCCTCATTTCTGTGCTCTGTGCTCCCCTTTCTCATGTCTACACTGGACATCTGGTATGTTGTGCTGCTCTCCCATCCCATAGTCCCCTACTTTGCTTTCCTCCTGTAGGCAGTTGCCCTGGGCGTTTCCCAGAGGGCAGCAGAGTATAAGACAATGCACAGGCAGGAGTTCTGGTTTGAGAGGAACCCAAATACCATCCTAGCCCTCCATTCTCTAGCCAGATGATATCCTTGGGTAAGCAGGTAAGCCCCTGTACTCCATGTTTTTCCATCTGTAATTTGAGGAACATAGTTCAACATGCTGAGTTTTTGTGAAGGTTAAATAGTGAATACAAAAGTTTTCCCAGCCTACTTTGATTATTCAATCCATTTTGTTAAATTTCCTCTGATATTTTTTTTCCCCAGATTCCTTTGTCTTTTGTAACTCCACTCCTTAGTTATTCAAATAATTCTGTCCTGCCTGAAAACTTATTCCGGGTCTCTGTCACTCTTAGGTGCCAATAAATGTGAAAAGGTTTTAAAGAGCATGAGGGGAAAATGTAAAACTTTTACCATATATTATATCTGCAATCATCCAGAGACTATTACAAGGTCTGAACTCCAAGATAAAGTGGGTAGTGCAAAACTCATGTTTTATTAGAGGCCCTTAAAGGTGTACAATATTAGATAGCTATTATGTGATGAGCACTGTGCTATGATCTTTATATTCATTTTACAATATAAAAAGATATCTCTGAAATTCTATGGTCCCCATTTTATAGACTGAGAAACTGAGGAACCTAAAGGACAAAAAAGTGCCAATGGTTATATATCTGGTTAAATGATAACTGTTTCAAGGTTGAGCCCTCAAATCCAAAACCACTATGGTAGAATATCTCCCTCCCTCGCCCCTCTCCTCCCATCTATTTTTATAAGGGACCCTTCCAAATCCTTCAAATTAGGGTTACCTCTTTAGGATTATATTCCCCTCTGGTCTTTTAAAATCCTAATACATATCCCATATGTCCACCTTATACATGTGCATGTCAGAGATGCATCAACACAATAAGAAATTTCTACCAAACAGTAAACTCCTCCTAACTCATAATCCCACAGAGTGGCACATTTAAATGGATAATGACTTCACTTTTCTGATTTTTTCATTAATCCCTCTCAAATCCCTTTCTTCTGCAATAATGTGCATCCTGATACATCTTAAGTCGTGATCTGGGTGGAACACAGACTCGCTCAGTTCTCTCATGAATAGCCAAACATAACTTCTAAGCCAGGCATATTTGCCCCCAGTTTGGAATGGCTGGCAGAGACGTGGACCACTCTCCTTGCACTGGGGAAGCTCAGAACTCCCAGAAAATTAATGCCAGAGAGGCAGCGGTAGATCCAGCCAGGCAGAGATCCTTGCCCTCAGACGTGTGTATAAGCTACTCTGCCTAGGATGCTATGTCCCATATGTTCACCTTGTTTCCTTGCCCTAGCACCCACATACACTACCATCTGCAGGATATAGGACCAATCCCCTCAGCCGTGATACTCTCTACAATCCACAGTCCAGCCAGAGCCAACCACACCAACCTTGCTCTCCCAAATTTAAATGCGATGACTTTTCTACTCATGAATAAATTAGGGCCCATCTTAAAGCTGGTGTTTTTCCTATTTCTCGTACCTAAAATACTTCTCTTTGACATCCCCTGACTTAGTCAAGTTCTAGCCACCTTTCAATGCCCAGTTCAAGCTCTACCTCCTGTATGAGTTCACTGCCATGGACGATGACTCCACGGGATGACTGTCACAGGGAAAACCACTGTGAAAGGGTGTTCAGATTCTCGGGGAGGGCACAGCCCACAAGAAAGAAACCAGGTCTCACGCTTCTTTTAAATGCTCCCAGATTTAGTGACCAGAACGTTAAACACCAGCCAAGCACGCTATAAAGACAATTTTGTTTTTATTTCTTCATAACTGATGTGCGTTATGGAGTTATAAAAGGTGCACACTGAAATTTCTGGATCTTTAGAGGCTAAAAGAAACCATCCCTGGCATGAATTATATCATTAAAAATTACAGGTTCCAAAGAAAAGATTTTCTAATGAAGCATGGCACATTGTGGGGCTTCATTAGATTCTCCTCCTGACTATGGAACCAAGAGGCCCAGGATATACAGTAGACAGGAAAATGAAAATATCAATCTTATTTCTGATAAGACCAGTTGGGGTATGTGGCACTACATGTATCTTTTAGATGTGCTTACCTCAGAATTCTGAGTCACTCCATCACAGATAGAACCTCAAAAACTGAGGCCTGCCCCATTAGGAGCTATCCCTGAGGCTAAGAAGAGACACAGAGGGCACCTACACCTGGAAGGAACCCAGTTCCCAGAGAAAGAGGCCAGAGTATAGAGTGGTAGAGTGTTTGCATATAGTCTGTACAGAGCCTACTATATTCTTTTTTTTTTAAACATTCTTATTTATTTATTTGAGAAAGAGAGGCAGATAGAGAATGAGTATAGGCACATCAGGGCCTCCTGCCACTGCCAATGAACTCCAGATGCATGAGCCACTTTGTGCATCTGGCTTTATGTGGGTACTGGGGAATCAAACCAGAGCCATTAGGCTTTGAAAGCAAGGGCCTTTGACCACTGAGACCCCCTCCTATATGCTTTAAACCATCTGAGATAAATTATTCACCACCAAATGAAATATAACTGCTACATGAGTAGTTGCTGAACTGTATTAATTAGGGAATTATAACAAGAAAAGTAGCCTATATGTGTTCATTACCAGCACATTTTTTTTCAAATACTTTCCATCCAAGGTTAGGTGAAGCCTTAGGTTTTGAACCCACAGATGCAGAGGACCAACAGTACCCAGTTCTCCTACATTCATCGGTTATGCATGCGGATGGACGAATACACAGGGGACAGAGGCTTAGAAACATTTTCTGGAGGACTTTCCATGACACCAGAGAAAGGAAGCTCTCCTTACTCCCCAATGATTCTAAAATATAGGACATGCTAATGTAAAATATTAGCTATCTACCTGGCTAACATGTAAAAGGGGTTGGGAAATTAGTAGATATAATATTTGTTGATGCAAAGAACTAACTCACTGATTTGCTTAACTCAGAGAGAGTTCATGTCCTCCTCAGGTGATGTCATGCATTGTAGATCTTGCTTGACATGTTGGAATCAAGCAGTGTGTTTACAGTAAGGTTGGCCTGGCTCTTCACCTGGGATGAAGCACTCATACATTCTTTCAACCAACATATATTAATTACCATGTGCCAGACACTGTGCCTGGTGGACAAGACATCCTAGGATACAAGGCACAAACTGGTAGGTACCAATATCAAGCAGACACAAGGTGGCAGCAAGATTCCTAAATGCAACTCATTCTAAAAACAAGTGTGTTAATGGAGAGATTGGCCAAAATGCTGCTAAACAAACCCTGATCATACTATGGGAAGATATGTACTATAGTATCTTTGGCCATTCTGATGAGAAAAGAAAAAGAAAAAAAAATTGCATGCTATTTGAACAAGGACAAGGTAGAATCGAGAGATAGCTTCATTTAAGCACATGCCTTAGGAGTAAACCATTCTAATCTGCTTTGGGTACACTTCTAATTTGAGCATGGCAGACAAACAAAATGTAACCTGCAACTCTTTCTCAGCCTGCACATTTTCTGCTTCCAAAATGCTGTCTAGCTCTAGGGCACTTTGTGGAGAAGAGTCTTACATTGTAATGGGTGCCCATAACGGGGACCTCGTGTCCTAACAGTAGTAGGATGAGATCTGGTGGAGGAGACTTGGCGTACACAGTCAGCAAAGCTAGAGTGAGACTCATTGAAAAGCACAAAGCAGGAGGATATGTAAGAACAGGAGGTGAGGGGAGGGAGGAGAGACAGAGCAGACAGCCCACCCTCCAGATAGTTTGGAAGCCCGGTGTGCTTCACACACAGTGCACAGGGTCTCTCCTGTCAAAAATCCCTTCGCTGTGTTTTGTCCAGAGCCCAGGTTGCTGTGGAAAGCATTCCAGCCCTGGACAGTGATTGTACCTTCCCTGCCATGGTCAGCCAGGGACAAGCATCTTTGACAATCCCAGGGCCCCGGACACTGGCAAGAAGTGTGACACCCCCTTCATGATCACTGTTTCATTATTTTTATTATTTTAATTCTTTCCCTTCTGGGCTCCCCTGCCTTTCCATGCAAAACTGGTTCAGAGATGCCACTTTTGGAGCTCATTATGTTGTCATGGCAACTAGGATTTTCAAAGTTTATTTCTCTTCCTCTTCTCCCTTCCATGAACACTCCTTCCCTATCTCTTATCATGTTTGTGTTTTGCCATGAAACATGGATGAGAATGAGGCCACTATCTTCCATCAGGTATTTTAGTCTCACATACTCTGCCTTTGACCGTATCATGCCTCTACCTGGGTACAGGAAATTGCCCAGGTTCTCACTGCCTCTGATGAGTATTCCTAGATTCTCAGGGGCCCATGATGTTTGGGAGCAAGGCTTAGGAATGCAGTCACCAGCTGTACCTCCCTTCTCCTGCAGGGAGAAACAGATATATTTCTTCCTGCTTACATAAGCCACAAACATGCTAGGTCTTGTTTATCATGTGCTAACCTTCAAAATGATGTTTAAGGCAACCACAACCATAGGTGAGGGGAAGGAACAATACGCCTCACAAGGGAATTCTCTTGAAATCAGAGAAGCTACAGTTGCCAAAATGAAAAGGAGAGGAAATCCCCAGACAAAGAAAATTTGCTAAATTGATTGCTTAATTATAACATTAACCTTTGCTATCAAAAATCAGGCAAGACAGAGATGGTAAAGGAATCAAAACAAGGAAGTAAGAGCCTGAACAGCCACATTGAACACAAGCCATCCAAGGAAGGCTGGCAATTGGCTTTCCCTCTGGCTCATACATTCACCTGAAAGAGGCTCTTCTGCTGTAGCATGCAAAAAGAGAATCTGGGGGTGAGACAATTGTGTGGTATTTACAGCTGCTAAAAGGGTTCAAGCTCTGAGGACCTCTGCTCTGGCTCTCTGGGCTGGGGTCCAGGTGACCCAAGGGAGATGGTCAGGGCAGGTATATATATATATATATATATAATATATATATGTATATATATATATATATATATATATATAATCACCTGCTTCACCAATTTTGCCCAGTAGAAAATCTTGGCCAAGGTTGAAAGATTAGACAGATAAAAAAAATTCTTAGAAAGAAGGGGAAATGCTTGATTAACTTGTTATAAAAGTGTCCAGCTCAGTCCAACCTAGAGTCAGAGATTTTTCTGTGGCTTCTGAGGTAATACTGGAAAGGGGGAGGGGCAGAAATGAGTATCTGAATGAGAAACACTCCTCTCTGGGGACTGAATGAGTGGCAGACAACTTGACATTGAGCTGGCCTCCAGACATTTGAAACCTTTTAAAGCCTTATTTATTTTGCCTATTTCTAGGTGCATGCAGAGAAAATGGTGGCAGACAATTCAACAAGAGCATATTCCTGGTTTCCAGATAATTTTCTTTGGGAAGAATATTAAGTTGCTTTAATCCAACAGGGCAGTTTTCAGTACTGGGTAATAAAGAGGCATGTTTTTAATACCACTGAAAGAGGAACAGGGCTGCCCCACATAGGTTAATCAATGTAATGAAGATATAATTGCTCAGTTAGGCTGTTGAGTTGGAATGTCACATTTTCAGACTGCCACGCTGTCCACTGGAGAAACACAAGCATCCTATCCCCTGTGGGAAGGGCAAAAGAGCAAGCATGTTAGCCAAGGCACCCATTTCCTCAGGACCCATAGGGTCAGCCTATCCAGATGCAGGGGACTGGCAGAAATTCTTCAAATCTGGTTGTTTTCTCTTCCCACAAGCCAATGTTACTGACTAAAGCATGTTCACTTTCTTCACAACATTCATCATCATCTGTAATATTTGTTTACTAACCACTATATTATGGAGTTCATGACAAAGGACCTCATCTTGAACACTATCAAATCTAGGGCGCTCAACACATGGATACTTAATACATGTTTGCTGAATGTTTTAATAAATGAGTACCCCCTGCCTTTACTTCTTGTGCTTTTGATAGATGGCTTGTACCGTCTCCCTTCAGTTCTTGCTCGCTAAGGTGTGAATGACAGTTAATAAGATCATATTTCCTCCATAATATATTTGATCACTCAATACCTTGATCTAAATGGAGAATATGATGTGTAATTGTGGGGGCAAGGGAATGGAGACATTTCTCTGTGTCTAGTGCAGAAGGTCATAGTGGAGGGTAGGGAAGGAAAGTCATGTCTCATTTTAATGCTACTTCTGTCAACTCAAGCAAGAGTTGGATCGTCTCCTCTCATCCAGTCAGCTTCAGCCTGTGGGTTGTCAGCTGCTACAAAGATTAGTTCTCCTGTTGAGTCTGATACAAGTAAGAGTCTTATGACATCTTAATGGGCTTGAGGAGGGGTCCCTATCCTTTCCACAAATTCTTACAAAGCTTTCATTTCCCAATTCTTTATGGAGCATGTGTCTCAGTGCTCTGTTACATATCAGAGCTCGCTCCTTCAACAGGAATGAGTAATTTCAATATTTTTGCTAAATGACGAATATTTTTGGATGCAACAATTAAGTGTTGAGAATGTAGTGGTGCACTTGACACAAGGGGGAAAAAAAAAACTTTCAATTCAACTACAACTCTAACAGCATCTGAACTTAACAGCTAGAAATATCAAGTATCCAGTATATAACCAAAGTTGTAAAGACTGTGATTATCAGCTGGGGGAAATTGGGAGGTATTATTTCAGCCACCTCAGTGTGCATGTGTCTGCAAGTGCAGAGAAAACATGTCTAATTATAGGGGTTGACTATGGGCTATAAGCGCAGAATGAAGCAAGTCTCTAACACTAACACAAAAAAGCCAATTACCAAGAGATTCTATAGACCAGAAAAAAAGATATAAGTTCAAGCAAAATTTTTTTTTTCTAATCTTGAGTAGCCTAAGATTTTTGGCCTTAAAGCTACAGTGAAGTGAGAAAATGCGATAAATTACAACAGCAAAAGAGCCAATTAAAAAGTCCTCACAATCCAGGCGTGGTGGCACATGCCTTTAACTTCAGCATTTGGGTGGCAGAGGTAGGAAGATTGCCATGAGTTCGATGCCACCCTGAGACTACATAGTTAATTCCAGGTCAGCCTGGACCAGAGTGAAGAGTGAGATCCTACCACGAAAGAAAAAAGAAAAAAAAAAAAGGTCCTCACAATAGCAATGACTAGGTTACACTGAGGTCATGTCCATCATACCTCATTCTCCAAGACTGGAGATAATCTGAAGCACTGTTCTTAGATTTGTTCTTTGGTGTGGTCAAAATAATGAGGTTCTTCAGCAGTACTCTGTACCCATATTTAAATAATATATATTCAGCTTTCAAGGGAATTATCTACACCAAAAGAAATTCCTAAAATCTCAGGGAAATTACCAATAAATATAGACATCCCACAAACATGAAGAGGACCTCTGATTCATTCACTGAAGGGAATTCGTTCATAGCTTACCTAAATGCTTGTTTATTATGCTCCCTAAGTGCTGGGGAAAGGAAAATGAACTCACCATGAAGGCTACCTTCATAATGCTGCAAAAGGAGCAATGACCTCCACAAATAACCATACAATAAGGCAATAAGTATTCTAATAGACTGGTTTTTATAGTGCACTGAGAATTCAGATAGGGAAACTTGACCTTGAGGTATGAGTGAGAGTTCCTCAGTCAAATAAGGCAGGGTAGAAGTAGTTATTAGAAGTTGGTTATTTCTAGGCAAAGAAATCCAGGAACAGCCCTGGGTGGCAGAGCTAAGGGAAGGGAAACTTGGAATTGAGGCCCAAAACAGGTAGGGCTATTTTGCAAGGTCATGCCAAACAAGGCAACTTAACCTGGACTCTTTAACTAAAAGATTAATGGTGAGAGAAACTAGCATCTGATGTGATTAAAATGTTTGTTTTAAAGTCTTTAACTGCTAAAAATCACAAGTTAACTCTGTCTTCTTCTTTTCTGCCCACTCAATCCTGTTGTAGAAGTTCCTGGTCCATACTAAGAAAAACCCTACTTGGTTATCATTGGTGTACATTATTGATACTGTCTTTGTTTTTAAGTAGAGCATAGGAGATTTGTTAAGAAAACAGTCAGAAAGCCCAGCATGTCAGACCAAGTGTTCTTAGAATTTTGGCAAGTATCCACAGAAGAGATAAAAAAGGAAGCAAAAAAAGTTTTGCTTTTTTATTAAGAACTCAGAAAAGCAGGCAGGCTTAGCAATGAGATGTGAGCAACTTCATAGAGGGGCTTAAAAGGGGGCACATTATCTCATTAAGGGTGTAATTATTTCTCTCATCTCAGCATGTGTTCAGGTGAATCAGCTTTCCTGGGGGATGGTCTCCTGGCCAGGTGATTGACAGGTCCAGTTGGATTAACTCTGAAGGGGAAGGATCACAGTATATCTTATTAATCTTCGATTTTGGATAGTCACTGGGAAAGGCAAATTGAGAGAATGATACAGGCATCTCTTGTATGGGGTCCTTAAGTAGTTCAGACATGGACAAGGACCAAGTACGAACTTCAGAATGAGCACAAGAATATAAAACATTATGTGCATGTAGAAAATGTGCAAGCATGTTGTACATATGTACACCTATGTGTATACACACATTTATGCAGAAAAATATCAGAGGGTTGAAATATGACCTAGGTGATACTATTTTTATCAGCTGCTTAAGAACTTGGACAACCACAAATATATGCGAAAAGCTCCCAACAAAGATGGAAACATTTTTATACCTGGCTATTATCAAAAGGTACCTGATTATGTCTCAACTTAATCATCTAAGTTTCTCTACAAAATAGCATAAACTCTGATTAAGGTAATAACTTATTTTTAATAGTTATCTTGATAGTCACTGATTTCTCTATTTCTTTTCCTTCTACAACATGACCCTGCTTCTCAGTGTCAGTCTTTCTGTGTATATGTGATGTTTTGATTAAAATGTCCCCCATAGGCTCATGTGGTTTGAATACTTTGTCTCCAGCTTGTGGCAATTTGGGAGGTGGAGACTTGCTAGAAGAGACATGTTGCTGGGGGTGGGCTTTGGTATGTTATATCCCAATTCCCCCTTGCCAGAGCAATCTCAGTCTTGCTGCTCCCTTTCAGCTGCTATGACAAAATGTGATGCCTACTTTCTGCTCTGCCATGCCATGCCACAACAAACTTCTCCTCTAGACTGTCAGCTGAAATAAACATTTTCCTTCCATTGGCTGCTCTTGATAAGGTATTCTGTCCATGAAACAAGAAGCTAATTGTAACAGTATGATGTTGGGCCCTTCCCAGATATAATCTCACCTCTCCCTCCTATGTGCTCAGTTAATGATCCTCCTTGGTGGTGCTTTCAGAACCTATCTTGGCACCATCTCTGCCTTCCTAGGTAGATGAAAACATACATGCAAGGGAGTTTTGATTTTGACTGGGTCAGAAGTCTAACAAACACAAGAGTAAGAGGAGCCCTTCCTAAAACATCTCATGACACTTCACATCCATACTCCCAACCCATGCTATTATTCAACACAGGTCATCTGAGGGTACTAGGACTGATTAAATTTCTTTCCAATACATTAAATCACAAAATGGGGAATAGTATTATAGAAACCACAGGTTATATATACAACACAAGAATATAAGCTACCTGGGAGCAGGGATGTTTTAGTCACCAGCTTCCAGAAGAGTGTTTGGTACTTTTACTGGTGTTCAGTAAATATTTATTAAATTAGTAAACTTTAAAGGGTGCTTTTTTGTGTGCTACAAAACACATGTAAATTATATCACTGTTTTGAGTATAATCCAAGCAGCAAAGATCCTCTTATCCCACACAGGCCATAGTACTTTGTATAATAAGGGACACTACTGGACTTTGAGTCAGAAACCACATTTCTGAGCTTATTCTAGTGCCTTCCTTGTTCCCTGTGATCTTTAATCTCCTTATTTGTAAGATAATGATAACATACTTCTGAGGATTATTGTGAAACTCAAATAATCAAAAAAAGCAGGTATAAAAGTCTTCCTGGATGAAATGCTCTAAAGAAATAAACAACAACTCTTTTGGCTTCCAATGGCTTTCATAGCCCACAGTTCACAACAAGATGGCAACTTTATCCTTTAAATGTGGTTATCCCCAAAATATTTACCACATATGACGTCAAAAGGGTTAATATCCTTACTATACAGATAGATCTTTTAAGTTTATGTGAAAAGGGAAAAAAGCATGTCACTAAAAATGGGCAAAAATCATATGCAATTAATTAAAAGAAAAATACTAATGGACATATTTAAACATGTTTAACCTTGGCTGAGGATATAGCTCAGTGGTAGAGAGCTTGCCTTACCAAGTGTAAGACCCAAGGCTCAATCACCAATACCAAACAACAATAACAAAACATGAATAGTTTGTAGAAATTACTTGTCTGCAATGCCTGTGAGCTATGATCAGGGAACTCATTCCATAGAGGCTCTCCAGTACCAGCGAATGTGCTCCTGACTTGCAATGCCAGCCTTTCTTCAGTTTTCTGCAGTACTATCTATTGACAGCATCAAAAGGGTCATGTCATGTCCCAAGAGAGCCCTGATGTTACATGGTTTCCTTTCAACTCCACAAAAATTAGGCCCTAGAATGTAAGGGCAGGTCCAACTATGTGTAAAGACATAACCAGAATGTGAAACAAAACCCAACAGGAGACAGAGGCATTTGTAATATCAACACAAGGAAATCAGTGCATCTTGAGGTAGCAGGAGATCGCTATCCCTCCCAAGCTGTGCAGCCTTAAGGCCAGACTCTTCTCTCTCAACCTCCATTTCCTCATTTGTAAATGGGAGTTGACAATAGTACCTGACTCAAAAGGCTATTACAAAAATTAATTGAAATAATCTATATAAAGTATTTATAGGCAGATGATAAGCCTTCAATAAATGTTAAATCTTGACTTTAGTACTATTATTAAATTCTGTAAAGCAATTCCATAATGTAACTATGAGTAACCAATTCTATAAGAGACAGATACATAGTACCATGGGAATTTGTGGGAGAAAAATTTTAATCTTAATTACAAAATGGGAATGGGGTATGGACCTGAAAAGAAGTCATGAAGAAAGTCAAAATTAAAACAGACTTTGAAGGATGGATGAGGATTTAGCAAAGAAAACCAAGGAAGGGAGAGACACTTGTTTTTGAGCACAATGGACAGAAAAGCAAGAGCATTTCTAAGGAAATACAAATGATGGAGTGCCTAAGTTGATGGCCATGTGTGGGGCACAAACACCCAGGGCCTCTTTACTGTTCCCTCTAGGTTACCCTCAATGGTTAGCCCCATGAGTGGTGTCTGAAAACACCTGGGACTATGCTAATCCATTCAATGGAAATAGTTGGTAAGGTAAGCAGGGTGGTTCTCTCAGATGCTAGTATTTATTAACTATTTTCTCCAAGATACTAAATATTTAGCAGTCTTATTTCATTTCCTTTACAGTCCTATGTGGTGAAAGCTTACCCATGGCTGGGTAACTAAAGATACAGAAAAGGGAGGTGACTTGCCTAACACTTCATAACTATGAAGTAATGGAAGCAGAAATTTAAAAAAAAAAGTTATATGGTGTACAAAGTATTTTCCTACTAGCTATACTTATGGAACAAAGGAAAATATACCCTGGACAGGAAACGAGGACACCAAGGTTTTAGCTGTGATCTGACACCAAGTACCTGTGTATTTACTTGAGCAAGTGATTAAGTCTTTAATTTCCTCATTTATAACATGGAGGCCAGGAGCAAACTATAAAGGGATGGCAAAGAGTTCCTCCTCTTTTGTGTAATTTTTATCACACTAAAATACAATTTTGACAATTGATATACAAATCAGTGTCTTGAGGAATACAGATCTTTTAACAAACTCTCATAGCTTTGTATGGGGCCCCAAAGTTATACAATTCACCCAGAAAGGTGTGTTTCTAGTCAAAATAAGAACCATGGATACTATTGTGATTACTCTTACTGGATTTAACAGGAAATTTTCATCAGCAGGACTGCCTTGATTGTCACTGAGGACTCTTCATTTCCACCAAATGTGACTATGCTGGATGCCAGACAATTAACAGGTCTTTTCATAAAAGATATAGGAAATAAATGGAGGATGTGTTTAAGAATATAGGTGTTTAGGTCTGGTAGACCTCATTCCAAATTCTGAACCTCCTGCTTAACAGCTTTGTTTACTTAGGCAAATTACCAACCCTCCCTGTTGTAGTTTCCCTATTGATAAAAGAAGAAAATCATACCTCATAGGATCATTCTGAGAATTAAATGAGACATGTGTCATGGAATTGGCACAATGTTTGGTGCACAGCACAGACTCAATAAATCACAGCTTTAAAAATATCAACCTGAAACAAACCCTACTCCACTGCTGTGAGCTAGCCAAAAGGCAGAAAATGTGTCACGTTCTCTCAAACTCAATAGATCTAAAACCTACCCTATTTCTCTCAGTGGATTCTGAGTGCTCTTCTAGCTACTTGGTGGCTCAATTCAGAAATCAAGATGGGGTCCAGGAGACTGTCCACTTCCATTACCTCAGTGACACTCAGATAGACATACACAGTTACAAGTCCTGCTGATCCCACTTCACCAGCACCCTTTGAATCCGTCCCATCTCCTCCATGCCTAACCTGATGAATTCACTGTGTCTCTGCGTCTTGCCCACACTGTTGCTCCTAACTTGCCTCCACACCTTATCTTGCTTCTCTATAGTCTTTAACCTGCTCTAGTGTATCTTCCTCCTCATGTCTATCATTCTGTAAAGTACTCACAAATGTCCCCTTTTTAGCTAGTCTTACCTGATCCCAAACCCCTTCAAATTTAAAGCACCCCCCCATTGCTATCTCTATACCTAGATTACAAGTTCTCTAATGGGAGAACTCTATGTCTTTTGTCCTTCCTTGATTTATAATGTTAGGCAGTAGGTGACACCAAGCAAGTACTCAGAAACTGCTGTCTGAGTTAATTATTCAATTTCTTTTTGTTGACTTCAGACTCTCAGCATAATTACCTTATAGTTAACTTACAATTATTTTACTCATGCCAATCTATTTTGAGAAGGTTCAGACACATATCAAACTAAGTCCACCAACACCACTCAGAGATCTCATGTGGAGTGGCATGGATAATTTTCATCTTAAGACCAGACATTCCTGTCTCAAGTCAAGCCTGGCAAATGCTCAGGTTCTACCTCCTAATGTGTAGCCAGTTGGAGTTACCTTCTTATTACTGGGACAAACACCTGACCAGAAGCAGCTTATGAGAGAACAGGGTTTATTTCAGGCTTACAGAATCCAGGAAAAACACAATCAATGGTGTTCTCTTTGCTTCTTCATTGCAAAGAGACACTACCAAACACAAAGAGTCAGAGCTCAAACTGCCCTGAACGCACCTTAGGGATGAACTGTAAGATATGCCCACAGTAATATACCTCTTCCAAAGGAGGGATTCACCTGTTGGAGACTCAAGTTGCAGGCTCAATCTTAATAAAAGATGCCTGAGTCTATGGAGCATATATTCAACCCATCACATCAGTTAACTCGGAAGATCCAAGTTTAGTCTACAGGTACACTAGGCTAGCCTATTCCTGTGGCCAATACCCAAGCTTGTTCACCTTTGTATCCTCAGTGTGGCTTGAAAGAGTATTAGCACCCAAAGAATGTGACCCATAAATATGAATCTTAAATAAATAGCTCTTAAACAGATTTCATTTCTGAACTACTTAAACTTAAATCCCATCACATGTCTTTTGAATGACTTCCTTCACTCAGCTCCAATCTCCTGTAATATTCATCCTTGTAACCTGAGTCTAGTATGATGTCTTTTGCATAAGAAACACTAAATAAATGTTTTCTGAATTGCAGTAACTTGTAAAACTAAGCCAGCAAATAATTTGGTTGCAAGAGAGACATTTGTCATTTTACTTATTGTGGGAGCCATTCCACTCACTGAAGAGATGCAGCCAGAAGACTCTCTCCTCTAATACTGACAATTAACTCTTCCCTCATCAGTCCTTAGATCACAGGACTTTGACAGTGGATTCTTGGGGTCTTTGATCTCTTACATACAGTCACACTGTATACCTGAAGACCAATGTATGAGAATAAGCATGTTATCAATGCATGTAAGGATTAAAACTTGTACCAACTCCTGTACCACTGGTCAGGAAGATGTTCTTGGCAACCTTTTTCTAGCTGTGCCACTTTTGGTGCTAATATCCTTGTGAAGATTAACTGGTATATTAAAAATAAGCACCTAGCCATAGATTGAACAAATATAACCACTGACCCCACTTCTACCAACAATTAGCTTCTTTAAATCTTACTCTTTCCTCCTTTAACAAAAAAATACTGCACAGAGTTGTTACAAGAAACAAATAAGATCCTGGAAGCAAAGGTGCTTTGAAAACTATGAGATGTTTTACATATGTGAAGTTTCTCATTTCACCCCCTGTGCATTTCTGAGTAGTCCATGGCCTGACTACCATTCCCCTGTTTGGAGACAGTTCAGCTATTCCTCTAAGCCTACTTCCCCCTTCCAAGGCCCTGGGAGCAGTAGGTGGAGATGCTGGAATAGCTCAGGGTCATTTTCTGTTTATGTGAGCCTTTTGCCCCATAGCCCCTGACAGCACTTCAGGATGTGCTTATGCAGCCCTGGTTTGTTGCCATGGAGATGGGAAGCTCTGCTTCTCTTCAAGCCTAAGCTAATGGTTTTCATCAAATCCTATTTCCTTTGAGAGGAGTAAAACTGCTACAATGATTCTATCCAAGCTTCTTTAAATATGAAGCCAACAAACACATCTCACAGCCTTCCTCCTACCAATGCCCTGGCCCCTGGGCTGAGGGCCTTTGTTATTTCTACTCTTGGCTCTTGGACTGGTCCCTTGCCCAGTATATATATGCTATATGTGTCCTCCTTCAATTGTTGTATTTCTCTGCTCTTGGAATCACCTTGGCACACAACATTCAAACTGTTTGCAGATCACAAGAAGTCTGTTCCCTGAGGATAAAACTTTCAGAGCTGTTTTCCAGGTAGCAAAGCCTCAGTCCAAGGAGAGAGGCTCTGGCCTCCTCAGAGGCAATGAGGGCACCAACCTGGCAGCAGAGAAGCTCACAGTCCCTCCTGTACACAGGACCCACTGCTGTCAAACCCTCTGCATATACCAGTGCAGTCCTCCAAATGTTGAGAGATGCATGTAGCATCTGAGTACAAAATAGAAACCAGGACAGAAATATTTGTCTTTGCCAGTAAGCCCCCACCCCCATTGTTAACTCTCCTTTATACATCAGGATTTATTCATGCCACCTGTTCCCAGCTGCCAGAGCCACTGCCTAGACTTCCCCAGCAGTGCTAAGGAGGCAGCTGCCAGGCTATTTCCATGACACCTTCCAATCCAAGAAGGCTGTTTTCCAGCTAGGCAGGGGGCTGATGGCACACCACTGGCTCAAGCTAAACATCCACAGAGTGTGAGCAGCTGATGGACACCTGGACCAAATAGGTGGACAGCACATATGCCACAAATATCAAAAGGCAGAAAGAGCTCATGATAGCTATGCCTACTCTAAGCCCAACCCAAACTCAGCTTTTGCAAGTGGGAGACTAGAGTCAATTTTACAGAGAAAGAAGTAAGTTCAGTATAACTTAATTAAGTATACAAGCAAATAAGTGGTGGCTTGCTAAGTCAGGCTTGTCTACTGTGAATGCCATGCCATGGAGAAGAGTATAAAGGGTAAAAAATGCAATTCAAAGCCAAAACCATCCATACAGAGGTTTGTCCAATAGAGCTGGGTTCTGTCCTATTCCCAGTTCTGTTAAGACATGCCTTGAACCTGAACTGGGAGCCTTGTCTAGAATACCAATGACTTTAGTGGCCAAGCATCTACTTTTCCCTCCCCCTAAATAGGAAGAATCTGTTTTGAACTTACTAAACTGAAATATAAACACACTTAAGAATTGCGTAAGGATAAAGAACATCTATTTGAGATCAGACTAGGATATCTCCTCATTCAGCATACAAGAAGAAAATTGTCTGGCCAATATTTTCATGGGTAGTCACAGAGGGAATGTGTCTGACTTATAGATATAGTAATGAGAAGTCACTTAAAACAGTGCATACATAATGAAAGATGTTAATAAATGCCCACTGAGGGGCTGAAGAGTCAGCTCAGTCAAGCAAAATAAAGTGCTTGCCTTGCAAGCATGAAAACCTGAGTTCAAGCCCCCAAGCCCATTAAAACAAAAGTGGGTATGCTGGCACATGCCTTTAATCTCAGCACTAGGGAGGCAGAGGTAGGAGAACTGCTGTGAGTTCAAGGCCACTCTGAGACTAAAGAGTGAGTTCTAGGTCAGGCTAAGCTACATTGAGACCCTACCTGGAGAAAGAAAAACAAAAACAAAAACAGGAATGGTGGTATATGCTATAATCCCACATCAGGGGAAGCAGAGACGAGATGATCTATCAGGTTCACTATACAGCCAGTCTATCCTAAGTGATGAATCCCTGGCTAGTGAGATATCCTGTTTTAAACATGGCTGCTAACTCCTGAAAAATGACACCTGAGATTGTCCTCTAGCCTCTACATGCACACAGATGCACATGCATGCATGCATGCGCATGCACGCACGCACACACACACACACACACACACACACACACACACGCACGCACGCACGTTCTCAGTGGCTGAATCCTTACAAAAGAAATCTTACTATGTCTTAATATACATGCTTATAAGAACTCCTTCCCAAAGTCACCCATTTCTACTCCAACTACTTTACGAATTTCTGACACAGCTCTTAGTACCACATGGTTGGACTGGCAAGGCTTCTTTCTTCTTGATCCTCCTGAATCTGATCTCTCCAATAGAATCCTCCCACAGAGGCCAGATGAGTGCTTGTAAGATACTCTGTTCATCCTACACATTTTTGTGTGTGGTATTTTTACTTTAAAATTTTAATTTCTATTTTTCTCCAAGTAATGCATATAGAACCTTAAAAGTCAAATGATTCTGAAAGATGTATAATGAAAAAAATAGCAGCCCTTCACTTTACCTTTCTCGACCTCAGAATCTTACTCCCCAGAGGCAAACTACATTCAACTCTCTCACTGTTTCTTCTAGTATTCATTTCAAATTTTCTAAATATTATACTTAAAACACTATTCCTGCTGGGTATGGTGGTGTACGCCTCAAATCCCAGCACTTGGGAGGCAGAAGTAGGTGGATCAATGTGAGCCCAAGGCCAGTTTGGGACTACATAATGAGTTCCAGGTCAGCCTGGGAGGCAGTGAGACCCTATCTCAGAAAAAAAAAAAAAAAAAAAAGCAAAAGCAAAAACAAACAAACAAACAAATAAACCTCGGCTATTCCTTTATCTTTCAAGTTTAGAAACTGCTTATAGACTTACTGTGGATGCTAAGATTTTAGTCAATGATGCCCTATTCCATTCTTCATACTTAGCATCCCACAATCAAATCAAGGCATTCGACACCATAACAGGTACAAACTTCAGCATTAGCAATGGAACTAGTTGACAAGTGAGCTGCACGTGCAGAAGACTTGTGATGCTTATATTTCTCTAGCTGTAACACTCCTGTGTTTTGTGGAATTGAATGCTTAGGTAGGGGGCATAGACAACTGCATTCACCCATTGTGTGTGCATGTCTCCGTGTGTGTTTGGTTTTGACAAATCCATAGAACTCTTCTGAACATAGCACATCATGGAATCTGTTGGTTTCACTTGTTTCTTAAAGATAGAATCTTTCAAGTCCTTTGTCACCCCATTCAAATCTAATTCTGATAACGTCTAGACCCCTGACAGCTGACCTAGGTTCCCCTTTACAATTATCCTGGTAATAAATCCCTTTATCTCTCTTCTCTACTAAATAAAACATTTGTGGTCATGAGTATCTTGTGTTTCTTTCTTCCTATTTTCATGACAAGAAAATATTACTGTACCATTTTCATGAGTCATTGATACTTTAGCTAGGTATAGAATTTTATCTTCAAGGTTATTTTCCAGTTGAAAGTTTTAGGAACTTCTCTATTGGTTTCTATTGGTGTTGTTCTTTCATCCTGATTCCTAACTATTGCTGGAAGTTGTCAGAATATTCTTCATTCTGATGGTTTGAATTTCATGATGATGCACTGTGGTACAGTTTCTTTTTATCAGCTCTGTGAAGTGCTCACTACATACTTTAGTGTCTAACACATCCACCTTCTTTCACAATACCACAAAAACTGTCATCCTAATATATGTAATGCATAACTTTTCACTTGCATGTATTTTTATAAATTGTGTGTCTTGTATACACACAAATGTAAATGATAATATATCACATTGTCTTCTGTTTTCACTAACTTGTTTTGAAGATATATATGTCCCATGTGTACAGGGTATCTGTTGCTCTTAACTGCTACATCATATGCCATGGTGTGCATCCAAAATGTACCTATTGAATCTCCCAGCTTGGGACACCCAGGTTGCTTCCAAATCCCCACTGCCAAGACACCATACTGGAAAGAACATCTTTGCACATGTCTCGACAGATCTTTTTAATCTGGCAATGTAAGTCTTTTAGTTCTGGGAACAAATCTTATATTTTTTTCTATGTTTATTCCTTTTTCCCATTTCATTTTTCTCTACATAGAACTCCTATTATATTCAAATGTTGGATCAACTATGCTTTTCTTTGAGACAGTCTTCTATAAACTCTAGGTTTGCCTTGAACTTGTGATCCTCCTGCTTCAGCCTCTCAAGTGCTGGGATGACAGGTATGAGCCACCACACCTGGCTCTTGCAGCTCTTCTCTGCCACCTCCTTCTACCAAAGCTCCCTCCACTTTACATGACTTTACTATCTTTTTGGTTTTATTACATTTTCACATCAATTCAGTTCTATACTAGTTGTACATCAACTGTATTTTACAATAATTTCCAGAAGCTCTTAATCTAATTTTTTGTGGTAACCTTTTATTTGGTGGATGAAATTAATTCTTTTCTACCTCAACTGATATCAAATACAATATTAAGTTGTCTTTTACTCTCTGCATTGCTCATGTTTGCTCAATTTCTTTTTGCCTAGTGGTTTGACAAGTTCATAAATGTGTGCAATGTATTTTGATCATATTCATCCATGTTATCCTCTCTTATTCACTTCCTACTCATACTGGTCCCCTTCTTTTGCCTATTTATTATTTTATTTTTGGACTGTTGTGCATATTTTTTCACTGTCTTATCATCCCCAGCTGTGTGTGGACATTTAAAAGCAAGACAGTGGAAACTCACTCAACATGGCTCTGGCTTGTGGAATGTGGAGTGCAGTGGGCTGAGTGGCAACACCCCCATAAGAGTATTTGTGGATTAATTCTCAATACATGTGAATGTTACCTTCTTTGGAAAAGGAGTCTATGCCACTGTAATAAAAGTTAGGTATATTCAGATAAGGAGATCTTGCTAGATTATTCAGTTATCCTAAATCAAATGACAAGCATCCTTATAAGAGCAAGGCACAAGGAGGTAACACATTCACAGGAGAGGAAGAGGCAGTGTGCGCATAAGAGGCAGAGATTGGGGTTATGATCCAAGGAATGTCTGGGTCCACCAAAGTTAGAAGAAAAAGGAAACAGCTCTCCCCTTAAGGTCTTGGACAGAAAAAGATCCTGCCATCTTTGGGGCCTCTAGCTCCAAAGATGTGAGGAATAACATTTCTGCCAGTTTTATGCTCCCTGGTTTATGGTCATTTATTATTACAGCCATGGATAACTTATATAGTGAGCTTCCCTGAAAGTGATAGGGTGGGAACCTGTTTCTCTCATCTCTGCCATCTATGACAATGGATAGATCTTTTCCCCTTAAGTTAGTTTCCCCAGAGAAGAATCCTCTAAACTCTTGCTGGCTAGCTACTTTTCTAAGAAAGCATAAATGGGCTGAAGAAGTGACATTCACTGAACTCTCCTGTTTCCATGACAACATGTTGAGCCCACCCTAGGATGCAGCAGGTGTTACCATTCTAAGCTTTGCTGATTCAATCCTCAACAGACAGTAAGCGTCCCAACCTATGCATGGCTGAGTTGGCGACAGGTGCTTGTCAGTACTGTCTAGAGATTGAGTTCTAAGATAAAGCCATTCCTTGTATTTTTAATACCATGAACCTGACATCTCTAATCCTGAGGCTTTCTTGGGCTCAAAAGAGCAATAAGTTTGCATTTTATTGGCATTTCCACTGTACACAATTAAATTGCAGCTTTTACAATTACCATGTCAGTTACTATTTATCGAATTTTCAAAAATTTTGTTCACATGTCTTATTTGTTGTCATTCTACCTGTTCTCTTTGCGCTAGTGCCCTTCTCAAAACTTATTTCCAAACTTAGTTAAAATGTGTTAAAAAGGTGGGCTGGAGAGATGGCTTAACACTAAGGCACTTGCCTTCAAAGTCAAAGGACCCAGGTTCAATTCCTCTGGACTCATGTAAGCCACATGCACAAGGTGGTACATGCAACTGGAGTTTGTTTGCAGTGGCTGGAGGCCCTGGCCAACCATTCTCTCTACATATGCCTGCCTCTTTCTCCCTCCCTATCTCTTTCAAATAAAAAAAATATTTTTTTTAAAGTGATCAACTTGTTTCAATCTGCCATATGTAAACAGAAACATTGCTTTATAAATTGTCCTTTGAAGAATTTATGCTACTCTGACAAAAACATTAAACTCAGTTTTGCTTAGTAAGATGTAGGCTCTTCTAAAACTCTCTCCCTAATTGAAGACATCTTACCATGCTATATCATATCCTCTTCTCATTTCATGACATGTCCCATTTCTTCATCTTTGCTATCCTGCTTCCTATGTTCACTTCCATATGGTCTATATTATCCAGCACCTATGTTCTACTCCAAGTAATTCCCAAAGTTTCCTGACACCCACCCTGATCACTTCCGAATGTATAGATATGTCCCTTTCACCACACAAAATTATTGTATCTGATATCAGGCAGTAACATAACTCCTACTTCTTATTTCAAATAATTGTGCTATCTTCTCAGCAAAATGTATTTCTTGTTTTTGTTTGTTTGTTTGTTTTTGTTTTTTTGTTTTGCTTTTCAAAGTAGAGTCTTGCTCTAGCCCAGGCTGACCTTGAATTCATTATGGAGTCTCAGGGTGGCCTTGAACTCATGGTGATCCTCCTACCTCTGCCTCCCAAGTGCTGGGATTAAAGGCGTGCACCACCATGCCTGGCCTAAAACATGTTTCTTAATGGAAGAAACCAGGCATGCTCTTGTATGCTCCCTGAAACAAACCAAGGTGTTGGACACTGAGTACTTGCTAACTGGTATAAATGAGTAGAAGTCACAAATACAGGATTTGATGTTCAATACACTACAGAGTTAAGAATCATCAAACCACGTCAGACATGTTTTGATAAACAACTTTAAAATGGGATTCCTAGGTCTTTGTGGCAAAAATGGGCTATATGTATTATAATCTTAATAGTAATCCCATAGAGATTTAGACTGTTCAATTTTATTTTCAGTTGAGCCACTCTCAGATGGCTCTACAACAATCTAACTCCATCTATCTGGGTTCCCTCTGATTATCTTCCAAGGCCTAAAAGTCAAAAAGGCTATAGATCCTAAAAGTCTTTTTATGCTCTACTTCAGCTTGAAGTAGCTAGATTGAGTTGTCACCTATCTCCTAAATTAATTTAGGGTCTCAACTCTGGAGTGGTGGGGGGAATGATAGGTATCTAGGCAAACATAGTATTTAAAATACCATAAGAAAGGAAAGAGAAGTTAAGTGCCATAGCTTTTGTTGAGTGAAAGCTACTTTGAGTTTCACCTTTGGCCCTGAGTGAGGACATAACTCTAAACAACCCAAAATACAAGACTATGGTCCCCACCTTTAAGAGTTAATCCAAGGGAGCCTATCTTAGGTGATCACCCATCACCTACAAACATGTAAGGAAGTGGGTGGACTATTTATCCCCTTGAGGGGACAATGCGCTTAAACCTGCAGAAGTCCTTCCCTCATGGCAGTGGCTCAGGGACCTTCACTGTGGAGCCTACCTGCTTCCCTGAGTTTAAATTCAAAAGACCTAACTTTCTTTTCATTTTTTTCTAACTTAAAAAAATATTTTTTTCTTTATGCCTTTAATCCCAGCACTCGGGAGGCAGAGGTAGGAGGATCATTGTGAGTTTGAGGCCATCCTGAGAATATAGAATGAATTCCAGGTCAGCCTGGGCTAGAGTGAGACCCTATCTTGAAAAACAAAAAACAGCAAATTTTTTTTTTTCTTTTCTTTGGATGGGAGCTGAAATTCTAGTAAGTATGCTTGGGGGCTTTTCTACCATTTTTTCTTTAGTATATCTCCTTTACCTTACTCAAGAAAAAAAGAGAATCATTTGAGGTTAAAAAACAAAATCTTTATCTTATTTAATTAACAACTACAGTGTTTGACATACAGATACTAAGTGGAAAGATAGATGGATAAATGAACCTTCTTCTTATAAAAAAGATATTTTTTTATAACTGTATCTGACATAAAGACTTTTTTATCATATAAGAATAATAAAGGTCATTAGAACAGCCGTTAATTACTGCACTCCTGGAATCTAGAACAGCCTTGGCATGAAGAAGCCGCTCAGCAAGTGTCTTCTAAAAGAAAGGTAAATGAACGAATCTGTCATGAGTCAGAAGCATTAGCTTCCAGCTAGCTGTTAGCAAAGATGAGAGAAACATCTGGCTTACCCAGAAAGCACTCCCAGGACAAGGTTGAGAACAAAGAAGGATCCAATGATGATGAGTGGAATGAAGTACAGCCAGTTCCAGGTGGCTCCTAAGGCATCATTGGTCTGAAAGAAAAAAAAAAAAGAAAGAAAAATCATGGCTCCTTAAAGTTTAAAGCCATCTTCCAGAGGTAAGGCCTATATCCCAGCAGCTTCACACACAGGATAATGTGGTTAAACAACTCACCATGGCCTCACTGCACTTCCCATTAGTTTTATTGTGAGTCAACTCATATTCTTCCACATACCTAGTGAAGGACACCACATCAGCCTCACTGTAATATTCTGAGTGTGGAGGTTCTAGTACCTCTCTTATTTAACGAACAACTACAGTGTTTGACATAGACTTAAGAGATCAGAAAACTGAACATAGAAAAAATTGTTTTCAATGTCAAATTAACACTAATTGACTTCATAATGCCTAAGTGACATAGGTTCTAAGCCTTTGCACTCGTAAATGGAACAAATTCTCAAAAGCACCAAGATAGACTATGCCCATTACTCTCTTCCTGGAAGTTGGTAAAGCCATTGGTAGGGATACTTGGAAGGAATTAAGGTCATCCTCATCTTGATCAGCCCTTGGCTTGGGCTTTCCTTTTTTCATCATGGTGCAGTAATGTGGAGTGGCCTATTCCTGGCCTCAGAAATATATCTATATAGCTAATATAGATAGATAGATAGATAGATAGATAGATAGATAGATAGATAGATAGATAGATAGATAGAGATAGATAGATAGATAGATTTAAAGAGAGATCACTTTGTGATATCTATCTCTGTCTCTGTCTCTCTCTCTCTCACACACACACACACTCACACACACACACATACACATACCACAAACCAAATTCAAAATTAAATACAAACACATAACCCCATCACATGCTAACATGTAAATGTGAAAATGCATAGAAGTCCATATTATGGATTCTTGGGCCATGAGTTAGAAGCAGAGCCCTTGAATTGTTGGGAACTGAGGAAGGAACCACTTGCCACATGGCTGACCAAAAGAAACAAACCTAAATTACTTGAGATAGAAGTTGGGGGAATGCTGAGACATGCTCTATTACACCAGTGTCTCTCAATTTCATCCAGCTTTGCTTGGCTTGTGCTCCCCAAGTCTTTTAAAATGATCTTCCTGGATTGTATTTCACATATACATTTATCTAACCCCCCCATATACAAACTTCAATACACATTTAAAATTTGCACAATAGACATTTTCTCCCAAGTTCACTAAGGAATCAAGGCCATCACAGCCATATCTAAAACTAACATACTTAGTAAAATTAAAACCCAAACTGAGAATTCCTATCCTTTCAGTTTACCTGTCTCCCTCTCACTACTAAACTTTGAAAATATATTTTGATGTGTAGGGACTTCTATAACACTACCTTTCTTTTTTCTTCCCAAATTATCTCATCTTCTCCCTGCCTCCTGTTCAAATGTCAGTCAGCAGAATAGGGATGCCTATTGATCATGCTTCTATCACCTTAAAGTACAGTCTTCCATTTAAAATAGCCTCTAGGAGAGATGGCTTAGCAGTTAAGTGCTTGCCTGTGAAGGCTAATGACCCCGGTTCAAGGCTCAACTCCCCAGGACCTACGTTAGCCAGATGCACAAGGGGGCTTCTATGTCTGGAGTTCGTTTGCAGTGGCTGGAGGCCCTGGTGCACCCATTCTCTCTCTCTCTTTCTCTCTCTCTCCCTGCCTCTTTCTCTCTGTCACTCAAATAAATAAATAAAAATAAACAAAAAAATTTAGCCAGGCGTGGTGGCACATGCCTTTAATCCCAGCACTTGGGAGGCAGAGGTAGTAGGATCACCAAGAGTTCAAGGCCACCCTGATACTGCATAGTTAATTCCCGGTCAGCCTGGACCAGAGTGAGATCCTACATCAAAAAAAAAAAATAAATAAATAAATAAAAATAAAAAAATAAAAATATTTAAATAGCCTCTAAAGCAACCTCCTTTTAGTAAACTTGTATCTTTTGTATTGCCTCTGCTCTGACCACAAAGATATGATTGCAACTGAAGCTGACTCAAAATTAAACACAAACAAACCATAATTCACTTTCTGAACAGAACAGAGGCAGAGGCCTGCCAACTTCAGTGTCTAAGATTTAGCTTTTTGGTCAGTTAAAACCAACGGGGAAAACATGGGCTGTATCTCAGAGAAAGTGGCCTCTGAACAGCAAAAGGAACATGCAGAAGAACCGGATGGCAAAAATCACAGGGTGTATGAAAAGATATTGGAAGTTGGTTTCTCCGAGACAGCTGCGACACAGCCCTTCCTGTGAGCTGAAGACACGATGGGTAACCTTTGCACAGCTAGCTCTGCCTATCTTCATAATCATAAATCCAGTCTTCTTTAAACTCTGATTCACTGCACCGATTCACCAGTGGGCCCCAGATAACATAATCCATACACTCTGTGCCCTTGCCAGCCTCACCCTACCCCCTCCAACCACCTCAGCATTCTTTGGTGGCAAGGACTGAGTTTCCACTAACTACCCAGATCAGGCTCATCTATCCCAAAACGTCAGTCAGTATCAGCAATGGAAAAAGTTTGGCTCTTATGGTATCTCTAGTCTCAGAAGTAACTGAGCCATGGTTTGAGAGAGCTTAGAGAATTTTTTTGGGGTAGCTACTGGCAAGAGCGTCTATAGAGCTTGTGCTCTCCATGTTCCTGTGATCTGTCAGGTATAAAGATGTCTTGTGGAAAATGGACTTGGTAACTACAGAAAATTCAAAAACAGTAAATTATATGTGACTTTCAGCCTGTGAGAAGACCTGCAAAAACAAAAGAAATACTACTTTACTTTGCCATTTCAATTACTTTCTTGATTATGGAATCTTCTTTAAAAAAAAAAATCCACTGACAAACCAGGGAATACATCCTGTGAGATGTAGGAATAAAAAGATTCCCCTTATTTGCCCAGGGTCTGAAATGTGACCCCCAATTCATCTAGAAAATGCTCATGATGAACAGTGTTGGTTGATTCAATGTTTGGGGCTTATTTTAGCCTATATTATGGGAGGAACTTTTAACTGTCTATGTAATTTTTAAAAATATTTTATTTTAATTTATTTATTTGAGAGACAGAAATACAGAAATAGGCAGAAAGAAAGAGAGAAAATGGGTGTGCCAGAGCCTCCAGCCACTGCCAAAGAACTCCAGATGAGTGCGCCCCCTTGTGCATCTGACTTATGTGGGGCCTGGGGAGTCGAACCTGGGTCCTTTGGCTTTGCAGGCAAGCGCCTTAACTGCTAAGCCATCTCTCCAGCCCTGTCTACATAATTTTTGTTTTTTTTTTTTGTTGTTGTTGTTAAATTTTATTTATTTATTTATTTGAGAGCAACAGACAGAGCGAGAAAGAGGCAGAGAGACAGACACAGAGAGAATGGGCGCGCCAGGGCCTCCAGCCACTGCGAACAAACTCCAGATGCGTGCACCCCCTTGTGCATCTGGCTAACGTGGGTCCTAGGGAGTTGAGCCTTGAACCGGGGCCCTTAGGCTTCACAGGCAAGCGCTTAACCGCTAAGCCATCTCTCCAGCCCAATTTTTATATCTAGAATATGACAAAGAGTTTGGCACACACAAAGGCAAGTAATTAATAAATGGCCACTCTTTCAATAAGATGATTTTCTTACTAAAAATAGATGTACACAAATTCATTCTGATAACTTTCTCAATCTGTGGAATTTTCTCTGAGCTGTTACAAATGCCATCTACCTCAGCACTACAGCCTTTTGGAGAAAGAAAGAAAAGGAATGGCTGGGAAGACACTAGCCACAGCAACATGATGCCCTGGGCATTATGAAAATGACTGACATTTTCAGAGGTTCTTCTGAAGAGAGCATCTGACAGCTCCCTTGGATCACTCACCACCTTTTAATATACTTACTGCATCATTTCTACACCTAGCTCCTTCCCCGTGGTTTCCTCTACCTTTCCTCTTCCATCTCTCCTGGCTTGGTGGCTTCCCCTCCCTTCACATGCTTGTCTATGAACAATATCCAATAGAAACAGGAGACATCCCTCAACAGGAAATGGGCAAGCAAAGGACTTCTTGCTTCCCTCCATCAAATTGGCAAGGCTCTTTCTGATATTAACTGGGACTTCCATCTCCTGATTCATCATCATTAAAACTTTCAAATTGTCCACTGTAAGAAAGACATCTACAAAAGGTTCTTCTGAGATTAAAAAAAGAAGCAACCAGCAACTCTGAAGGCAGCGATTGTCCTGAAGCAGAGTGGGAGTCAAGAGACCATGTTCTCTCTTGTGCTCTGCTCCACGTGTGTCTGTCTCTAGTGGGAGGAGGTGGGAGGCACCTGGGGAGAGTGAGAACCTCTCCCTTTCATTCTCTCTCCACTGCATCTGTGACAGAAGCACTCACAGCCACTTTTGTATACGACCCTCAAACCTCATTTTCTCCAGTGACCCTTCCTCCAAGAACACAGAGCAGCCATGCTGAGGATTCCAAGTAAAATCCTGACACAGGAGAAGACACTGAAGCTTCCAAAATATATGCTGCTAGGTTCTGGTCCCAGAATAGTCTCATAGGGGGAATCTACACCACTCAGACCTCTACTGTGGAGCAGCTAAGTGTGAATCAGCTCCCTTCCCTGCAAAGAAGGCTGCCTATAGAACATCAGCCTCTTCATCACACACCATTCATGGAACACCTGCTGCCAGGCTCAACTGTGGACTGAGAGATGCCTGGATGGCTGGAAAGCATGGTTGTTGTGTGTGTCACGCCCAGAGAGGATTGGCCTGTGGATCAGGGGACTGAGTAGGAAGGATAACTTCAATGTGGGTATGTGTGTCCAATTTTCTGGGTGTCCAGAGAGATAATGAAAAGGTAGGAGTCAGGGGTCTCATATGTTCATGTTTATACGCTCCTCTCGACCCCATTCTTCAGAGCAGGCCATCCCTCTCCTCTTGTTCCCGGGCATCAGATCTCTGCTGCGAATTGAAATTAAACTCCGGGGTTGCACCGGTGGGCAAAGGCTTGTGGTCATTTGGCTATGGTATAGGGTTTAACCGTCATCTCCCATAGTTCTGAGGCTCCTAACTTGAAACCAAGCCACACTGCTGGCTTCTCTGATTCACCTACTTGCAGAAAGCCTTGCATGAAAGGTTTCAGCCTCCCATTATATGCATCAGTTCTCCTAACAAGCTTCCTCTCCTGTGTCCTCTGAATCTTCCACTGGACAGGTTTTACAGAGCGTGCTTTCCCTTCTTCTTCTGGAAGGTGCTCCTGTACCACAATACATTCCCCACCCCACTCTTCCCCTAGATTGGCAGGCTGCCCGCTCTTCCCCTTTCTCACCTGCTACTTCCCTGAATGACACACACATGCACATGTGCACATGACAAGGGAGATGACAGACAGTGAAGGCAGTTTGGGGGTGGCAGCCCACCTGCACAGGAGTGCTCAGCAGGTACCAGTCTGACATTGTGGGAATGCGTTTCTTTGGGAACCTGCCTAACTGGGGGTGGTGAGCTCACCCACTCCCTGCGTAAACAGGCACACATGGCAATTATCACATTAATCTTTGAGGGTGGGGTGGGGAAATGCAGGAAGACAAGGCAGGAAGAGCAAGACTAGAAAGATGGGGTTAGAAAGAGAATGAGGAAGGGGGCCCCATGGATCTCTTAGCCTGAGGCTGTGTGAGCAGGAATAGGCCACTCATCTTTGGAATGGTCCCCAACAGCCTTCCACTGAGCTCTGTAGAAAGCATGATCAAGGGCCTCTTGTTCACATGCCTGCTTCACAGAGCAACCCTGTGTGTGGAGGCTGAGTACCTATGGCTGACAGTGTTAGAGCTGGAAAAGAGAACATGGGCTGCCAAACTTTTCAGGGTCTCTGGGGGTACCCCTGATTTCCACGCTGGAGGCAGCACCAGCTGAAGGCCCCAGGCCAGACTGCAGCAGGGTTTCTTCAGCTGCAGTGGCGCAATGTCCACTTGAGGCCAGGCCCTTCTACCACGGGCTGCCTGTACCGTACATCAAGGCAGCAGCAGATTCTACCCAGGCACGCCAGGAGGCCTTCCCTAGTTGTGGCAAGCAAAACTGTCTGCAGAATTTCCACATATCCTTCAAAATAACACTGGATTAGGAACCTGCGGCCTCAAGGCTCCATCTTAAGAAGACATCTTCTGTTTCATTAACTACTAACAGAGCTCAGGCTGTTTGCCAAAATTACCAGACTATCCATCCCAGCCAGTATGCCAGTCCAAGCCTCTGCCAACCACTCCTGGGGAAAGGAAGATGGGGAATGGGAATTGATGAAATTGCTAGACAGTCCTCTCCCTTGTGGCAATGCACAAACCATCCTATTCCCTACTTCCTCTGAGCACCAAGCATGACTATTCCTGTCCCACCCCAAGTGATTTGGATTTCATGTCTCAGACTTGAAATGCCATATTTCACCCTACATAATCATGTATGGGCCAAATTCTTTCTGGGATGTAAAGGATAAATGATGAGCAAACTGGCCTTAGTCCTGTTTTCTGCGAAACTTGTAGTACAGAATGGGAGACCCACATGGGACTGCTAGATACACAAGTACAAGTTTAACTGCAATGTGGTCAGTACTGTCAAAGGACCACAGAGTGCTAAGGCAAACAGGGTCTGCTCTGGTCTAAAAGGGTGGGAAGCAATTTGCTTCAGAAAAGAGGATCATAGGAAAGTCTAAGAAACTACCTTGGTGAAATAGCAGAAACTAGAAAGAAGGAGAAAGCATGTATTATGGAGATGAATAAAACGCGTGTGAGGGTATAAGAAGTGTCAAGGAGAGAATGTATAAGAAGGAAATGGACGTACTCTCTCTAAACTGCTGCTGCCTTGCAGTAGATCCCCAGAATCCCATGGAGATGATATTCTGAACATACCCGTGATGGTTTAAGGTGTTGTCAACTTGATCTGTTTAGTAATCCACAGAAATCCCTTTTGGGTGGGTCTCTGAGGTTGCTACCAGGAAGGATTAACTGAAGGAGGAAGTCCTTCCCACAGAGCGGGCGGCCTGTCTCAGAGGGGAACTTTATATAAGGAAGCTCTGGGTGAAAAGAGCCCCTTCCTTCTTTCCACTTGGCTACCAGAGCTGCTCGCTGCCTTCCAGCATGGATTGAAGACCTGCACGGACTGAACACCAGCGTCAACTGAAGACTGCATGGATTGAAACCCAGCGGCTCCTCAGGAAGCCTGCAGGCCTTCATTGCTGGATTGGGACTGCTGAGACATCTGGCCATGGGGAATGAGCAGCTACCAGTTCCTTGATTCTCAGGCCTGCAACTGCTATTGGACAACTCAAAGTTAATTCAATAAGTTCCCTTTTTAATATAATTCATTCTATCAGTTCTGTTCCTCCAGGGAACTCTGACTAATGCAATACCTATCACAGGGTTCCACTGGATGGACTTTCAAAGCACACATCACTGCAAACAGCATTCAGTAACCCTTAGACCTCTTCTAACAAACTGTTCTCCCTCCTCAAATGTAGCCAAGCCCTGACTTCGATAACTATCAATTACCCTGGCCTTGTTGGTTAGTCCAATGCAAATGTTTCCCTCAACATGCTGAGCCACAGGAGCTCAACGGCCTGAATATGGCAGATTCCTGTGCTGTCCCCACTCAGGCCTCCTTCCAGCAGAAGCTTCCTTCCCCTAGCTGCTGGGGTGATTGCCTCGTACCTGGCCTCTTCCAGAAGCTTGTCTCTGGCTGACAGACCAGCACTACCCAGGACATCATGGCCCCACAGTGGCAACGGAGCAGACACCTATAACCAATCACTACCTGCTGTAGGTGTGGATGGTCCAGTTCCTCTCAGTCTGGATGAAACAGCTTCTGTTATGCATTCACACCGTCCAGTTGACTATAGAATAAGGCTACTGCTAACACTGTTAAAACTACATCTTTGTCTCCCTCCCTTCCCCACCTACCCTAGTTCACATCCTTTCAGATGTCCCCTCATAGCAGTTCTCCACTAATCACCATGGCAAGAATCTCCATCCAAGGGTCCATTTCTACAGTCTGACTTGAGGCATTATATCCCTTTTCCATCAATCCCTATTTTAGGAACAGGACATGAGGTACAATGTTCCCTACAAGGGATTGGACATGCTGGATCCCAACCATGGATCATCCAAGTTTCCTACAGAACAAAACTTACAGCCATACTTTTAGAATAAGAATATGAGGGCTGGAGAGGTGGCTTAGCAGTTAAGGCATTTTTTCTGCAAAGCCAAAGAACCAAGGTTTGATTTCCCAGGACCTATGTAAGCCAGATGCACAAGATGGCACATGTGTCAAGAGTTCGTTTGCAGTGGCTGGAGGCCCTGGTACACCCATTCATTCTCTTTCTTTTGCAAATGAATAAAAATTTAAAAAAATTTAAATGTGTTTTATTTGTTCAGAAAATCTTTTTAAAAAATGAATGTGAGAATATAAGCAAATTATTGGCAAACCTGGAGCCAAATTCTAGACCCACAGTGGCTTAACTTCTTGAAAACCTAATTCTCCATATCCTTTAGTCTCAAGTCTCATGAAAATAATTTCATCTGTTTTATTACCCTCTTCTAGGGTTGAAAAATATAAGTAGGGAAGCCAATATGAGGATCTTGTAGCTGGAAATCAACAGCTGTCTTTCCAGTCCCCAGAAAGAGAGAAGAACTGGGGAGTAGGTGGAGCCAGTGAGGACAGAGAGTTCCAAGTGAAATGGAAGCACCTGCCATCACCTGGCTGGAAGCTGAGCCCATCAGTCCCGGGAGGAGAGGCATTTTATTCTGTCTCTGATCCTGGAGTATATTTCAGTCGCTGCACATAAGCAGGCTCCAAGGCAGCATGTGGCTAAGCCAGAGGCTACTATCAGTAATTAAGGCGCTCTGCACAGTCTGGTTGTCCCAAGACCCTTGGGCTTGATGCAACCGCTTCCTCCCCACTGGCCTGGATTGTCAGTGACTACCCAGGAGAGTACAGCTGTGCCTTTGTCCACGTCCAAAGGGATCCCCGAGAGTAACTTATTTGCACATTTATCCCTCCCCTATTCCTCCATTTCCCTTTGTCATTCTTTAGGAACCAAATATGGCAGACCCAGGCTGGTAAAAGAAATAGTAAAGAAAGATGGAACTCTCCACTCCATCTACATGCAGCTGTAGGATGCAAATGACAGCAGATCCAGGAGTCTCCCATAAGGAAGCCAGGCTTCCCTTCATGAGTAAACAAGGCCCCCACCCCACCTTTGCATAACCATCTCATCACACTGATGCTAGGTAGACAACATCTACTAATACGATTAGGAAGGCAACTCTACAGAGAGAAAATAAACCAAGAGAAGGTGGGAAGCACCATTAGGACCACAAAGGCTGCCATGCCCATGACCTTGCAAGCAGCAGTCACATGACCCATAGGGCTCAATGCCCTGCAGTGCTTACACTTTGCAGTTAAGTCACAAAAACCTCAAGATTGATGTAAGAGATGAATGTCATGTGAGGTTTATCCTGCCCCCCCCCTTTCTAAACTCTGGTATACATGTCCAAACGTGAGGGTTGTAAATGGATCTTTTATAGGAGGTCTTACCAGTACAGCTGGGTTTGGGTTATATTGGGGTTCAATATTCTATTCCAATTTTGGCAATGCTAAAAAATTTCCACTGAAAGCAAGTTGTGAACTTTTTTTCCAAAATAAGTTCATTTAAATATTTCTGGGCCATGTGTGCATTTTAAGAGAAATCTTATTTTAGTCAAAACAGCGAAAAAAGGTTAACACTGATGATAATGGCAGATTTTGATATGAATTTTTAAAAATAACTTGAATTTTTTGTTTTGCTTTTAAGACAGGGCTTTAATAGACATCCAAAGCTGACCCAGGATGGCTATAAACTAGTTATCTTCCTGCCTTAGCCTCCCAAGTGCTGGGAGTATAGGTATGCACCACTATACCTAGATCTTTATGCTTTTCTATTTATACTTTTCAGCTTTTAGGATATAAAAATTTAAAAGAAGGTTCTCTACAAGTGCAGCCCAGCATGCTGGGGAAGTAGGTATCTACATCATACTGGATGACACCAGGGTAATGGGTGTCCAATTGATCGCTCAATGGCTCTCCACCCAGCCCTCCACCAAAGATCAGTCCTTTTGGTAACTATCATTTGTTGCTACTTCAGTGGCCCTCACTCTGCTCCAACTAAGCAATCACTATCTCCCACTTAGTCTGACATAAGTATGCAAACCTTAGACACCTTACATGTCACAGAACAGGTATTATTCATAGCATCACATGCAAGCCCTTCATTGTAAAGAAAAAGAACACAAGTTCAAAAGCCAGATGGCAGCCAGCAGGAACTATACCATTTAGTTACAGAAAATACAACTCTGCGGCTTCTGACTTCCAAGCCATGCTGCAAGCCTCCCTCTTTTATCTATTCTGCTTATTTGGCCCCATTCCCTCTTACTATTTTGCATTTAATTAGTCTTGGTGCAAGATTTCATTTGGCAGCTCCCTGAAATATAAGACAATGGTGGAGATATCTTCTCTGAAGGATATGGCCACTGAAGTCACATCTGTGAGGACTGTGATTCAAAGAAAGAGCAAGATGAGAGGTGTCAGACAAGGCTTTCTGAGATTGTTTGTTCATCTAGACTTGAAAAAGGAGAATTTCTATTGGCTAATCAAAAGAAAGACATTCCAAGGACAGGGAAATATGTGAAAATGGTCAGTCCGCAAAGGGTTGCTATTAGCAGGTAAGTCATGATAATTCAAGGTCCTGGAGGATCCTTAGTAGTGGCCTAAAGTATCCAGACTTGCTACTCCCTAAGAGTTCTTCTTCTTCTTATTTTTTTTTTTTTTGTTTTCCTTTGCTGTCCTGTTTCTTTGCTCCTCCAGATCACGAGTCCTCTCATATTTGCTCAGATTCTGTAAGACATCCCCTAAGCACATCACTTTAATCAGTTCCAGGATTTCCCAAGCAACTAGGCACACCATCGTAGCACATGCATCAATTCCATACAACTGTGCACTCTGCACAAGATCAATAAGAAAGGAAGCTAATATCCAAGGGCTTAGGCACCCATGAGAAAGCTAAGTTAGAAACACAAACACCTATCATAGGAAACAGAACATTAATGCTGCGCCTAGGCATTCCATCACACTTCTTCCTTATAGACCTTCTTTATAAGTGTTCTGTCTCTTCTGCATATTGGTCCTCTCTTCCTATTAGGGCTGAATGTTTTTCAAAGACAGAACTGCATCTCACATTTCTATGTGCACTCTACCAATGCCTATGATATTACTCTACAAACAAGATAGTCTCAATAATGTTGTTGGCTAATAGGAGATTATAAATCTGCTGGCATTCTACTTCACAGCCTGCATGAGTTTCCTTCTCTGAAAACAAATACATCACCTATAAAATGGCATCTCTGTTGACATACAGCGAGCACCCTTAGCTAACTCAAATATTCAGCACAGCATATAAGAACAGACACTCAAGAAAAACGCTTCAGATAATCATTTTTCTTGGCTTTCATTCTTCCTTCCTCAACGAATTCTGAGCAGAAGGTAAATTAATTTATTATGAAACATCTCTGTTTTAATTAATGGTTGCGCATCAAACACTACGTGAGGCCAGTTAGCCCAGGTGGTTTCCGGAAGAAGCCCCAGGGCAGTCAGTTTCATTTATTTTGTGGCCCAGGGAAGCACTCTGCTTTTCAACAAGAACAGCTTGAAAGCAAGGATCCATGGCTTGCGAGTTTCATTTCTACAGACCTCAAGCCAGCATCTCTGGTAAACATACTCAGTAGATTCATTGGTGCCGGTGCGATAATGAAATGCCAGATACCTACATGCTTATTTATTGCCTGAAGCAGGAGAAGAGATGGGTGAGGGATTTCAAGATGACTCTACTGGACCAGTTTCCCACAGTGCACTGGGCTACAGATATGCACAAGACATTACTCCCTCTCCTTTCATGGTCATGGACAGAACACTGGGAAAGTTAGGGTCTCAAGCCAGTCACCTCTACTTGTGAGAGCCTCCCCTACCTCCCCAGTGTCATATGGCCATCATCCTTCAGAATCCCCTTGTCAAGTGATAGCAATATTGAGGGTGGATTCCTCCCTTGAGTAGGTGCCCACATCACACAACAGCTGTAGGTGTCTTTCTACTCAGGCTTTATATGTCTTATTTTGTCTCTCCTGTCTCCCATGGATTCTAACTCTCAAAGTTCCATCTACAACATCCTGATTCTTTTTATTTTCTCATCACTTAACTTATTGTCTGCCCTCACAGAAATTCTTGTTTCTTCTCTTTCATCCAGGATACAGAAAGCATCATCTAACAGAACATTTCTATTCATCTGGGGAACAAGTTTAAAACAGAATGCAGATAATAAAAATAATCTTCATTGTTTCCCCAATCTGAGAACATGGGTAAGAATTTCTTAGGTTTACAGTTCTGGTGCAGCTTTCTCTCCTGATCATTCAGGTGCCCCGAGCAAGAGTCAGTGAGGGTGTACATCATGAGAAGGCAGATAGTCTACCACATGGCACAGCCAACGTGGACCCAGGCACAACTCTATGTGAAGGCACTCAAAAAAAAAAAAAAAAAAAAAAACACCATGATGAAGACATCTTCCTGTGATTTAGACCCTGAGGTGACATATAACTGAGGAGATAAAAATACTATTGATTTCCTTCCCCTTGTTAAGCATCTACTCTATATGCTAGACACTCAGCCAAAGATACTGACTGTAACCTTGTCATCCATACTCAAAAGAGGTCCACCACTGTAACCCTACATGTCAAAGCCAAACAAGGTTGCACCAAGGTTGAAGGGGCTAAGGGACTGGTTTTAGGTCCCACACATACTACTTGAAAGAGCCAGAAACCACACCCAGAGTCTGGCCTTTGGTGCAATCACTACACTATATTGCCTGGGTCTGAGGGTGAAGAGGAGACAAAGAAATGACTGTGCTGTTTTCACTTTGGAGCATGCTTGGAAACAGCTACAGATTCAGGTATTCACCACAGCAACAGCAGCAGAAGAAATGGTTTCTGACCCTTTTCCTATATAGGAAGCTGGTCCAGATGGTACCTTGCTTCACTTTCTTTCATGTCTATGCCCTAACCTTGTGGTTTCTTCTCTGCTCTGGAAGCCTCATATGGTTGGAAGACTGAAACAACCACCGCTTCCATGGCTAGTTGGACAACACTATTCTGTTGCTAAGGAGATTTTCTCAAATAGGACAAGAGATTTCCAGTCACAGTTGGCTTCAGTCTTTAGCAAGAAACAGTTGTTATTTCTAACTGACACATCTTCCGCTGTCATGATCCACTTCAGTGGCCATCCTAGCCAATTCCCAAGTGTGGCTAATCCCAGCCTTACCTGTACAGTGTCTCTCACAACACCTGTTACTACAAAGCTACAGCTTCTCGCAATTCCCACCTGTGTCTCTGTGCTTTAGCTCGTGTTGTTCTCACTGCCTGGAATGCCTCCCTCCTCTTTTCCACCTGAAGAGCTCCTACCCAAACCCTGACTGAATGTGACCTTCACTAGGAAGCCTTTCCAAAGCCATGTTCTAGTTTCCTGCATTAGTCCCACATCCCCAGTCACTCTACCCTGTGCCTGTGCAGGCAGGCGTGTGGTTCTCTTCTACAAGACTGACACCCACAAGAACAAGGGACCAGTAGACCTATGTTACCACTCCAGAATCCAAGTTAGCTCTCAGTAGGTGCTAAGCACATGTCTGTTAAATGAATAAGTACTAGTAAACTGAACGCGTGGCTCTGATTAAATCTGAGGCAAGCAAGAGGAAGGGAAGGAGGGAGAGATCTCCCAGAGGGTTAGTTAAATGAATAGGGATTTTCCATGACTAAGACGGCAGGGTAGGGGATGATTAGAGGGGGTTTATTGGGGATTATCACTTAATGCCCCCTTCCTAGAGATCTCTCACCATAAAGAACAACTCCTAATCCTCTCCAGAATAGCAAGGCTCTATCACTCTTATCTCTGATGAGCTGAGGAAAGGATTAAAACAATACTGCTAGACTAGGCCCCCTTATACCTTGACAGTTACAGCTGTGTGTAAAGGTGGCCATGAACTGGACTGTGGGTCTTCAGAGGGCCCCAAACAAAAGCCCAGGGGTGATTCCTCCTGATTTCTGAATAGCATGCAGTTCACCTTGGGAGTGGGGGTATCCGACACAGGAGAGCAGAAAGCATAAATAGCCTCTTTTCCTCATGGCCATTACTAGGAAATGCAAAAACACCCATCCCTATGGGGCTGGGTACTAAGAAGATGGGACAGAAAACCTCCTTAGGGAAGCTTCCCTGGGTCTTCAGGTGGTCAGGCTGAGCAAAAGACAGACTTGAAACTTTCACATTCCAGGCCTGAGGGCTCTGTCCTTTTCAAAGGGCTGGGTAGGGGTGCTTACTATGAGGGAATGCATTTAAACTGAACCCTGACTGTTCTACAGCGTTCCCTGAACTATTCATTGTCAATCCCAGTCATCCTTCAAGGCTTTCCTTCCATCCAATCTCAGTGTCCTGATCGTCCAGTGAGGGCTGTTGTCTCTGGCTGATGCCCAGGGGCTTCCAAGGTCGGCTCTGGGATCCTCTAAGCCAAGCTTCCTTCATACTTTTAAAATTTAAATTTGAGTACTTATCATACTTAAATCCTGGAGATTTAGTTGATCTGATACAAGTTTCTCTAGGTCAATTCTGTGATATCCGGCATCAGGGTAAAACATATTGGAAAATATGAGTCATTATTTTATTAATACTTATTGTGTATATTTTGTCCACATTAGCACAGAATGTCATAATCTTCTCAGCAATGCTTTGAAGCAGACATTAGTGCTATTACCTTGTTACCTGATGAGCAAATTGGAGCACACAGTGGTTCAGTAGCTTGCCTAAGGCTGCACAGAGTGACAGGTCGAGTCTATACCTCAGCACTCTGAACCAGTATATTCAATGCTTGGCACAGTAAAACATAGTTACTATTCCACAAATAATAGATTTTATGTTATTATTTAAATAGCTTAAGTTCAGATCTCTATAGACAACCCTCAACAAGAAAAAGAAGTGAATCACCACATTAGTGATATTCACCTCATTTATATACTTTATTCATTTCCAAGCCTCTTATTTTATTACTTGTAGGGAATTATAATATTGGTTTACTGTCTTTCTTCTCTACAAATCTGTGAATTCTTAGAAGACATGGTTTTGTGTTTCTCTAGATGTCAAATAAATACCTAATATCATTTACCAATGAATAGATGTTCAATAAATATGTATATGAATGGATGGATTCACTCATTTAAAATCAAAAGCAAGTAATTATTCCAGCCACCACTAATCCAAATTAGGCAAATAGTCGGGATCAGAGGTTCTCAGGATGTGGTTCCTGAAACCATTGTACCAGCATTTTCTGAGACCTTGTTGGAAGTGTATAATTTTGGGTACCAATACAACCTCCAGATCAGAATTCTTGGTCATATTCAGAAATCTGAATTCTTTTGTGCATGGTATATGTGCATGTGGTGTGTGCATATTTGTGTGTGTATTTATATATGTATGGATGACTGTGTATGTGTGTGTGTGTGTGTGTGTGTGTGTATTAGGCATCCTTCTCAGTATTGTTCTTGAGGGTCATTATTCACTGGCACATGGCACTTACTAGTTTAGCTAGACTAGCCAGCCAGCTAGCAAGTCCTAAGTATCCTCCTGTTTCTGTTTCACCAGGATTACAGGTGTGTGCTGCCTCACCTGGCGTTTACATTTTAACATGGGTGCTTGCCATCTGAATGCAGGTCCTCATGCACACATGGCAAGTGCTTCACTGTCTTTCCAGCTCTAGCAGCCTTCATTTTAACAAACTTTCTCTGTGAAGTGTGAAGTAGGAGGATCACTGTGAGTTCAAGACCAGCCTGAGACTACATAGTGATCCCGGGCCAGGCTGAGCTAGAGCAAGACCGAACCTTGAAAAACAAAATAAACACACAACAACAAAACAACACAGCAGAAAGATAGGAAGAGAGAAAGGAGGGAAGGAAGAAAGGAAAGAAAGAAAGAGAAAGAAAGAAAGAAAGAAAGAAAGAAAGAAAGAAAGAAAGAAAGAAAGGAAAATCTCAGTATAATAGTATTGGGAGGTAGAGCTTTTAGGGAGGGTTTTAGATGATGAGGACTTGCCCTCCTGAATAGAATAAAAGGCATGATTGCAGAAATCTACCCCTTTTTTGTCCTTCTATCTTCTGCCAGAAGAAGATATAGAACTCCTCTCTGGAGGGTGCAGTGTTCAAGGCAACAGATTATGAGTACAGACTAGACCCTTCCCAGATATAAGCACCCTATTCTTGAACTTCTAAGCTTCCATAACTGTGAGTCCATACATTTCTATTCTTTATAAGTCATTCTGTCTCGAGTATTCTGTTATAGCAGAACAAATGGACTAGGAGAGAGACACAGTTGATGGACGACCACTAACCTACTGTTGGAACTGCTGCTCTGGAAGAAAAATAAAAGGAGTATGCTAGTATAGTGTCTTTTATTATGTGGATGGATCGGGGAGTAGGAAAGAGAGGGAGAGTGAGAGGTAGAAGGAGAAGGAGAGAGGGAGAGAGAGACCTGAGCAAGAAGAATGCCTGAGGTTGAGTGGGGAGGAGGAAAGATGACAGAAGGCTGTGAGAAGTGATGAAGGAGCAGAAGAGGAGTGGGTGAAGAGATTGATTCATCTTGCAACTGCCTGCTAATGGAAGGGTTCATGATCTCAGCTGGGTGCTGCCATAGCAACAGATGCAGCCCCCCCTCCTCCTCCCCCTCCAAGATGACCAGGCATCAGACACCTACACAGGGGCCTGCACCTTGTAGAAGACTGAAGTTTTGGGAGTTGAATTAACAGTAAGTGGAAGCTAAGGGTCTATCACTCCAGCTAGGCGGTGGCAGCCCCTGGATGCCTTCCTAGAAAGGCTGTTCTGAACATGAGAGCAACAAAGAATTGTTCAGGCAATGAAGGCACACCTTCTAAAAGTAGTGTAGAGGCACCAACGTATGAGCTCCATACCCCAGGTCGTACTGTTAGAAGTCTGGCTAGGGTGGCATGGCTGCTCTTGGACCATGACTGGTTTAGGAGGGAAGGGAAAGAACCACAGGGTGAGGCTAGAAACAGGTACAATGAAGCAGCTGTCAAGTTCCAGAGACCAGGAAGATGGAGGGGACACCTATGTGGAGAAGGAGCACAGGAACTGAACTCACTAGAAGGTCTGAAGTCAGAGACTGCTAGAAGAACAGAAGGGCCCACCTCTGTGGATAATGAGGAACAGAAGGCTCACAGGTTGCCTTCACCCTTGGCTGGGAATTGCTAGTGCGTTCAGGGCACCCACCCAAAGGACACATCTAATTAGCTTCCCAAATAGAGATAAGCAAAATGCACAATACTCCATGAGTTTGATGGGGATAAACAAAACTTAGTAAAAGCGAGTTCACAGCCAATTAGACATTAAAAGTAAGACACCATTGCTGTTGCTATGTTTGTTTCCAAGAAGAACTGTGTTATGATTGGCCAAACAGGCTAGTGAGAGAATTCTAAGCAAAATGCATGAGAGACTGTCTCTCTTTTCTTCCATGAGAAGGAAACAAAGGAAGAGGAGTAAGGTCAGTCAACCTTGACTGTGGTCAGAGTATCTGCCCCCCAAAAACATTTGTCTTTGTGTGGTCTTGAACCCCAGGGGTTTGGGAAAAGAGAAGATGTGTGGTGTTTGGAGATCAATCATACCTGGTTTCTTTTAATCCTCATACAAACCAAGTAGTCACAGATGCGGAAATAGCATGGAGAAGTCAAATTGCATGCAAGGAGTGAAATAAAGAGCTGGGATCCAAACCTATGTCTGCCTGACTTGAAAAAGAACATGCTCTCTTACTCACGATGAAGGACATGACTGGTCTACAATAATGGAAAGCAAAGAGTACTAGTTGGCCATAAGTTGCTCAAGGGCTACAATGTTGTTTCCAGCCAGAACTGTGTCTCTCTCACAGGACAGATTATTTCTGTAAGATTCCTTAACTGGAAAGCCCTGCCCTCACCTCATTAGTTCCGAGACACTGGGCAAACCACTTAGTCCCTCAGGGCTTCTGTTTCCTGTATGGTAGGAATGATAATCACTTTCACGAAATGGTCCTGCGAGGACTCAGTGAGCAGTATAGTCTGGTAGTTAACCACTCACCCACGCATCAGCCTGCCATGTAATGATAGCATCTCAGGTAAATGACTTCATTTTTCTGCTTCGCAAATTGCCTCATCTTTGAAATGTATGGATCTGACACAATGTACCTAAAAGATTCAGTGGCTTAAGATAGGGTGAGCAGAGAGTACTCAGTATGTATATGTAGTAGTAATGACAGCAGATTTGAATATTTGCAGCACATGTCATCATGCCCTCCCTCAGATCATAACATACATACACATACAAACATAAACACAAACATTCATACATATATACATACATACATATCCCAGCTGAACTCACTGAAATTGCCCTATGGTGCCCACCCACCTCCTCTGTTCAACTTTAGCTCCCTCAGGTCCCTGAGTGCCACCTCTGGATACATACCCATTAATGTTCTTCATGCATTCTCTGGTGTTATGCAGACTACCCAGGAAACTACCCAGTAAAACACAGTATCTACATCTTAGACGATGCTCCATAAAGGGTAACTGAAAATAGTAATAATAATAATAGGCTTTAATCTCCAAAGATGATGATATTGTGTCACTCCTGGAAGCCTTACGCAATTGTTGGCTGGACTATACATTCTTAGAGAAAGGAAAATGTGTCTTGAATGATTTTATGTTTCCTTGAGGTGCCCCATAGACAGCAGAGGCTCTGGAAATACAGTTGATGTGCTATATTTCTGTTCATTCCAGATCAAATCAATCTTCATGGGTCTGGGGAGTAAAAATTTTATTCCCACAATGTTGACTCACATGGCTCATGACTGGCTCAGAAATAATGAACTAAATGAAATTTCTAAATGAAATCCCTGACAGCAATCCTTCGCAAAAGTGGGCCATATAAATCATATCAGGAAGTGGCCTGTATATGGGCTATTATGATTAATTATTTTATAATTCAATACTAAACATAGTTCACATCTACAAATACAGGTGTTGAGTTGATACTCCACCACCACTGTGAGGGAGACAAACACTCCAAGCTCCTCAAGGGACAGCCAATTCCCAGCAGTATTCTCCTTCTACGCCTATCTCCCACCACAAGGTGACACTTCTCAGAAAGCCAGGGATAGCTCTTGGAATCGAAGAAAGCTCCCTTATCCCAAAACCTGCATTCTTGAGTTATACTATGGAACTGTTTCCTTTGGGAAGGTAGCTATGCAAGAAAAGAGGGAATGTACAGGCATTGTTATCAGTGCAAAGAAACAGGTTAGCTCCCCAATCCACGTCCCTCTGCCATGTCCCACATAGACTGCAGGGTGCAAAGATGTTGGAAAAGCCAACTCATGAAGAATGCGTAGTTTCCAGTATGGAATTGGATCATTCAGTTCCAGGTGAATCTGGTTCAGTGTAAAGTCCTTGGGACAGAGTCATCACAGCTTTACATTGGTCTTCCAACCTTCACAAACTTGTTCTGAAGTTCTTTGAGAACACCAGGGCACACTAAGCCAAGACCCACCTGAACCCTGAGGTCGATGTGACCTCCCATGGCTGTCACAGAGCTTCAAGGGGTCACAGAGCACATTGTGTCAGATGTTTCCCACAGTGCCGAAATTCTATCAATCAGCAAAAGTACACTCAGGAGTTGTCAGAGCTCTAATTTAAATTGCCATGGAAGGTTACAAAGTGGGTATATTTGAGCCTGGTCCCTGGAAGCAGAAGCCTTAGATCCTCCTTCCATCCTCTCCTCAGCTGTTCCAGGGCTGTGTCATAGTGAGAGTGTTATTTGGCCAAGGGTCCAAGCAGGAAGCCCAGCCCACTGCCCAGCCATACTTTAGATAATGATCCCTCTACATGGGAATACAACTCCAGGCATGTTCTGGAATCCTTTGACAGTCCAGATAGCCACTGACTGACTGTATCCTGTGTCCAGAGCACAGTTCTAGGACAGCACATGGACAGAGGGCAGCCCTGACCTCAGATCCCCTAAGATCTAGTCAGGGGTTTGGAACCTATGAGCAAAGCAAAAGATGGTAAGAGATAAACACAGGGATGAGGAGAGTGCTCAGTGATTAAAGGTGTTTGCTTCTAAAGCCTGCCAGCCTGGGTTTGAATTCCTCTGTACCAAATAAAGACAGATTCTCAAAGTGGAACAAGCATCTGGGGTTTGTTTGCAGCAACAAGAAGTCCTGGAATTCCCATGCTCCCCCGCCTCTCTTTCTCTTTCAAATAAATAAAAATATTTTTAAATATTTATTTTTGTTTTTATTTATTTGAGAGCGACAGACAGAGAGAGAAAGAGGCAGAGAGAGAGAGACAATGGGCATGCCAGGGCCTCCAGCCACTGCAAACTAACTCCAGACGCGTGCCCCCCCTTGTGCATCTGGCTAACGTGGGTCCTGGGGAATTGAGCCTCGAACCGGGGTCCTCAGGCTTCACAGGCAAGCGCTTAACCACTAAGCCATCTCTCCAGCCCAATAAAAATATTTTTAAAAGAGAGAGAAAACAAAGAAAAGAGAGAAAGAGAGAGAGAGAGAGAGAGAGAAAGAGAGAGAGAGAGAGAAAGAAAGAAAGAAAGAAAGAAAGAAAGAAAGAAAGAAAGAAAGAAAGCAAGCCATTTAAAGAGGAGTCAGGGCTGAAGAGATGGCTTAGCGGTTAAGGCACTTGCCTGCAAAGCCAAGGGATCCCGGTTAGACTCTCCAGAACCCATGTAAGCTGGATGCACAAGGGAGCACATGCATCTGGAGTTCATTTGCAGTAGCTGGAGGCCCTGGTGTGCCCATTCTCTCTCTCTCTCTCACTTTCTCTCTCTCTCTCTCTCTCTCTCTCTCTCTCTCTCTCTCTCTCTGTCCCCCAAATAAATTCATTAATTAAATATATTAAAGAGGAGACAGAGGTAGGGCTTATAGTGGTCTCACTAGACTTCCCCACCCTAGAGCTTTGCAGAGTAAACTCCTCCTGGCCAGAGGGTTCCACAGAAGCCCAGGCTCAGCAGCAGACAGCTGAGCTGTGGGGCATGTATAATCACCTGATTAACCAAAGCTTATGCCCCTGGCTGGCTGCTCTGCTGCCCTGGGCTCAGAGTCTAGAAAGCTCCTCTGTTACACAGTGACAGGACACACTTTTTGTTCATGGAGAGTACTCCAAAGAGCCATGCCCCCAAAGGTGGCAAACCAAGGTTCTCCCCCATCAGGCCTTCTGGCTGTCTTAGGACAACTCCAGAAGGTGCTAGCCTGTCTGATAGGGAGGGGGAATTAAGTCAGAATTGGAAAAAACAACATGTGGGAGGTGAAGTGGGCACAAGCCAGTGCACATAGAGAGCCTAGCAGCTAGTGGGCTGTAGGAAAGAATTTGTGAATGAATCTAGGTCCTAAAAGAGAGTGCTAACACAGGAGGTGGAGCAATACTAACTATGCTGCTTGTCCTTTGTGTCCTGGGGAAGCCCTGGGAGGAGACAATGAGCTCATCTCACCTGGGGTCATGCAATTGTTTTCTATTGAATTAGAACAACATTATGGCTAATCAAACAATACAAAGATCTGTTTTAAAACTGCTTGGCAACTGAATTTACTGGTGCATGCCTGACCTGTAATTCTAGCCCTAGGGAGGCAGGAGGATAACAAGTTCAAGGCCAGCCTCAACTATACAGTGAGTTCTAAGCCAGCCTGGCTTAGAAAAAACAAAACAAAACAAAACAAAACACTGTTTAGGTTACCCAATCTTCCCTTCATTCCTTTCCTCTTCAAGTGTAAGTGTTCATGACTATGTCAGTTGTGTATAGGTCTGTCTTCTGAAGTCTTCCCATCTCATCTCTAGGGGCATTCAAATTGCACAAACCCATAGCTAGCTTCAGAATATTTGTGTATTCCTTAAAATAGGCTCCTACTACATACATTAGTCTGTAACTTGCTTTTCCTGTTTTAAAATATATTTTAAGTGACCACACAGGAAAAAAATATATATCTATGTCACTAAAATACATTCAGAACCACTACTTATATAGCATTGTACTGACCACCTTGATGGCCACTGTGAAGGATGAAAACTAGGTCCTATTGTTTACTTATTCTTCTGTCCACCTGACTACATCGTTGGTGGTCTTTTCCTTGTAAATTTAGAAAGACTCTTCATATATTATTGGAAAAGAATTTTGTGTTATCTCAGTCTACCAAGTGTCTCTTGTATTGGCCCTTTACCATAAAACCTGTCATTTCTATGTAAGCATTTATTTTAAAAGCTGAGTCAAATACTGGATCTTCTCTTGGAAATGAAAGTCTCCATGTTCTTTTCCTTCTTGATCTTATTTGGGTGTGCCCTGACTCATGAACATTAATGCATTAAGTAAATTTAACTTGTAGATTAAATTAAGATCATTCATATTTCAGAAACTCAAATATTTTTGTGGGCATATGTGCTGTATTTGGTGTGTGTGCATGTTCATATTTGTGTGGATGCACACGTGTGTGCAAGTATGCACGTGGAGGCCAAAGGTCAGTATCAGATGTCTTCCTCAATTGCTTTCTTTTCTTTCTTTCTTTTTTTTTTTTTTTTTTTTTTTTTTTTTTTTTTTGAGACGAGGTCTGTCACTGAATCTGGAGCTCACCAGTTGGGCTAGATTGTCTGGCCAGCAAGCCCCAAGGATCCTTCTGTCCCCATCTCCCCAAGCACTATGATTTCAGAGGCACACTGCCAGGTTGAGCTTTTGTTTGTTTCTTTGTTTTGTTTTTGTTTTTCAAGGTAGGGTCTCACTCTAGCTCAGGCTGATCTGGAATTCACGTTGTAGTCTCAGGGTGGCCTTGAACTCACAGTGATCCCCCTACCACTGCCTCCCAAGTGCTGGGATTAAAGGCATGTGCCACCATGCCCAGCTCAGGTTGAGCTTTTTATGTAGGTGCTGGGGATCTGAACTCAAGTCCTTATGCTTATGTTGCAAGCTTTCTCTTCTATGAAACATCTTTTTCTGTAACCAGCTCACCACACATGTACTTGACAGAAAAGTGATAGTGAAATTTCTTTTCTCTCCACCATTAGAAAAATAAAAGTTACAAACAGGTGTTCCTCACTTCTCACTCCACAGAGGAGGCTGGGCACAGATCAACTGCTTGACTTCTTGTCCCTGCACTGAAATGACCCCGTATCAAAATGCTTCCAGAAAACCAGACAAGCCAGGCCTCTGATGCCGGTCACCTTTAGGTGGACATGACCCAAGTATGATCCTCTTCACATGTCAAATCGCTCAACATTCAACACATGCCCAAGAAGCCTTCCTCTCTCCCCTCCTCACAAGGGTTCTGTGTTGTCACAACTCTTCTGCACTTTTGGATTTAGACTTTCTGTCTTCTATAGCCTCTATTTACCTGTCACTCATGTTCATATTCTTAAAACTGACTACTGTGCCTGGCACATAGTGTCTGCTCCATAAGAGTTGATGAAAAAGAACAAAGAATAAAACCAAGAAAATTGAGAGAGAAGTACTCAAATCCAAAGTCGAATGTTAGCAGTTAACTACCAACTCAAGATCAATCAGGGATGAATGTTAAACATCGCTGAAATTACAGGGTAAGTTAATGAAAGAAAAAGAAAGGATTCCATTTACAAAAAGCTGACTGACAGACAAAATTTCAAGAACATGCCTGGTTCATAAAGAAAAGCCTGCCCACACTTCAGGGCTGCTGGGCTGTTGTTCTCCAACCACCATATTACACTTTGGGACAAATGGTCTCTGGTCCAAGATAAAGTCTAAATATTCATTTTTCAAACTCTGGATGAGTTTTGGAATGATCACTATCATTCAGCCCTAACTGCAGCCAATTTTCTCTTAGTTAATCTTGACATCAACACCCCACCTAATAGACTTTTCTGTGATGAAAAAAACAAATTATTCCTATTACTGCATTCACATGTCAAGCTCACATCTTCCAGATGTGACATATTTTTGAACTGATAATAAGCCTACAGCAAGGCTGCTGGCAATGAGCTCCAGCAAGGGAGGATTTCATGTTTATAAAAATAAAAGTATGGCAGTCTGAGGTTTGGTTTGGTGGGACATGCCTAAAATTCCAGCACTCAAGAAGCTGAGATAGGAAGATTGTGTCCAAGGCCAACCTGGTCTATACAGTGAGTACTAGACTAGCCAGTGCCATGTATCAAGGACCTGTTTCAAAGACAGAGGGAGGGAGAGAGAGAGAGAGAGAGAGAGAGAGAAGAGAGGGATAAAATAAAAATGAAAAAGAATGTCAATCTGGTTGTGCATGATCCTCACTTGGAAATAGAGCCACTGTTTCTATTCTATACTGTTCTACTTGGCCACACAGACTCCCTGAGTTTTTCCCCTATGTGAAGATTTGCTGAAGCATCTGCCAATGGAAAGCTCCAGACAGTCCCCAGAGATCATTGTTAGCTCAGGAGCTGAGCACAGGCATGTGCTGTAAGACAGCTGATGTCTCACATCGCTGTACAGGACTCAAAGATTACTGACACTAACCAGTCATTTGAGGGACACTGACCCCCATCCCAACAGCTCATTCTGCCTTCAATAGCTTCCTGGTTTCTCCTCTAAAGAATCTTATTGAGCTGACCCCATTGTTAGAAGTTCTGTCTTACTGCATTATAAAATATTTCTATGGCTCTCAAACATGAACTTCAAAATACATAATCTGGGGCTGGAGAGATGGCTTAGTTGTTAAGCACTTGCCTGTGAAGCCTAAGGACCCCGGTTCGAGGTTCAATTCCCCAGGACCCATATTAGCCAGATGCACAAGAAGGCGCACACGTCTGGAGTTCGTTTGCAGTGGCTGGAAGCCCTGTTGCACCCATTCTCTCTCTCTCTATCTATCTGCCTCTTTCTCTCTTTCTCTCTGTCACTCTCAAATAAATAAATAAAAATGAACAAAAATATTAAAAAATAATTCCTAAATATTTGGAGATTTAAAAAAATACATAATCTGCTCTAATATGAAAATTAATATAAAATGAAGGGCAGTAACATGAGGCAGGAGAAGGCTAGACAAAGAAAGCAGAGGTAGGTGGGGACATGACGATAGAGCCATGCATGACAGTATCACTACTCTAAAACATTCAGCATTCCTTAGCTCTGTTTATTAAGAAGCAATCTGGTGACACAACTGAAACCTTGCTCCCCTGAGTTTGTAAAACTCAACACCTAAGAGAAGCATGGTTCTCATGGGGGCAGCCACCATCCTGAACAGCCTTTTTCCTCAAAGACCTAAGATGCCTAGATGGCATTCCTATAGCAGGGATCACTGTGCCAGCTGAATCAGTGCCCGAAGCACCCCTGAAGATGGTCAGTCTGCTCAGCATTATCAAGCCTTCATCTGCACAGGATCCTGCTCCATTGTGCCTCCTGCCTCCCAAGTAGAAGCCACAGGGCCTGACCTGTCATTAAATCTCTTCAATACTGTCCCTTTCGTAAGCCCTCCCAGATCATCCAGTCTCTTGACAACACAATACATCTTCCAAATACAGGTATCATTTCCTATGCCTGAGAGGCCCACCTCCCAGAATCTTCCAGTGGTTAATTCTTCCCACAACCCCACAACACCTAGTTCAAAAGCTTTCTCTTTTATGAAACATCTTTTTCTGTAACCAGCTCTCCATCTTGACTCATAGTCACCAATGACCTCCAGTACCAGTGGCATTGCAAGTGGTAAATATTTATTGAATGCTACAGACAAATGTTTTGTTAAAGTGAACTAAAGTGAGTTTTGAAATCTTTACTGTTCTTTTACTCTAGCAGGGTGTTAATCATTCTTTGGTATAGGACTCGTTTCTTCTAATTATAAAAGACTCATGTGAACATTTGAAAAGTACAAAAAAGCATAAACAGGAAACTAAAAGCTATCCAGCCATCATCTGGAGACAATCATTGTCATTACCCTCTTAATTGCACATTTTATATCAATGTAATTAAATAAATTTATGTATGGAAGTTCTATGCCCAGGGCATTTTTTGCCTGAATTTAGATCAAGTCATATACTACATACCCAGCAGTTGGTTGACCAGAAATCGCTGCTAATGAGCACTCCTACTTATCAACAGTACAATGCACGCACATGCTCTTGGTGACATTACGGGGACTCACAAGTTTCTGCAGGGTTTCTCTGAATCATAAATCTAGAGAACTTTACTTTTGAGAGTAATCTCAGAGAACATGCCAACACATGCCATCTATCCTTCCTCCTGTATGTCTGTTGACATGATTAATCATCCCAGATACTCATCAGAGATGGGCTGGACATGGTTTCAGAACCCTATCCCAGATAGCCACCGCTGCCAACTGAAAACTACATGCAGGATGAAAGCTACCTGGCATCTATGATTCTTTCCCTTCACTTTGTAGCAGGTGAAAGAGCCTGAAGAGACTGCATAACCCCCCAAAGTTCACAAGCCCATGAAGACACAGCAAGAATCAGAAATCTCTAATCTGACAATAGTGTGATTTATAGGAGACAGGATTGTTTTGTTATACTTTGATTTTTTTTCAAAATATATAATCTAAGGGCTGGAGAGATGGACCAGCAGTTAAAGGCACTTGCTTACAAAGCCTGACTTCCTGGGTTCAATTCCCTGGCACCCACGTAAAGCCAGATGCACAAAGTGCTGCATTCATCTGGAGTTTATTTACAGTGACAAGAGGCCTTGGTGTGCCTATACGCTAACTCTCTCCCCCTCTCTGCTTGCAACTAAATAAATAAAAATATAATTTAATGCATAATCTGCAAAATCTATACAACAGTCTATTAATCACTTTAATTAAACAGAAATTTCTAAATATATAGAACCAAAGAATACCCCTACTTCAGATAAACCCTTTTTTATTAATCATTCAGCAAATGTGGAAAACTTAGTGCCTTCTCTCTGCTGACCTCCAATAGGCAAAAATCAGAGAGGGGTAGGCCTTGTCACTGAGGAACTTACTTATTGGGGTGATTTGTACATAAAAGTAGATTCCAAAGTACCGTAAAATGAACACCATTTAGTGAAGCAATGCGGATGTCACATATTGCAGAAGCGTTTGAAAAGAGAGGCATCTTTTGGGCCACGTTAGCCTGGGAGAGTTTCTTGAGGATGCTGGAGATTGTAGCTGAGGGCTGGGGAGAGGAAAGACAAAGGGAGTGGGTGGACTGGCCTTCATCACTGCAGATGATGGTTAGTGATCACTGTGTCCCAGTTGCAGCATCTGATTTGAGAAGTAAGGGCTGTTTTCTGCTTTTCCTAATTAGTTCAATACAAGAAACTGGAAAGTTTCCTGTACCACAGGAGGTCTCAATTGTGCGGGAGTTGGTTGCTGATGGAAGACGCCTAGCAAAAGCTCCTAATCATGAGTGGGTTGTTACGGTCTTTTTATGCAACCACTTTAGATGCCAGCCTTGTACCTTCTGGTTCCAGCCCTAGATGAACTCCCAGAAAAGATAAAGGGTTGGGTGGAGATGAAGAATACAGGAAAAGAAAAGATCAAGAGGGAAGTTTTCCCACTGTTGTGGGCTAAATTATGTATCTACTTAAATTCATGCCAACCTCTAATCCCCATATCCCAACATGTGACTGTGTATGGAAACATGACCTTTGAAGAGATGAGTTAGTTAAAATAAGGCTATTAGAGTTAGCCCTAATTTAATCTATCTGGTGTCCTTATAAATGAAAATTTAGACACCCAAAGGGTCAGGGCACACAAGGCATCCACATGCACAGAGGAAATACCATGTGAGGATACAATGAAGTTGCCACCTGAAAGGCTATTGCTCACTGAAAGGACAGCCCTTTGCATAGACAACAGCTGTCTTTCCCAGTGTGCCAAGTGACTGTAGGAGACCCTCAGAACAAGGAAATGAGGATCTGACATTGAATATGCCAGTGCAGTGGCAACAGGCACGAGGCAGCACTGATGGTCCAATGCCAAGGGGAACTGACTAGTGCTATTCCTGTGTAGTGACTGAGCTAGGAGCAGGAAACAGGACCTACTCCTCTTGCTACTCACTGTCGCTGTAATTATGGGCAAGACATTCTGGACGCTAAGGGAAGATGTGCCTTGCTGGATGTCTCAGCCTGGAAGGATCTTAAATTTCTCTTAAGTGATGAACCATCCAGAGCTAGGCTGGGCATAACCCACCCCATGAGTGGTAAAGCTTGCCCTGTGAGTAGATTCCATCTACCTCTCCTTGAAGTGTGCCTGGGCCTGGCACAGGCAAAAGTTTAGAGCTTACTCCTTGAAAAACAGAGGCAACAGTGGAGAAGCCCTCCCTCCCTGCTGTATCCACATGCCATCCCACCTACAAGTTGTGCAAGATCTCTCCTGGTCACGGAGGAGGTACAAAGAACATAGCCCAGCAAGCGGTGACAGATGGAGCAGGATGCCAGCTGGGCGGTCAGCAGTCAAGAGCTCAGGGCATGCCCTGCCACATTCAGATTGAGGCGCATGTATCTTGGCTCCCTCACCAAAAGGTGAGGGGTGATAATACTAATTTTATACAATTGTAGTGAAAGTCAGGTTTGACAATATTTGGGTATCCTTTAAGCCATGAACAAGTTCCATCAATGTGAGTTGTCACAGTAATTATTAAATTGACTGTATCTTGCTCTGTTTATCTAAGGCCTATCCTCACTTATTAATGGTTCACCCATAATGTAGGCAGGCATTTTATATTCCCAGTTAGACTAAGGAAGGGAGAGATAGAGGTTCAGAGAGAGATAGAGAGAGATTCTTTCTGCCTCCCCTTGTTTTCAAGAACCATGAATGCAGTAAATCAGCACTAATCAGACACCTATATGGCTCATATGCAGCAACTGCATTGTATCTTTGCTTGGAAATGATTCCCTATGTCTCTGTTGACTCTTATGTGAACAGTTCCTCCTCTTCTCCCTAGGCCCTTGGTCTTTCACTTCTATACTAGTTATTTCATAACCCAAGCCATCCCAAACTCTATAGCTACTGACGACCCACAAGACAAAACACTAAGTCCTTAACTTGACATGCAAGACTGCACAAAATGTAGCACAAGTTTGTTCTGATTCTGCAGCATATGGTATGCTTCATAACACATATTGACCACAGTTGGTCTCTAGCACCATCCATCTCACATTATTATTTAAACATTTGGTTAAATCCATTAGACATGCCTCTTAAGGAAACTCCTCAAATGCTAGTGGTGCAATCCCTAGTACTCTAGTGTAGTGCTATAAATGTAGTCATCTGTTTGGGACCTCTTGGAAGGAAATGCCCCTGACAACTTGCTGAGAAGCTATGTTCAGGGTGGCATGGGTAGTTGAGTATTGACCACTCCTAAACATGTTTTCATTTATCTCATTAACCCATTTGACACCTCTGCCTCTAAGTCTCAACTTCAGATGAATGAGCCCTGAGAAAAATAGGAAAGGAACTCAGCTGCACATATCTGCCTGTGTCTCAACATGTGAAAGAAGGTGTCAGCAGGGTGAAATGACATTAATAGATAAGTTAATAAGACAATCAGGATATCCTTCCCTTCGTAGAGTGGATAAAGGTATAGCTGACTCAATACGTAAGGTGCCATTCAGGTAAGGAGGCGGGCTCATGGCTGAGCCATCCCCCTTCTGTCCCCAGCCTCACCTGCAGAGTTAACACATATGTGCACCATATGGCTACTTGGCATAGTGGTCCTGAAACTGCTTAAATAGCTTCCAAGACAGGAACACCTACCTGAGTCACATACTAATAGAACTCCTAACATAAGCTTTACTCACATTTTTATGGCCTTAGAAAGTATTAATCTGCTATAATCACCCAAAACTAAATACACTTAACATGTATATATGTGTATGCCATCAAAATTCTCTCCTTTGAACTATATAGTTACGTATATAACTGCCTAATTCATATTGTGCATGGAGGCACATTAGCCATATCACTCTCAACATGCCTAAAACTAAGTTCCTCATATTACCCTCACAAACCTGCTCCTTCCACCATTCGTCCTAGTTTAATTGGAATGCAAAATACATTAGGATCATCTCTGGTCCCTCAACCACTTTGTCATTCCTCTGAAAATTTTATTCCTCCTTACCATTCACCACCCTATCTAAGTCACTATCAGCTCTCAGATTACTTATAGTCAGCTCCCACATGTCTATCTGCTTCCAACTCTGCCCTCTTTCAATCTCTTTTCAACACAGCAGTCAGGATTACCCTATTAAAATGTGATCTGAATCATGTTATTGCCTTCTTTGAATATCTCCAAAGGCTTTCTAAAAGTTAGTCTCATCATGACCTACAGGACTCTATGTGACCTGGCTCCCCTTGTCAGTAAACTCCATCCACACTAACCTCCTAGATATTTGTCATCTCCTAGACATACTACTCCTGCCTCAGGACCTACCTGCTGCTTCCTCTCAGACTGCTTCTTTCCCAGACCCTGATATGTTTTAAATCCTTCTCCAAGTAGCTATTCAAAGTGAACCTTTCTGTAAGACCCATCCTAAGCACCCTATAAAAAATTCTGTCATGGGCTGGAGAGATGGCTTAGCGGTTAAGCGCTTGCCTGTGAAGCCTAAGGACCCCGGTTCGAGGCTCGACTCCCCAGGACCCACGTTAGCCAGATGCACAAGGGGGCGCACGCGTCTGGAGTTCGTTTGCAGTGGCTGGAAGCCCTGGCGTGCCCATTCTCTCTCCCTCTCTCTATCTGCCTCTTTCTCTCTCTCTGTCTGTCGCTCTCAAATAAATAAATAAAAATAACAAAAAAAAATTAAAAAAAAAATTCTGTCATGAGCTGGAGAGATGGCTTAGCTGTTAAGGCATTTGCCTGTGAAGCCTAAGCAACCTGATTCGATTGCCCAGGCACCATGTAAGCCAGATACACAAGATGGTACATATGTCTGGTGTTCATTTGCAATAGCCAGAGGCCCTGGCATGCCCATTCTCTATCTGCCTCTTTCTCTCTCTCAAATGAATAAAATAAATAAATAAAATATTTTTTAAAACAATTTCATCATCAGGCACTTTCACCAAGACCAGCCATACCCTGTGAGATTGCATCACCATCTAGGACTATGTATATCATTTACTTAATTTGATGGTGAGATTGTAACATAGGTCTCTTAAAGGCAGCGATTTTATTTTGCTCTCTGACATATATTCAATACCAAGATCAGTGTCTAATGCATAACTGGTACTCAGTGAAAAAAATCAGATGAATGAATCTTCATTTGCTAAACAAAGCCACATAACTCATATATTATCATTATCTATGTGTGAGTTAAAAATACTGATAAACTCTGCAGTGATCATTCTATGGCCTGATTAGCCAGATATTCCAAACAATCTTATAGAGTAACCTCCAAGGAACATTTTTACTAGCAGTGGATATACATTGAGAGTTCACTCAGGAAATATTTACTGAGCATCAACCATGTGTTAGGCACAGAATGAGATACTCAAAATGCAACAAAAATTGAGGTGAATATAGTATTTGACCTTTGAAATTCACAGGCTATCATAATCAAATTTTAACTTCCCTAATGAAATACCTCTCAATCTTTCTATACATTGTAAGAAGTAAATGGAGACACTTCCCCTACCTAAGAACAAGGAACTCAACAAAGTGATTTTTTTTAAAATTTTTCATATTTTTTTATTTTTATTTATTTGAAAGAGAGAGAGAGAGAGAGAGAGCATGCCAAGTTCTCCAGCCGCTGCAAACGATACCAAGTGATTTTGCTAAGTCCCTCCAACAATTCTTAGTGACATTTGTTATGCTGTGTCATCACTTCTATGCTGTCTTCATATTCTTGCTAAAACCATTTCTCTCTGGTGTTCACCAAGTCACATATCTTATATACCCACAACCGTTTAAATACATAGTTCACTTATAGTTGGTTAGTCTCTAAAATTCACAATTTATAAGGACTAACTATATTCATCCCTGAGCTCCTTGAGCAAGTGGCGGAAGCCATGCACACACACACACAGATACACACACACACACACACACACACACACACACACAGGGCTGTCATGCAAATCCCAAAAGCCTTTCTTCCCACACTGAAAATAAACTCCCTCAGCTCTGGGTTTCACCTAGCTAAATGTGGACAAAGCAGCAGTCACCTAAATGACATGAAAAGCCCTAATGGCATATCCAACGGAGTCATTGTGCTAATACCACATCATCCTGTCACTGTCACAACGTTGTACCCCTTAAAATACCCAGAGTCATTTGGGCTCTTTTGTAATGGAGAGAAGTGTGGGAGGCAATCTTTCCTTGGGAGAACACTGAGAAGGAGGGACCCGTCGGGGATGCTGGCAGAACACACGTGAAGTTCCTAAGCTTGTGGCACCTCTGCTGCTGGAACCATGATGACAGGAGTGCAGGGGAAGGCAAGTAGAAGTCCTTAGAAGGAGGCTGCTAGGAAAGACAAGCATCAGTACTGACTTCGTATATTCAGAGAAGCAAATAGAGAACAAAGATTCCCCCAAGGGAGTTACACTAGTACACTTGTTGCTGGACAAACTGCTGATCCCAGCTCTGACCACTGTAAGACACAAACCTGGGTACTCACTTCATCATTCACTCACTCACTCACTTATTCAGCATTTCCTAGTGAAACTCTTAGGATGTTCCAGATACTGCTACAGGTATAACATACCACAGACCACACTGAAGAGTTCACTTCAAAGAAAGGAAAAAGCTGCTTATAAGAAACATCCTTATATACAAAGATGCCCATAAAGATAAAATAAAGAATAGGATATTAAAACCCCCAACTTTGGAAAGAATACAAAGAACAGAAATTAAAGTTGAAATTAAGTTAACAATACAGAAAGCCAACAGAAACAAAACCTGGTTCTTTGCAAAGAGTAACAGAGTTGATAAACTTTAAGCAAGATTAGTAGCAGCAATTCCAGATGAGAAAAGGCACCTTTAGGGTGGTATGGCCAGAGACTGACTGTAGCAGCGATTTCAAAAGTAGGAAATCACAAGAGAACCTATAACAAAAGGGGTGCACAACCTGTAAGTAAATTTTAAAACTAAGATGTAATGAGTAAAGTACCCAGGTAAAGCTAGATAACACAAAGTGACACATGAGTGGAGTTCATTTGCAGTGGCAGGAGGCCCTGGGACATCCCTCCATTCTCTTTCTCTATCTCAAAAAAAAATTACAAAATTTTAAGATACAATTTTTTTTGTTTGTTTGTTTTTTGGTTTTTCGAGGTAGGGTTTCACTCTAGCCCAGGCTGACCTGGAATTCACTATGGAGTCTCAGGGTGGCCTCGAACTCATGGCGATCCTCCTACCTCTGCCTCCCGAGTGCTGGGATTAAAGGCGCGCGCCACCACGCCCGGCTCAAGATACAATTTTTGTAATTGACACAAGAAATAAGGTAAATGATCCTATGTCAGAGAAATAAATCTTTAACTTAAAAAAGATTAAGAATAAAAAAATTGAACTTAATTTTTTTTTTCTGTATCAATTCCATTAGTGCATGGCATTTCTCCTTTACACTTAATATAGTATGTGGTAGTTTGAATAGATGGGCCCCAATATATTCAGTGTTTTATTAATTTGTAGTTTCCATCTGCAGCCACCTGGCTGGAGGCAGTGTCAGTGAGTGGATCTTAGGGTTCATCCCTTAGGTGTGGTGGTGAGTTTGAAATTCCAATATAAAGATATGCAAAGTGTCTAGTTCTACCTGGAGTTCCTGAAGTGTGCTGCATGACTTTTGGCTTTGGGCTTGTGTGTTCTCTCTCTTTGCCTGGTCCTGTAAAAGCAGGTCAGCTTCTTTTGCCATTATGGAACTTCCCCTGGATCTGTAAGCTTCAATAAATATCCCTTCCTCCATAACTGTGCCTGGTCTAGAAGTTCATCTCAGCGAACCTTAAGCTGTCTGCCACATGGTGAATTACAGCAAATCATTCTATATACTTTTAAACAAATGTAACTTAATATAAAGCCACAAATAAAACCAAACTGAAGACCTCAAAACAAAAAATAATGCCCCAAACCCAGTTGGCTCCATGGGTGAATTAGAAGGAACAAATACTTCAATCTTACAGAATCTTTTAAGAGTAAAGAAGAAGGAATATATCTAATTTGTTTTATGAGGGAATATCCTTAATATCAAAACTTGCCAAGAATATGGTAAAAAAGTAAAATTATAGCACAATTTCTACTATGAATAAAAATACTGTAATCTTAAGTACTCAAACCCAGAGATATAAAAAATGTATATCAAAATAGAATTAGTGGTAGCCCAGAGTTGAAACTTTAACACTGAAAACTTAATGAAACTTGCTATATCTTAAGAATCTATAAGAAGTATAAGGATTGGCTATTCAGACTGGCCTAGAGTTCTTGAGGTAAAGCAATCTTCCTACCCCAAACTCCTGAGTAGCTGGGACTACAGGGATGAATCAGAGTGCCCAGCTAACAATTATTTTCATTATACCCTAAGTGCAGTATACTTATTGTCTCACTTAATTCTCACAAGTAATGTAAACTTGACAGATGAGGAAACTGGGGGGATTAATCGTTTAAATAGGGCTAGAGAGATAGTTTAATGGTTAAGGCACTTGCCTACAAAGTCTAAGGACCCAGGTTCAATTCCCCAGTACCCACATAAGCCTGATGCACATGGTAGCACATGCGTCTGGAGTTCATTTGCAGTGGGTAGAGGCCCTGGTGCACCCATTCTCTCTCTCTCTCTCTCTCTCTCTCTCTCTCTCTCTTTCTCCCTCCTTCCCTCTCCCCCTCTCTCTGTCTCAAATAAATAAATGAATATCAATCAGAAAAAAAAAATTTTTAAGTGTAAGGATTGAGAAAGAAAAACTAAAGTACCATGATTCATAGATGACATGATTTAGTATACAGAAAATCCAAATGGATCTTCAGGTAGTCTATTAAAAGTAGTAATTAAAATAATCAAGATTGCTGAGTACAACTTCAATTTACAAGATTAATGTATATGTTCATATAGTTTCAAAAATAGAAATCTCAGCTTAAAAATAATGTCAATTATAATAGCATCAAAGTGGATTTTAATAATAAACACATCAGGCCTATAAAATATTAATGATAAAAACTAAAGTGTTAACAAATGGGAGCATATAAGGTTGTTAATTCTCTCCAATAATTTGTAGTCATAATGAAGTCCCAATTAAAATCCATCCGGAGTTTTTAGTAAACTGTGTCAAGTTAATTCTAATATATATATATATATATATATATATATATATATATATATATATGTAAATGCCTAGAACAAAAATATAATAAAGACAAATCTGAAAGGGGGAATAAATTTGAAGGAAATACATTGGCACATATCAAATTAAGTTAGTTGTTAAGAAGCAATGGCCTTTGATGCAACGATAGACAAAAATATATGGAACAGAATAGAGTCATAAATAGACTCACATATATGGTCATGTGATTTGTGGTAAAGATGACCAAGAGTAATAAAGAAAGGGTAGTGCTGTCATCATACAGTGCTAGGTTTACTGGATGTCCATGTGGGGAAAAAACTGAATCTTGACTCATAGTTAAACATGCACGAAAGTCAATTCCAGGTAGGTTGGAAACTACACATAGAAAAGTAAACACCTAGGAAATAATACAGGAGAATGTCATTATGATGTTGGGGTAGCCTAGGTTTACAGACCACCTCACAGTGAAATGTATACTCCAGAAGTGAATATGGTGGTAGCTTGCCTGTTACTACAGACTGCACTAGTTCAGTGGGCAACATCAATGACACATGTGACCTCACTGTGCATGGAAGTGTCCCTACTGCTTGCTACTAAAGAAGACATGGCTGACTGTGTGACATGTGAGAAGAGAGACAGGGCCAAAAGCATGGCAGTCCGGCGTAATTTCCCCTGAGGATCCATCCCAGCGGCATGCTTCCCTACAGAATCGCTCTCTGCTCCAGGCTGGCACTGACAACATGGTTCACTCACCGACTTGATTCAGCTGTGAAATCTGACTCTTCTTCATGTCAGACTTGCTGCACGGAACATTTCATGCTGAGACCAGAACCCATATGCTCAAGTTAATTCATTATCTTCCCAACAGGCAAGCCACTTTGGAAGTCAACTTGCAGTTAGAGCATGCTCAAAGCAAGGAGAAGGAGTCCTGTAACAGGAATGGCCAATGGCATTATGCTACAATGGCAGGCTCGAAAGTATCCCCTCCAGAAGGAGCTGAGACTCCAGCCGTTGGACAGAGCACCACATCCTCTAGAGGTGCTGAGATGGGTCACAGCCATGCTCTCCTCTGGGGCTCTTCTTCCATAGGTCACCTGTGCCTCTCTGAGGGCCATGCTCGAGTATGTGAATACCTAACACTGTTGTGCTTTGTCCTGGGACAGACTGCAGGTGACTTGGATATCTCTTTGGTACAATGGCTTTCAGAAGGAGATGTTCTTCTTTTTCCTTACTCTGTATCATTTCAGGACACCTCACTTTGCCTTCTGCAAGCAACAAGGTAAATGTTTGTTGACAGCTAAAATTTCACAAGAAGTGAACAAAGAATTGCATATTAGAATAACCAAATGCAAGAGGTCCTCACATAGAAAATCATTACACAATCCAGTTCTCCTAGGAGACATCTAAGTCTGTTAACCATAGAGTCTTTCAATACTGTGGTTTTTAACATGCTATGGCATAAACATCAGCCTGTGGTTCTTCCCAGTTCCAGGGCAGGGATAGGGCCAGGGGCTGAAAGCAGATTTCTATATGACAAAACACACTGCCATCCCTTAGATCTACAGGTGTCATTGAGTGGGACATTGAGGTGGATGTAAATCATGCTTCAGCTCACCCATGTGTATCTATCTGGTTTATTCTATCCTTGCAGATAGAGGCAAGCTTAACAGTAGAGGTACACCTGCTCCAAATACCTCAACCCCTGCTTTCAGAGGCCTTGCATTCTTTTGCTAGTTGACAAGGTCTTCTATTGTCTGCTTAGTGGTAAGTCCTTAGAATAAATTGCTTCCACAAGAAAACACTGACATTAAATGCAGCAAAAATAGAACTAACTGAAATTAGAACCTTAGAGCAGTGCCCACAATGTTTCTGGTACATAGCCAATATGCAGTATCAGTTGATGGGTGAAATGAATGAATGAATGAATGAATGAATAGAAAAATTTGCTAAGGAAGGCACTGAAAGACAAAAGTGTGTCAATGGTAGCAATGCAAAATTTATTATGGATTATAGAGGAAAGGAAGGCTGGCAACAATGACACCCATCTCAGTTTTCTCTATACCTGGCTGAGGCTCATGATGGTGGCAGAGCATTAGCATCTGAACTATGCCCTGTAGGAACAGGAGGCAGATCTTTCAGAACCAGGAGACATCAGGAGGGAAGGTGTGATCTGGTAAGTTACTGATTTCTACGCCTCATCTAAAAAATAGTGGTAGTGATGTTAACCCTGCAAGATTGTAACACTAGGCAATAGACAGTGGATGCAAAGTCTTCAACATAGAACTTAGAACTCCATAGCACCTCCAGCTCAAAAACTTTGGGATATTTTGATTTAACTCAGAGCAAAGCTGCATGCTATTGAATGTGGGGCTGAGTTGGGACTGGAAGGAGCCAAGGTGTCCCAGCAAGGCTAACAAACTCAATGGCAATATAAATGCAGGTCTCTTGAGTTTCAGAACAGCAGTGCTGAACTTAAGAGCATCTCTGCAAATAAGACATTACATGATCAAGATCACAGAGACTGACTTCAACTTTTTCAGGGAATTTAAGTAGAACAGACAATGGTTGAACCTGAACTGTATATTCTACTGCAAGGAATGATTAAGAATATTCAGCTTGTCAAACTTCAAAACCAAAAGTTAACAGGAAGAAGGTGGTAAAAAAAAAAAAAACAAAAAAACAAAGCACTTGGCTGTCTCCTACCAATTCCACATGTGCATACAGTATATCTCTCAATGACTTAATGACATTGAGAGGAGGCCATTCAACCCAGGTATATTTAGGTTACTTCCAGGATGAAGGGGATGTCTGGGGAAGTTACCTAGTTGGTATTTATGTGCAGGAACTGTTAAAAGACTCACCTTCAGAAGGATGCCCAGGCCTTGTAGTACTGAGGCTAAAAGGTCGTTGCCTCTTGCACAATGCAAGGAATAAAGTGTCATAGCTTTTGCAGTGAGAGAATGTGCCCCCAGCCAGGAATATGTTTTCTGAGCCTTCCCAGCCTGTCCTGACCATCCAGCTGATGGACACTTGAATCTGTACCATTGAGCACAGTACTGAGACATGCACTGCTGTGAACTGAAGTTAAAGATTTCATAAGGCTGGTTGCTTAGAAATGTGTGATTTTTAGAGAATTTGAATGTTGCAGATCCAAAAGTAAATTATCTTGGGCCATATTGTCCTATTACTAGCCATTCATTGTTCACTTCTGTGTCTGACCTAACATCCTTGGGTCTCTCAGGTAAAACCTTTACAATGTATTAACACACCATAGCTTCCATTTACCCCCAAACCAAGAATGTAATAAGATAACATCTGAAATGTATAATAAAGTTTCCTGTTTTGCTGTGCCGTTTACCTGTTTTTCCACCAATGCATTGAGAAGAAAACAAATACCTTGTTTTATGACTTTCCTTAGTTCTATAACTAAAACAAATTTGGAGCAGCCTGAACTCATGTTCCTTGGCAATGGTCATTTAAAATTAGCTCAGGAGTAATTTCTATCCCTTACGAGATATGGTGGTTTCAATGTAAATGACCCCCACAGTCTCAGGCTTGATTAAGCTTCCTACTTAGTCTCCAGCAGGTAGAGCCCTGCTAGTGGAAGTATATCACTGTAAATGGCAGGCGTTGGGGGGAAGTGAGGGGCTTTGATCTTAAGTCTAGTCTACTATGTGTTCTGAGCCAGCTTTCTCCTTCTCTCTCTGCTGTGGAAGTATGATGGTATGAGACAGCTGCCTCTGCCATGATGAAGCTTCACCTCAAAACTTGTAAGCCTGAAATAATCACTTGCTTCATATGGTCAGATGTTTTGTTCCAACAATGAGAAGGTAACTGAAACCTGGGAGGAGCTATGTTCTGTGTTGACATTGGAAGATGAGCATGTGGGACGGGGGAGACTGTTGGAGGTGCAAATGGAGATGTGCTCTATTCTGACAATTCCACTCACTCGGTTAGCAGTTCCTGCCTAGGTGTACTTTTGCCTATCTGAGTTTGGTCCAGCTGTGTGACCTTGGGCAAATTATGCATGCTCAGCCTCAGACTATCAACCATGCACTGAGGTTAGCCATGGAAGAGAGTTGGGTTCTATATTATAAAGTAAGAGCTATTGGGAGATAATGCCTAGAAATGTAACACACAGTACTTAGTGAATAATTGATTAGGATTTGCATTCATTTGTCAGCAATTTTCTTAAAACATACACAAAAGTGCCCAAGCAAAGGCTTCACAAACTCCACTGGCTTGAGCTCCCTCAACCACACTAAAGCCAGAGTGTCCCGTCCATGTGTCTATCCCATTCTTTCCCTTCTCATTATGCTTTGAGGCCCCAGAAATTTCAGAAGCCTACGCCCGTGATTCTTTTTTATAATTTTTTTGTTTTATTTCTATTTATTTATTTGAGAGTGACAGACAGAGAGAGAAAGAGGCAGATAGAGAGAATGGGCGCGCCAGGGCCTCCAGCCACTGCAAACGAACTCCAGACATGTGCGCCCCTTGTGCATCTGGCTAACGTGGGTCCTGGGGATTCGAGCCTCGAACCAGGGTCCTTAGGCTTCACAGGCAAGCGCTTAACTGCTAAGCCATCTCTCCAGCCCCATCCATGATTCTTAAGTCTGTAGTAATGATATGTGATCAGTACCAGGAAGCTACCATTCTTCCAACCCTGCCTCAAAACACCTGGTTGGTTTTTTATCTAGCATCCTCCCACCAAATATACTCTTTCTAAGCATTTTGCCTTCACTCTCACAATACTGATCAGAAACAAAGCTAATACAACCCTCTCCCAAAGCAAGACACACTTAAGAAAGAGAGAGAAGAGGGGGGCAGACATTCAAAAACAGCCAATCAGCCAGCCTGCCCCACTGCCATTCTTTCACCTTATCTCCTGGAGTTATGTTTATTTTCATGTTTCTCTTATTTTAGAACGAAGCCCAGGGATACTGTCAGCAATTTACCATGTTTTCACATGGCCCTGATGCACCTTTTGTGCTTGGCAGATGTTAAGTAAGAATTGACATTATAATAAAGGAATGGAAGGAGGTGGCCCTGCTGGGTAAAGCATTAATTCAGGTGCTCAGGGGAAAATAATCAGGTGCTAACAGGGGAAAAATAATCAGGTGCTAAGGAAAGCTATGGAAGAAAAGAGCTCACTTTCTACTTCTTCCCAAGCTGAATATCCTTCTGGGCAAGTGTCCTTGTCTCCTCCCCTGCACCCTCTCCATCTTTGCCCCTCTCTTTCCCTTGAGTGTGTGGCCATTTCTTCTAATGTCGAAGTTGTTTGCCTAGTCCAGGTTATGGTGGAATAGCTGAAACACAGTCAGGAGATAACACTACCCTAAAAGCCAAGATGCCTCTACCCATGATTTCTGAGTCTGCAGTAATAATGTGATCAGTACCCAGAAGGGAGGAGAAACCTCAAGAGACAAGGAAGGTGGTGCCCATGGTAGAGAAACTTCAAGAAGAATAGGAAACCCCAATCACAAAGCCTCTGCCTGAGACCAGAACAGAAGGAAGCAAAGGGTCTCACCCAAAGATGCCAGGCTGAGTATTGCTTAGGGCCCCAGGTCCCCTGCGGACATGCCTGGTGACTGACAAACTCCACACTGAAGACTCACCCATGCTCAGTGGTTTTAATGGCAGCCTGGATTTTCCATTCTCACTCGACATCTTTCCCATGCAGGTGCCCTCATAACAGACCCCAGGAGAACACCGGCCCACTCTCTCCTCACTTCCCTCTACCAAAAACACTTCTCCAGACAGGCTTAATGATGGCTGTCCTTACTGGTTGTGGTTGTGGTTCCCCTTAGCTGTAGGAGAAGCCAGATCGCTTGAACCTGACAATCACCTTCATGGTTTGATTGTCACTGCCTTTCTTCTTAAATCTTAAGGGAAAAGTCCTGTGGAAGCCAATGGGACTTTTCCACTGCTACCTAAATATTTTCCAGCCTTTCTTCTTTTTCCTCACACTCTTACCATCCACTGAATTTCCTCAAAGCTCTTTTAGAATACCTGTCTTCTCAAATGGTACCCACCTGTGCTGTCTATTTACCTTGTTCTCTACCTTTACACACCCTTTCTCCATGGCCTGAGAAACATGACCTCACTGGCTCTCTAGCCCTTTCCTTCCTGAGGAGAGCCAGCTTCATCCTGCAGGAATTCCACCTGGACCTAATCCTTCTTATCTACCTGTTTCCAACCCTCCCTGGACACTGGTGTCCGCATTTTTTCCCCTTGCTCCTCCAGCCTCAGGGATAGAGAAAGCCCTGTTCTTCAGTTCACATTTCTGAAATACCACATTATAGAATCCTCTTCAAAATTCCAGCTGAAGTTGCCTTCTGCTTCTGACCACAACCTGCCTGAAACACCATATTTTAAGAATCGTTCCAGTGACCATTCCCTCTGGGAGACTTTCTTCTCCACAGGAGTTCAGTCCCCAGCATCCTTCCTTCACTCCAACATGCTTATAGAACTCTTGGTTTCAAAGTATTTGACATAAATGAACTCATCTTTTCATCAAAACAACCTTGAGAGATAGACAAGGTATCATTACCATTAATGATCTCATTCGCATTTTGCAGAGAGCTGAAGCTCCTGGAAAACAGGAGCCAAGCACATGTAGCTCTAAGGTTGCCTTGACTCGAGTACTCTGAGTCACAGGGAATGCTAGGATCACAAGGATACAGGCCAGTGAGTAAACAGCAAGATGTATTTGATAAGACAAGGGCTGAGAGGTTTCTACATAGACAGATAGAGGATCCAAGAAAACAAAACCTAGTAAATAGGAATAAAATCTAAGACATGATTTTTAAGAAGCATATAATTTCCATTTTGAAAAAAAACACACCACAAAACAGAATGGGATTGAGTAGAAGATAAGCTGTAAGAGCAAGAATTTTATATTACATCTCTTTGAAACCCTGTCCTGCTCCTCCTTGAGCCTGTATTGGGAGCAAAACCCCAGGCAGAAGTGTTCAGGACAGATTCACTCAGTACTCATTCTCTGTGTGGGTCAAGTATGGGGCTATATATTGGAGCCATCACAGTGAAGAGGGCAGGCATGCCCTGGTTGTCCTGGAACTCTCATTTACTTGGAGGAATGTCATAAAACAAAACATTACAGAGACGAGGGAGATGGCTCAGCAGGTAAGAGCACTAGTTGCATAAGTATTAGGGACTAAGCTCAGTCCTCTGCACCCATGTAAAAAGCTGAGAATGGGCCGGAGAGATGGCTTGGCGGTTCAGGCACTTGCCTGCAAAGCCTAAGGACCCATGTTCAACTGTTCAGATCTCAAGTAAGCCAGACGCACAAAGGTGAGGCAAGCACAGGATCACACGTGCCCGCTAGGTGGCACAGCATCTGGAGTTTGTAGTGGTTGATGCCCTGTCACACGCCAATTCTCTCTCTATCTCTATCTCTCTCTCTCCCTCTCTTGCTCACTCAAAAATGAATAATTAAAAAAAAATTTAAGCTGAGAGTGGCCACAGATGCCTATAACCCCAGCACTCAGGGGGTGGAGATGAAGGATCACTGAGGCTCTGTGGTCAGCTAGTCTCACTGAAGAACAGGGAGTTCCAGGTTCAGAGAGGGGCTCTGTTTCAGAGATAGAAGGCAGAAGAGCAATAGAGGAGGACACCCAATGTCTTCCTCTGGTCTGTGCACACATGCACACCCCAAAAACACATTTCCACCCATACCTGGAATATGACAACAGTACTAAATGCTCTTGGGGGGGGGGAACTGAGAGGTCATGTGTGTGAGCCCTGGGCAAAGCTGACTTGATTTACTGTCAGTGTTTCAGGGAAAAGGATATGTCCTCTGAGATCCTCTGAGGGAGATACATGAGAATCACTGGGACTCGCTGGGCAGCCAGGCTGATCAAGAAACAGCAGCTCCACATTCAATGAGAGACTCTGTCTCAAGGAAATGAGGCCAAAGAGTGATAGAGGATGCCTGGTGTTTTCTGAGGATATATTTTTTAAATTCCGACCTGAAGTTTGAGTAGGACATACAGAAAAGGAGAAAGATGCTAAAGACAGGCATTCTAGTATGAGCACAAGTCCTGGGGTTGCTGGATTATTCAGGGATAATGGAGGCAGGGGATTTCATTACAATAGAGAACAGCATGACTACAGTTTGAAAAGCAAGGGTCAATGAGCTACAAAGGCTGGCAGAAGCCACATGCCTTGTAGACCACATTAAAAATTACAGTCTATGCTTACAATGCAACCTTCCAGACACAAACTGGCCTGGATACCCATGACCTTGCAGTACCTGGTACTACCTACACAAGACCCTCATAATAGGAGGAAAACATAATGACATCAAAATAAAAGAGAGAGTAATTTAGACAGGGAGTGGATATGATAGAGGGTTGATATGTGAAGGGGACAGTTGGGGAGGAGAGGGAATTACCATAGTTTACTGTCTATAATTATGCAAGTTATCAATTTTAAAAAAACTTTAACAAATACAGTCTAGGGGCAGAGATTGCTCAGTGGTTCAAGACACTTGACACTTCTTAGTAAGGTATGGCAGCCTAGGTTTGATTCCCCAGTGTGCACATATAGCCAGATGCAAGAGTGGAGTGTGCATCTGGAGTTTAGTTGTGGTAGCAAGAGGCCCTAGTGTTCCTCTTTCTTTCTTTCTTTGTACTTTATGTCTCTCCTTCCTGAAAAATAAATATTGTTTAAAACTAATTACAGTCTATATTTCAAATGGAACAGCAACCTAATAAAAGGCTTTATAAATGGGATTGGAATAGGAAATGCACATCGTGTAAAAATTACTCAGGTTGTAGAACAGAGAATGAAATGAAGAGGAATAAGAGTAAAAGCTGAAAAGATAGACTAAAGCAGGTGAGGTAATGGAACTCAGAGGCTATAAAATGGTAGCTGGAATGGGTAAATATGGTAGAGATGGAAGACTAGAGACACCTTGGGATATATTTTAGAAATGGTCTCTGTAAGACTTGATATTTGATGGAAGAAAACTACCAAGGGCAAAGGAGTGAGAAGAAAGAAGTATGACCCTGAGGCCTTCAGCTTAGAAACTCCATAGGTAGTGGGGAAAGAGATTGGGTGGTGGGTTTTAAACTTCAGCTGAAGGCTTGTTAGTAAGGTTCTTAGAAACAGGGTATCTTAGTTTTCTCTTGTTATAACTGAAGACCATAGACTGGGTAAATTATAAAGAACAGAAGTTTGTTAGATTCATTGTTCTGGGTGCTAGAATGGGCACTGATGCCTGCCAAGAATCTGACAAGGGTTTTACTGCTAGGTCCTGGCAGGGCAGAGGCCATCACATGGCAAGACAGGGCAAGTAAGCCATAGGGAGTTGCTTATACCACAGACATATCCAAGATAACTCACTAATCCATAAATCTATTCATTAGAATAGAGCCCTCAGGACGAAGTCACTTCACCTCCAAATATCAATAACCTGTGTCTTTCAGGGTTAAGTTTCCAATGCATGAATTCAAGAGCCAAATACACAAACCGCAGTGGGTACCAGTAGTGAGTAATTAGACAGATAAATCTGGAGCTCAGAGTTTTCTGGGCTAGAAATAGAAACCTGAGTCATTATTGTATAGAGTGTATAGTCAAGGGACTTTCAACAGGAACCCTCAGGAAGAAGTCTGTGAGAAGAACTGGGGACCCCAAAGGAAAGGAAACAACAAGAAAGACAGAAGGGAATAGACTTTATGATGGCACTGTACCTGTGAGCTTCAGAGAGAAGGAGGAGCTATGTTGAAGGTCAGTGATGGACAGAGTTGAACATATTGGCAGTACTAGGATCAAACCCAGGGCTTCACCCATGACAGAAAATCAATCTACCCCTACACCACATGTCTAGGCCACACGGCTGGTGTGTGTGTGTGTGTGTGTGTGTGTTTATGTTTGCATACCTAAGGTGTATACATGTGTTTGTAGATATGTACACGCTCATGGAGAGATCAGAGAAGCATATTGGAGAGCCTCTTCTGTCACTCTTCTGCTTTATTTCCTTGAGACAGTCTCTCTTAACCTGGAACTGTTGTCCTTTAGTCAGATTGGCTGTCCATCAAGCTCTAGTCATTCTTGTGCCCCTGCCCTGCTCAGAGCTGGGATGATAAGTATACATGGCCATGTCCAACATGTTTGTGGGTCTAGGGATCTAAGCCGGGTCTCTGTGCTCACACAGGTAAGTGCACTTACCCACTGAGCCACTGCTTCAGCCGGTGAGTCTTAAATTCCCCTATTACTTCAAGCTTATATCCAAACACACCAAGATACATAGATGTCTATGCTAAAATCTCCATCTGGATAAACTCTAGCCAGATAAAACCTGGGTATGCTGAACAACTTCCCAAGAAGATCACACTCCACCCTGTCCTTGCCTGGCTCTGCACTGCCTCTTCCGGGAAGGAAGTCCAGAACAATGCAGTCAGGCACTGTCTCCCACACCTGGGCACTGCCCTGAGGGCCAGGCCATGGAGTGGTGACAGAAATAGCCACATAGATAATCGGATCTCTACAGTTCCAGAACTGAAGAGAACACTGGGTATTGATTAAATTTTCATACTTCCATCACAGATTTTTTTTTTTCTTTTGCCCTTTCTCTTTTTATTTCTGTCTCAACATAAAAGACACTCAGTTCTTACTGTGATTGTGCATGTGTTTTGGGTTCAGGCTTCTATATAGTTCTGGACCTAGCTGGAGCTTACGAGGAAATCACCTAAGAGATGAAGCCTAGACAGGGCTTCCACCCCCTCTGTACTGTCCCTGGCCTCCATGTGGTTCCCCCACCTCCCCAATCTGCCTTTTGTGCCCCTTCTGCCCCCTTCTTGGCCAGCTGCCATCCTGTCCCAGCACTCTCCTGCTGGTTCTCATGTCTTTCTTGCTGTTTGTCCTCACTTGCCTCCAGAGAGAAATACATGCAAGTCTGAACATGCATGCACAGTGGAAATTACTTTTCTATCTGTCCTTTTCCTCCCTTATCTCTGTCCTCAAAGGGGAGCTGTCAACTAGAGAGGCTGGCTTTCAAGGAGAAGACAAATAAGTGCCCATTCTCCCTCCTCGCTCAGAATGACAAGTGAAGCCTTTCTTGTCTCTCCCATAGCAGGAGGGCTTAGGGTCAGGGCTTTCCCTTGTTCTACAAATTGGACTTGAATAGGGGTAAGGTTCAATTTGACCTCCACAGAGAAACTCTGTGCCAGGTTGAGAATGATATCTCAGGGCAAGGGCCCCACCGTGAAGAGATTGGAATGGCTTCCTTGCCTCCCTCCAACCAGGGTGCAGGACCAGATGCAGGTGGACACTTAAAGAAGAGCAAGGTATGCGGTAAACACAGTTCTCCCTTGGTCCCACAGTAACTGTGACAGGTGACCCAATTTCATGTCAAATGACTTGGCATCCATTCACCCTTGTCAATAGAATGTGGCACGAAAAGCCTAAATTACATACAGAGTGAGGCCTGGCACTGTGTAGAGAACTGAACTGACGTACAACATTGCCTTGAGGGCCTGGTCCAACTGTACCATCTCCACCCACTTCCCAATCTGATACCAGGGGAAGTGCAGACAAACCTGGCCAACATTCTCACACAATTTTATCCCTTTCCCTAAAGAACAATGTCTCATCTGAGAAGTTCCACGCTGCACATTGAATGCAGATGTCTGGACTAGAGGCTAAGAGTCCTAATTGTTTCTCCCAAAAGGAAGGCTTACAGAGGTAGGGAGTATTCCCCAAGGGGCCCACTCCATGGTGGTATGTTGGATAGTAAGGTGGAATTACTTGGGCACAACCTCTAAAGGAAGAAAATTTGAAGAGTGAACACTCAGGTACCATTTGCAGAAGTCATAAGGGCCTTCTTTGACAGTTAGGATGGGTCAAGCAAACACAAGAAGCCTGACCTTTCTCTTTAAACCACAGCTTCTAGAATGAAAACAGCCTGCCTGCTCTGTTACCCTCAGATGAGAACAATTTATCCGTCTGAGGCAATCCCCCAGTTTCACTTCTGCTCAGTGTTGCCTGTCTGCTACCATCACTCCTCCACTGGAGTTGCAGTCTACAGTCCACAAGGAGGGCTACAGCAAACCTGTTCTCTCTTGCCTTGGCACCTTCTGGTGAGCCAGACACAGGAGATTGGCAGGAAAAGGCAAGGATAGGGGATGGCAGTAAACAGGCTCCTTTAATACCTATAGCTCAGTCCTGAGCAATCATGAATTCTTCAGTATGGAAGATCAAAGGTGAGAAATGCTTAATGATAATGACCAGTCTCCATGTGTCTCAAACCCTTAGGACTTTCATCAAAAAGACAGCCTTATGGGCTGGAGAGATGGCTTAGTGGTTTAGGTGCATGCCTGCGAAGCCTGAGGACCCAGGTTCAATTCTCCAGGCCCCACATAAGCCAGATGCACAAGGGGGCGTATGCATCTGGAGTTCGTTTACAGTGGCTGGAGGCCCTGGCATGCCCATTCTCACTCTGTCTCTCTCCTCTCTCTCTGTCTGTCTCCAATAAAAAAAAGACAACCTTACTTTAGCATTCTCTCTTATGGGAAGAACGAGTCGTAAGTGAAGTGGATAGCAAGGTGCAGCAGTCGGGGCTTGTTCTCCCCTAGAAATACTAATTACAGTGTCCTCACATGCATGCCTCATAAAAAGTCAGTTTTCATGCACAGCTAGCCCCACAAATCAAAATGTAACACATAGGCATGTGAAATAACTTCTAAATCCCCCCTAAAGCTCTGATAATGACACTTGTTTTGAGATAATAATAGCACCATAATAAAAAGCACAGACTCTGAAAGCAAACTGCCTTGGCTTTTCGACTATAAAAAGGGAATGCAATTATCCAATTCCAAGTGTGGTTGGGAAGACTGTAGTGGTTACCTTCTTGTCACTGGGACAAAACACCCAACCAAAAGCCACTGATGAGAGGAAAGGGTTTATTTCAGCTTGCAGCCTCAAGGGGGAGTTTCATCATAGCATGGCAGAGCAGAGGCTGGGCATCACATCTTGTCACATCAGCTTGGGGGCAGCATCAAGAGTGAGCTTGTGGGCTGGGGAGATGGCTTAGCAGTTAAAGGCACTTGCTTGCAAACCCTGACTGCCTGGAGTCAATTCCCCAGTAGCCATTTAAAGTCAGTTGACAGAGTGGCACATGAATCTGGAGTTTGCAGCAGCAAGATGCTCTGGCACTCCAATTCATTCTCATATTTTCTCTCTCTCTCTCTCTTTTTCTTTCTCTGTTCCTCCTTCCCACCTTCCTTCCCCTTTTTCCTTACAAATAAATACGTAAAAATATTTTTATAAAGAGTGGGCTGGAGAAATTCCTTAGTGGTTAAAACACTTGCCTGCAAAGCCAAAGGGCCCAGGTTTGATTCCCCAGGACACAGATGCACAAGGTGGTGCATGCGTCTGGAGTTCATTTGCAGTGGCTAGAGGCCCTGGAACACCCATTCTCTCTCTCTCTCTCTCTCTCTCTCTCTCTCTCTCTCTCTCTCTCTCTGTCTCTCTCTCTCTTTCAAATAAATAAATTAAATTAAATATTTTAAAAATGAATTAAAACAAGTGAGCATGCTAGTGAACACCCAGAAGGCCTGGTTTAATAAACTTCAAGGTCCACCTCCAGTGGCACATCTGCCAAAGGCTCCATCAGTTACAGATTGAGTATGAGGTGTAATCACAAACACATGAAGCTACAGAGGACATATCTCATATCCACACCACCACAGAAACTGAGTGGGCTTATGCCTAGTGAGTGCTTAGTATGTCATATATGGAAGCGACAGCCATTATTCCTCACATTAGTCATTTTGTCATGTGGAATATTCCCAAAGATAGAAGTAAAAAGCCTATTGCCTGGCTTTAAGTTCATTCACAGATTCAAACTCTACATAGAGGCTTTTGAATCTTGCTCTAGCACCAGCACCAAGTCTGGACAAAGGCTCATGAGGGTTCTCTTGGGATTCCTTATTCCCTCATTCATCACTCAGTTAAGGACCCCACAGTTACTTTCATGCATTAACTTGGGCCTTATGGATGTTCAACAAATGATCATTGCTTTTGCTATTATGACTTCAATAAGGCCCTTTTGTGGCTTCATCTAATCCCAAACCTAAGGTGGTAAGTTTGGCTAATGATATTAAAGACACCCTGTTGGATGGCCCAGCTGGCTTCCCACTTGAGAATTATGTTCTGAGAGCACAGACTCATCCCTAATGACCTCTAAGCATCTCATAAATGTACCTCACTGGTCACCAGAGGGCCTGGTGCAAAGGACAGAGAAGTAAAAAGAGCTGACAGATCCACCCCAACCCATGAACTCCTATTCTGTCATTTATTAACTCAGCAAATACTTTGTTTAATTAATTAAATTATTTGCAAGCAAAGAGATAAAGAGATAGAGAGAGAATGGGTTGCCAGGGCCTCTAGTTGCTGCAAATCAACTCCAGACACATGTGCCACTTTATACATCTGGCTTTATGTGGGTACTAGGGAATTGAACCCAGGTTGTTAGACTTTGTAAGCAGATGCCTTAACTATTGAACAATCTCTCCTCTCCAGCCCAACTCAGCAAATATTTTCTAAGTGTTTCATCTTGTGTCAGATACTGCTGTGAGCAGTAACTATTTGCAACTGTGTAAAGCAAGAGCCCTGATCTCATGAGGCTTACATGCATGTGGGATTGGCCCCTAGGTAAAATTAAAGGGTAAAATACACATTGACATAGATGGTAGAAGGGTTCTGGAATGAAAAAACAAACAAACAAAATCAGAAACCTAGGAAGAAGGAGGTTCTGTTTAAATAGACAGTGGTCATGAAAGAGTTACTGAGTAAAGACCTGTACAGGGAGAGAATGAGCCTACTCCAATGGCTAAGGCAGAACAACCCAGAAATATGGATGGTGTAGGGCTCCACAACCCAGGCAATCCTCATGAGTCCTTTGCTGTAACTAGGCCATGGTGACTGAAACAGGTAAAAGAAATGGGAGAAGATGGGAGAGCAGATATTGTGGAGTCCTGTGGACAATTGTAAGAGTTCTGGCTCTTATTCAGTGGGAAGAGCTACCACCAGAGAGTTCAATGCAGAAGAGTGGCATGGTTTGATTTACCCTCACCAAGATCCGCAGGGCAGTCTGAAGTAAAGAGAAGTATATATCAAGGAAACACTGCATTAACTCTGGTGAGAGATAGTTGTGGCTTGAACCATTCTAGATAAATATTGAATGTAGGATCCACAGGAATTCCTGATAGATGCGATGTGGAGTGTAAGACAAAAAGAGAAGACTGCAGTCATTTCAAGACTAAATAGCTACGGTGTCTAGAAGAGATGTTACAGGAAGGTATAGTGATGAAGAGGCTCTGGATGTCACATCTGGAAACAAAATGAGGGCCAGGGGAAAAGGATGATGAAAGGAAGTATGGGAAGATGTATGGTTGAAAAGACAGTGCTGTGAGCGCTTAGTATCTTGCTCAGCACATATGGGGCCCTCAGTGGACGTTTGGTGAATTAAACAGAGTACTGTTACTTTAAACAAAAAAAGCAAGCTTTAAAACTATCATCTTGAGGGAGAGTATAATTTTTACAGTGCACAAAAAGAACCAAGACCAAGCAGACTCAGACTCTCCCTCCACATCGGCATCTCTCTGTCTACAGTATATGCAGCTAACTCATAGGATGGCAAATTAGTCTCTTGCCCATTCAAAAAACTGATCCTACAGTATGTTATTATCCAGATAACTTCCTATGAGGTGCATCAGTGCTAAATTTCCAGAAGAAATAGCACCCAGGGGCAAAAAAAAAAAAAAAAAACCTTGAGTTCTCAGGTCCTTAGCAACAGGCCTTGCAGCAGTGCCAATACACTGCAGTAGTTAGTTGCTGTCAGATCTCAATCACTGGTCCTCCTTTCTATCCCTGCCTTCTCTCTAAGGGCCATCAGCCAATCCCATGACTCTAATCAGCAGAGGATCCTCATAGAGATCCCTCCATTTACCCATTATGACATCTCTAACTTGGATATCTACTAGATGTCAGTGAACTTTCTCAGCACCCTGTCCCATTTCTCAGACCCCTCAGTAAATGGCGCATCATTACCTCCTTCCTTCTATCTAACCTTATATCATTTAGCAAGTCCTACCCTCTCCATGTTCTACAGAGATTCTATGTATTGCTACTCAACTCCTGCACCTGCACAACCATCCTAGACCGCATTACCATTGTTTGCTGCATACTTCTTCTTTTTTTAAAATTTTTGTTCATTTTTATTTATTTATTTGAGAGTGAAAGAGAGAGAGAGAGGCAGATAGAGAGAGCACGCCAGGGCTTCCAGCCACTGCAAACGAACTCCAGATGTGTGTGCCCCCTTGTGCATCTGGCTAACATGGGTCCTGGGGAATCGAGCCTTGAACCAGGGTCCTTAGGCTTCACAGGCAAGTGCTTAACCGCTAAGCCATCTCTCCAGCCCGTGCATACCTCTTCTTGTGTCCCACTGTGATCAGTTCTCCATGTGGCAGACAAGGTGATTTTTCAGCATATATCAGATTTTGTAAGCAAATGTCTTTAAACATCTCCTCCACCCCAACATATATCATATTTTATAATTCCTCTGCTCAAAGACTTCCCACCACACTCAGAAGTCCAAACTCTTAATCACAGTCTACAAAGCCCAGCTTGATATCTCACTCTCCTTCCCTGACCCTTCTGGTCTCTTGGAGTGATCCAGCCTCCTTGCCCTTATAACTGGTCCCCTGAACCAGTCAAACAATCACTCTGGGTTCCTGTACTTGATGGCCCTCCACTGGGAATGCCCTTACCCAAGACTTCCCACTGCATATAGATTTCTTTTCAGCATCACCTTCTTTCTAGACCACCACATCTGAACCTTAATAGTTTATTGCTTCCTTTGCTTTCTTAGTTTTTATGTGATGTATTAGTATCAGATATTACTTATTTTTAAGTTGGTTAGTAGCTTTCCCCACTCAAGAATATGAGTGCCAGCAGAACAGGAATTTTGGTTGCTCATCGCTATATCTTTAGCTCCTAGTATAATGCTGAGCCATGCGAGGGGCACAACAACTGTTTCCCAAGATTAAAAAAAAACATGTAATTGAAAAATACAAACAAATATGACCCATTTAACGTAAGGTTTGCATCCTCACCAATCACAAGAAAGCTCCTTGCTGATGGCTTGATCCTATGTCACCCACTAGTTTATTACTTCATCCATCTAGTAATTGACTAGATGCTCACTGAGCATCTACCATGTACTAGACAACATGAGTGTTTCTGTGGACAGTCACAACATAATAGACATCCTGCTCCAATGGAATTTACAGTGTAGTTAACAGCAGAAATGTAATGAGCACAAAGGCAAAAGGTGATAATGCTTGAAGGAAAATACAGAGGTATGATAAGGAATTACACCAAGAGCACTCAGTTTAGATTGAGAATCAGAAGAAGGCTAAAGAAGTAGCAATTAAGCTGACACTTGAAGGATTAGTAGAGTTTGTTTACAAATTGGTGGGAGGGATGGTGTTATTACAGACAGGAAGTGGGGGTGAACCTAGAAGTTTACAGGTCATGACAGTGGCAGAAGAAGGGGAAAGAGATATGGGTCATGAAGTAAGAGGGAAGAGCAGGCCAGGGACAGGTTGTTTAAGGCTCCCTGAGCCTCAGTAAAAGATAACAAGAAATAAGGAAAAGATGGTAACTGAAGCTCTGGCAAGAGCAACATACTCCATTTCTTCTCTCAAATAATCCTTTGCTCACTATTGAACTGACTCTACCTGCAAACATCACAGTGACTCCAGGTCCCATGGAGGCTGTAAGTGCCTCTGAGAGGCAGGTAAGTCTCAGAAAATAGATGGGTTGCCACTACTGTTCAGAATATGTAAACTCTTCCAAATTAGAACAAGAATTGAATTAAACCAAGAGAAGAAGAAGAGATGATTAGGGCCCTAGGATATTCCTTCTTTCGGTGGGGGGAGCAGTATGGAGAAGAGATTCTGCGCTACCTTCAGCTCTATCTACTTACCACTCCTGCATATCCTCCTCCCTCCCTCTTGGACACCCAGGCCCCTACCCCAAATCACAGCTCTCCCTCAGGACATAGGTGCTACCAACTCATCCTCCCAGCTTGTATCAAAGTTGTAAACTTTCTTTCCCTATTGCTATCTTCATTCTTTCTACTTCATATTGCTCCGTGCTGTGAATTATATATAGTACTTCTGGTCCTCAAGAAAGACCCTTTATCAAATCTGTACAAAAGAGAATTGATGAGTAATTTGAGTCAACCAAGAGTATCTCAAAATGACAAAGAGCCTACAAAGAATTTGAACATAAACACACACACACACACACACACACACACACACACAGAGAGAGAGAGAGAGAGAGAGAGAGAGAGAAATATAGAGAGAGAGGCATGAACAGGAACTTTTCCTTGGAGGCAAGACCTCCTGAAAGTTTATTTGGATAGAATGATGATATACTCAGAGGACAATCTTCTTCCTTCATCTTCCTTCTGTCAGACTGTGTGAGGTCAGCACGGGTAGTGGCGTAACTATGATGGGTAGGAAATTAAGCGGGGAGCCTCCCCTCCATAAAGAGCAAATCACCACAGGTTCTTTTCAGTGTGCAAGGCTAGGGCATGCCTTGTGCTTCTGGGTTTGTTAGTTTGGCTTGTATACATTTCAGATAAGGAATAGACATAGGAAACTATTTCCCAAGACCAGGAGCTAGAGCCAGAGAGAGTCTTCAGGATTCTTATGTAAAGGGAATCCATGTCTACAGGCCACAGTACACCCATGTTCTACACTCCTAAAGGGAGGACAACACACTACAATGTGTGAATTCCTTTGCTCACTCTGCCATCTTCCTCTCCCTTCACTGCCTACTTTTCCACTTGCTAAAGGCGCCTAAGATTCCAGCTTAAACAACCTGCTTTGTAGCTTCATTAGCTCTAAATGGAAGTTTTAAGACAAATGTAATAAATAACCTGAATAGGCCTGCACCCCTCTCTCCCTCTGCCACATACTGACACACACAGAGACCAAACAGTGACAGTTATGGTCTGTGGTAAATGTCAGGCATGCTCACAGTTACAGCTGTGGGGAGAAGTAAGGATGGTAGGCTAGGGGCATATCCTCTGGTGGACCTAGGTCCTATACAATATATCAAGACTTCTGGCTCTACAGGCAGAATTTGAGGTGGCAGGAGCCATTGATCCCCACCTCATGGTGACCTAGTTAGCCATGGGTGCCTCTGTGCTGTTTTGTTTTTCAGCAACTTAGTCCTGTGGCATGCTCCCTATGGGCTGTCATATCACTCCCGTGCCACCTACCAAGGAAAAAGAACCTATCACTAAGAGAAGAGAGTGGGAGCAAGAGGCCTGACTGGAAACACTGGGAGAATGGGAAGATGCAACAGCCTAAATAACTCTACTGGCTCACGTTTGGAGGGTGCGTGCTTCTAGGAACTTAGCCATGTGCATGTGTGTGGTGTAGCCCCTCGGGTGTATGCATGTATGTCTGCTGCCTTTTGGATCTGCCTTTGCTTCCCATATTGTCAAAGTAGCTAGTGGCTTTCATTAAGTAGCATCTGAGAGGGATATCTGAGAGGGATGTCCTCCGAGTCAAGGGAGGCATATAATGATCATTCAGATTGGATGGAGTCCCCTGAGAAAGGACTTGAGCTCCACACTCCCTTTCGTCTCTGCTTCACCTAGAAATCTTCTTATTTTATATAAACTATTCTGGCATGGGCTTTGTTTTGCATCATGAAGGAAGAGCTGAAAAAAGGTCACGATAAAATGAGGTTCGTGCACAAAGAGAATGATCTTGGTAATATTTTGAATATGTTTTTAATCATGTTCCCCCAGGGGCTCTATTGACCATATATGTCAAAACATGTTGAAAGATGATGTGGGAAGAATTCACATTGTAAATCTCAATAATAGAAATCCACCTAGCATGAATGTTCATAACCTCCAGGCATTTTCATAATACCTTAAATATAGCAAGTTTCATCCTGGTGCATAAAGAACTCTTATATGTGCACTCTTATTTAATTCTTACAGACAGTGTGAACAAAGTACTGAATTTGTGTTCCAAATTAACAGGCAAGGAAATGAGACTCAGAGGCCAAGTGACTAGCCTAAAGCCATTTCAGGGACAAGAGTGGATAAGAAACAAAATGTGGGCTCAGAACCAGGTGTTCTGAGTGTAATACAATACCTAACACTACCTTATTCCTTACTAAATCCACTACAGCAGCCTAATTGGCTTCAAGTCTACTTATTTAGACATATAAGTGACTATTAATTCCTCTTAAAATTAGCATTAAAATCTTCAATGTCATTAGAAAGGAAAGGAAAACTCAAACATCAACCTGCTAATGGTAATATTATTCAGTCATAACTGCTGTATTTATATCAATATAATTACATTAATGGATGATGTTGATCTATCATAAGGAGAATATCTATGTTAGCAAAGATTTAATTTTAGTTTCCAAAGATCATAGAATTGTCACAAAACAAAAACAAAAGAATTTGGGCTTTCCATGAGGTTAGCTTTATATTGTGCCAAGACAGAGCATCAACATTTAAAACTTTTAAATTCAATTTCAAGTTGAATGAATGCAATTTTTGAAATACATATAGTGCCATTCTTGTCTCGGTATTGCATACTGGGACAGAGCTCACCCCATGTTAACCCCAACCAACTCCAGGAGCATTACTGATGGTAAATGGGGGTTTGTCTCAACAACCTGCAGATTATGAGAAGTCCTGAGGCATCCTGGAATATGGAAAGAGCTGCAACATCAGCATTTCCCCAATTATTCAGAGGTTATGCAAGTTGGCAAGCATTGGTCAGAGCTTTAAAGATATATTAAAAAGCCATTTTTGCACCAGATATGTGTGTTTTTCAAATTGTACATAATATAAACAACCACATTTCTAACAAAAGCACAAGGCAAAAGATCACTCAGTACACAGAAGAGACTAGAGCAAGCAGATGCTAAGGAACTGAAAATATGGGGGCAGAATTTGTCTTCCATGCCCCTAAGCAACCAGACACCCTTCCTGAATAAGGGAAAAAATATGTTCACTCAGCAAAATTGAGTTTCTAAATACACAGCTCATGTAAGCAAAAATTCATAAGCAGAGCATTATTCACACAGTGAGATGAATGTATTTTCAAAAACACATTCATATGGTTTATCTCGTGGAATTGCTGTAAGACTCCTTTGAGGTAGGACCAACAGGCATATAACTCCATATTACTGATGAAAGTCTATGCACATCTGTTTGGTCATCTATTCAATAACTAAAGGACAGTATTTGGCCTGCAATTGTGAGTTCATGGCAGGAGGGTAGCCAGAGGCTGTCCCCACCCTCAATGCACGCACCATGTCCCAAGCTGATCCAAGTTAAAACATGGAACTTGTAAAAAGTACAAATATATATGGATGAGTATGTGTGTGTGTGTGCGTGTGCAAAAGAGTGGGGAGGGAGGAAGGATGAGGATGGGAAGGAGAGGAAGAGAGAGACAGAGACACAGAGGGAGGGAGTGATCTTAGAGATCTTCCATTTACAGGCTGCTTCTTCCTCCTGCTCCAAAGGCCTCCTTGCTTGCCCAGCTAGGAGTCTGTTTAGGAGCATTTCAGAGGCAGGTTCCAAGCCAAGGAGGCCAACTGTTTCACAGAAATAAGCTGTGTGAATAACCCTCAGTAAACATTGAAACAAATTACCTTTTCCCTGGCCTTTTTATTTTTTCTTCTTCTACTAACCACAGAAGTGAGAGCGCTGAGCTAGTATGAAAAGGGAAAAGGACAGACTGCAGTGGTGTGGCAACTGCCCACTGTCAAATACTAACAGGTCCCTCCTGGCAGAGCTCATCCACCTGAAGACAGCCATGCTGTGTGTTCTGGAAGTCTGGGCCACTGGGGAGCCAGAGCGTCACTGATGGGTTCACAGAACTACTCTAAAATGGATCCAGCAATGGATATTTACCACTTACCTATGTCTAGGTTCATGTCATTGATGCTGGGAGGCAAAGCAACACTAAGATAGAGAAAAGGGACATGGAGATCCAATTAAAACAGGGGAAATTAGGTGTCAGCTATGGGCCAGTGACATTTAGCTCTGAGGGAGGGAGCTCAGAAGAAAGGTCTTCCTTCTGGAGAATGCTCTGTGGGAAGAGGTGCACCAGGATTTTGTAAAGAATAGTGATCCCCGATGATGCAAAGAGAAAGGACTCAAGGCTAGCAAAGTTGCAAAGAGTAGGTGCATGGTGGCTAGACCGAAAGATGGGAACAGTCTGTGAGGAGCAGGAAATTCATACACAAATATGTCTTGCTTATCTACCATGGTGCTATGTGCCAGGGAGGTGCAAAAGACTTCATCCATATTATCTCACTTAATTATCATTACAACTTTATGGGTTATCATAATAATTCTCACTTCACCAATAAGGAAACAAAAGCACAGTGCTGAAAACATGGCCCAAGTCACACAGGTAGTAAAGGTGGCATCAGGACCCTTAACACTATATTATCCCACCGTGAGTACCAGAAATGTTTATTTTTTTAAACAAGCTCATTATCATAATTTTAATACATAAAAGTTATACGAGGAGACATCTTTGGGCATCAATGTATGTTATACATTTCACAATGTATATTCATAATGTAAAATATTTATTTAATATTGAAAATCTGAGGTTGTTTCTGGGAAGATAAAAATGTGAAGCAAGGTGATATATGACTGTGACAATCTTGAGTCAGCTTTGGCATTCAGTTGGTTTCTTTATTTTATTTTAGTTTTGCAGTATTGAGAAAATCTTGAATCATCCAGAAAAGTAATGGTGTATGCACTCATATTACTTGATGTAGGCAAACAAGCTTGGGCCAGAATTTTTAGAAAGATTACCCAGCACAGAAATGAGCACTTCCTAATCAATAGCATAGCTACCCAAAGTTCAAATAAATGCAGAGATGGCAGAGAAAGCTTTGTTCCAACGTCTGCACAGAAACAAATTAAGCCAGCTCACCACAGGTCACCACCAAATATGAGAATGTGGTCTCTAATATGTTGACTACACACAGATTTTTATTTTTTTCCCCTCAGTTTTGTATTTACTTAATTCTATACTATCTGTCTTCATGGTTGAAGGTTTTAGAACTCAGAATACATGAAGACATAACATGTAGAATGGAACAGCCTCTCCTCCCTAAAATAATTATATGGATCTCAGCAGGTAAGGGCTAATCCAAGGCAAGGGCTAGTGGTCTAGGGATGGATGAATGTGAGAGGAAGAGGAGCAGCGAGAGGAGGCACTCCAGAGCATGGCAATGCAAATGGTCCTCTCTGACCATCGGAGGCTGCTAAGTTGGGTCAGGACCACTCCTGAGTGAGGAAGACTTCACCCTCATTGAAGGAAGACAGGGTCATGTCTCAGTCTGCCTTTCCCAAGTAGACAGGACCCAGGAATGGCTGAAGGAGCAGAAAGTCAGAAGGCATCACAGCTCCCCTGAGGCCAGGTTTAGCACTGCAGCTTCTTTATTTTCCCTCCAGTGTTGCGATTTCCCAGAACATCAGACATACCCCAGAGCAGATGTACCTGAGTGAAGAGGCTCCAGCCCAGCCCCTCCCTTTGGAAGGCCTGGAGTGGAATCAAAAGCATGAGCATAGGACAACAGGAGTGTCAGGTGGAACTGCAGCCCTGGGAAAAGGCTGATGTCTAATTGCAATCTGGGAACTGTGAGGAGGCTAAAATAGGCAATTTCCACATATTGCCTTTAAGAGATGAGAAATAGGGAGTCAAGGAGACAGTAGTTGACAGAAAATACTCCTAACTCTTTTCCATACCACCACCATCCTTTTAGTCAGTTTCTGAGTCATGTACCTTAAAAACAAGTACAAATATAAAATAGCACCTCAGTGCACACCATATAAATTATGTCCCTGGTTCAATGTCAGAAGCCCTGCCATCTTTGTCCAACACCCTTTCCCAGCACCTGCAATTCACTATCATCAGCTGCCTTTGTCCTTTGAACCCCCCACAACTATGCTAAGTCTACAAGGCTCCCCAAAAGCTTCCTTTACATTTAATCATGCCCCTTGGTCCTCTCGGCGAGCTCTCATTATGTACCTCCCAGCTATGTAAGGCATTTCATTGGTCCTGTGGTTACAAGAATATGCATACAGCCCTTCACATGATTTGCCATCCCTTATAGACTCAAGTTGATAAATTAACTACTTCCTAGCACCTGCTGTGTGTCAATCACTTTGTGTTAAACAGTGAATAAAGCATAACCTCATGGAAATCCATCTGGTAGGAGACACAGACTAGAGGTGGAACATACCTTTTTCTTCAGTATTCTCCCACTTGGCCAGTCATCTCCACTTCCTGGTACCTGGCAATTATAGCCACGTGGACTAGCGGTCTTCACACTCCACTGCAGGGCATCAGAAGCCTGAGGAAGCTTGTTAAAAATAGACTCCTTCATTCTACTTTCTCAGATGATGTTGCATTAGATTGGGGCAGGACCCAGGAATCTGCAATTATAGCCACCCCTCCCTGGATGATTCTAAGATGGAGCTCAGTAGGAGGGACCCTGGAGTCATTGCTCAATATCTTTTTCCAGTGAAATAATTAACTGAAGAAAAATTGAGACCTCTTGGCTTTCCCAGTGGACCAAGAACTATCACTATGCCATCCCTGCCTGGCCGAGATGCTATAAGCATTTGGGATCCAGAGGAATCTAGTGAAAGGTATTTGAAACAACTGTTGAGTCACTGAACACCACCTCCAGTTAATTTCTGTCCCTGAGGCCAGGGGAACAGAACACCTAAGGTCTAGTATTGCCTCAGAACAGAGAGATCATAGCCTATAGCTGTGCGACACATCAGGTGCAGGAAGCATGGATTAGAAATTAAACTGTGTATTAGAGTGAGCTAAAAGCAAGCAAAGGAACCCCAAGCCAGCCTAATGGTCCTCTGCAGACAAAAGACTGGGAGTTCAGCCCTGGTGCATGGTGTGAAGTTCGGGCACTAGATCAGGAGGCAAGCAATGCATTTGGAACGCATCCCAAACCATGATGGCATCTCAGGTTACACAAAGGATTAAGAAACCAAGGTGGCTGTGCAAAGAGTAGAAAAGGTGGAGACAGCAATGGATGGGAATATAAGGAGTGCGAGGAAGAAAGAACACTCAAGTGTCTTGCCACGGAGGAAGCCAAGGAGAAAAGTACTGCAAACTGGTGGCATGGCCAGCCTTCCAGAGAGCACTCATATAATTAACCCAGAAAACAGGCCACTGCTTTGTATTTAAAAAGAGTTAAAATCAGGTTGGGAAGAGGGCTTAGTGGGCAAAATGACAAGTATGAAGGTTTGAGTTTGATCCTCAGGAACCATGTTTGGTTTGGTTTTGCTTTTTTATTTTTATTTTTATTTTTTTGTTTTGTTTTTCAAGGTAGGGTCTCACTCTAGTCTAGGCTGACCTGGAACTCACTATGTAGTCTCAGGCTGACCTCAAACTCATAGTGATCCTACCACCTCTGTCTGCCTAGTGTTGGGATTAAAGGTGTGCACCACCACCCCTGGCAGAAGAGTAGAGAGAATGGGCACACCAGAACCTTTAGCCACTGCAAATGAACTCCAGATGCATGCACCACTTTGTGCATCTAGCTTTATGTGTGTACTGGGGATCAAACCCAGGTCGTTAGGCTTTGCAGGTAAGTGCCTCAATCACTGAGCCATCTCTCCAGCCCTGCTTTGTTTTTTTTTAAATATATTTTATTTATTTTCATTTATTTGAGAGAGACAGAGGCAGAGAGAGAGAGAATGGGTGTGCCAGGGCCTCCAGCCACTGCAAACGAACTCAAGATGCATGAGCCCCCTTATGCATCTGGCTTACATGGGTCCTGGACAGTCGCACTCTTTAGTGCTGGGAAAGTGGAGAGAGTTGAGTCCCTGGTGCTCACTGGACAGCTAGTTTTCCCTACATGGTGATCCCCAGGCCAGTGAGAGACCCTGTCTCATAAAAAGTAGATGGTGCCTGAAGCAAGGTTATCCTCTGGCCTTCACACCTACCATGCACACATGCACTGTGCACATCAAGACACAAATACACACATATGCACACACAAAAAGTACTATGATCAGAAGAAAAACATATAATGCTAGTGAGGAAGATGGCTGGGTCTGAGGGCTTTCACTCCCTAAATGTTCTCTAAGAAAATGGTTGGAATTGAGCTGAAGCAGGACCGGGTACCCTAGCCTTGAGCACAAGGAGGCTCAAAAGATATGTGAACTCAACTAAGCAGTTAAGGTCACAGCCTGTTTGCGCATGCATACCACACCATTCCTTCAACTTGGTTCAGGGAAAGTGCCTAGTTACAAATTACAACACTTGGTTTCAAAACCCATTTGCTGTTTCTGTGCAATGGGACAGGTTTTTTTCACCTGTCTTCACAGACTGCATTTGTCTAACAGATTTGAGCTGCATTTCAAAAAGGGTCATTTTATTCTCCTCTTTGTTCCCAGTCTCTGTCCCTACCTCTTTTCTCCTTAATCAGCCCAAATTCCATTGTCAGGCTACAGGCACACTCTTGGCACTCCCTTATTACCCAGTGCAGTAGTTTGAATACATGTCCCCTAATAGACTCAGGTGTTATTAAAATTGCAGTTTGCAGCTTCTGCCCCTAGCAGGAAGACTACTGCAAAGGGTTGCTTGCGGGGGTGGGGGGACACTTGTCACTCGGGGTGGATCTGAATTCTAGCCTAAGGTGTGCAGAGTGAGCTCTGCCTGGGTTCCCTGCTGTTTGGCTGTTAGTTTTTTGTTTTGTTTTGTTTGGGCTTGTTTTTTTTTTTTTGTTGTTGTTGTTGTTGTTGTTGTTATTTGGGGGGGGGGTTGCTCTTGCTTGTGGTGCTGGTGATTGTTTTTCTTTTCTGCTTGGATTTGGATCTGTGAAAGGGAGCCAGCTTCTTTCGCCATTGTGGAACTTTTCCTGGATCTATAAGCCTGAAATAAATCCCATAAACTGTGTCTGGTTTAGAGGTTCATCCCAACAATGTGGAGCTGGCATCCAGTAAAACTGCTCTGGAAAAAACAAATCTCTTTACCTAAGCAACTTGGGTCTCTCTTGGTTTTCATCACCACTGGATCCAAAGGGATCTACAATGCTGCCCAGAAGTCAAATGCTATTTTCCTACTCAATGTGCTGAGGGAGCACACTTCTAGGAAACTTTCATGCATTCTCCTCAAATTTCCAACATTTTCCTCTTCCTGGCCTCAGCTTCCTATTTGAGACAATAGAAGCAATGGGGAGGGAACTTGTACATTTCTAATGCCACAATTACTGACATACCAGCTTCTACAGCCATTTATTCTGCCTACCCTCCTCTGCTGTGTATAAACCAACAGAGCTCCTGACCTGTGCCTGTGGTCCAGAAACCATGGTCACACACACACACACACACACACACACACACACACACACACACACACCTGCTTGAGAGATAGATAGCATCACCAATTTTCCTCTCTCCTTCATCAGCAGTGATTTTTATCTCGAATGGGTCATTCCTATCAGCATATAAGTGATATCCTTCCATCTTCTCCATTTCTCTACTCTTTTTTTTTTAAATAAGACACTACAAAAATCTGTTCTTTCCATTCCACTCAAACTGATCCTGGCATACGATGGTTAATTTTCAGCCCTTATCATATTTGACTCATTAGCAGCATTTGACATAAATGAGCACAGAATTTTTTGAAAAGATTAAATATGAATGCAAATTTAAAGAGAAACTGTGATTAAAACTTACATAAAGTTAATTCCAAGAAATTATTAGCAAGGTACTACAGGACAAACTTTACTGATTCAGAAGAAAAATCCTCTCTCAGGGAACTGACTTTGCACATCCTTTCCCTCCCCCCTCCTTGAAGCATCTCTTCCATTGACCACAGGACACCTCACTCTCCCACAGCTCCATCTCAGTCTTTTCTGCTGATAACTCTGTGACTCCCTCGCACCTTGCTATTGGAACGCAGCCCTGGAATCTCCTCTCTTCCCTGATCTATATTTATTTCTTTTGTGGCCTCTTCCAGTCTCGCAACTTTACAACCCATACACTGAAATCTCCCGAATGCACATCTCCAGACTAGATTTCTGCCCTGAACCCATTTATTCAACTGCATGCTCTTACTACCACATTAAATAAGCATGGCAGATTTAAGAAGTTCAATTCTTAATCTTCTTAACTCACTTTTCAAACTACAATCTCCCCTAGTTTAATGAATGTCAACTCTTCATTGCTTGCTTTCACTCTCACATCCGGCCAAGGAGAGCATCCCATGAGCTCAATCTTAACCACACAACCTCAACTACCTGCTATTCACCTCTACTGCCACCTCCCTGGCCCAGGCCCCAGCCCCCACCAGGCTGCTGAAGATTGTTGCACTGATCTCCTTCCTACCTCGCCTTCCTGCCTCTAGCCTTGGTCCTTTAGAGTCTGTTCTCCACGAGTCAGCTGCAGTGAACTTTAAAAGGTAACTAGGCCTAGACCATCTCACTGCCCTCCTCCAAACTCTCCAATTGTTTCCCATCTCACTCAGAGTAAAAACCAGTCTTTACAATGCTCACCTGGTCATGTGATTTTACTGCCTGTTCCATGTCCTATCACTCACCACATTCCAGCATTCTGTGTCTATGATCTTAAACATGCACCTGGTACATACCCATTTCAGAATTAAGATCTTTGCTCTGCTGTCCTAGTGATGTGGGACACTCTTGCCATGATAATCAACTTGGCTCCCTCCCTCACTTGCTTCTAGTCTTTGCTCAGATGTTATCCTCTCAGAAAAGGGGAGCTCACTTCACCCTTCCCCACTTAATTTCTCCATAGCATCAATCACCGCCTGATACCTGCTCCATGTTTTCGTGCCTTATCCTCCGTGCACGTTCTTACTAAACTGGAAATTCCATGAAGATATGGGCTTTCCTATGCTTTGTTCTCTATCATATATCCAGCATCTAGAACAGTATTTGGCATATAATAGGCACTTATTAAATATTTGATAAATGAATAATAAGTTCTTGCATGAACCTGTAATTATTTATGCATGTAAGAGTAGGAGAGAAGAGGCTTTACTGTGAGTCTGAAAACAATTTCTCTCTCAACCTCCTATCTTCCCTGCTTGTTTTTTGTCCCGAGGTAGGGTCTCACTCTAGCTCAGGCTGACTATCTTCCCTTCTTGAAGAGCCTGGAAAACAAGGTGCACTGCCAAGCACTTGGAGTAATGATGAGGGAGATATCATAGCTCCTTAGGAAGCACCCACACCTCACCTCTATGCTTTCATGGGAAAGGAAGCAGATTATGCAAGGATGCATTTATACATCCCTCTTTGGATCAGAGAAATCATGGGAATCAGATTCCAAGTTCATCTGCATGACTGAGGCAGACACAGGAATAGGGACATCTAGGTGCCTGATGCAGATATGGAGGCAGAAAGCTTATTTCAGAGCACAGCTGAGACCAGACACAGGTGTCCACAGATGTCAGCCCCAAGGTCAGCCAGTGCACCTCATCATTCCAGCTCCATGAGATGATCACAGGTTCCTACCACTTATTTGTCCAATGAGCTTTGAGTATATTCTGCTAGAACCAGAGCAAGTGGAGGAGGTGACAAGGGAAAACTGAAGCAAAGACAAGTAGACATGTTCCCTAATCTCCCAGACCTCAGAACCCATAGTCTCCTGTGTCGATACCACAACAGCAGAAGAGAATGGCAGGTTTGCATCAACCCTCAGATATACTGTGATTCTTTCAGCATACAAGTGTATTATATACCTGAGCAAAATCTCCATAAGGCACACAGTGGATAGACATCAACAAATATTAACTATGGACAGCTGGGAGAGGGTAACCTAATAAAGGAGAGCCACAGGTACAGTTACTATGGACATCTGGAGAGTAAGGGAGACCTTCGGAAAGCATCCAAACTGCAAGTTGCCCCTTTTTGCTAAAAGCCAGCAACATCTTCAAAGACCCCTGCTACCCCAGCGACTCAGAGCATCCTAGTCAGACGTGACAGATATGTAGGCAAACCATAAAGCCAGACAAACAGCACAGCTCTAGGGATTTCTGCATCTGTGTATGGATCAACAGCGAGTGAGAAGAGAAGTAACTCCAGTTACAGAAACCCAAATGAAGAAAACACTGATCTTTCACACAGCTGAAGTGCAGAAAGGATCTAAGAACCTCTACAACCGAATACCAGTCCTGATATAGGGAAGCAGTGGACAGAATCAGCAAAGTATAATGACAAGGAGGAAAGAAGCACAGATCAAATCAAGAAAAGTCAATTATCTTGGTCACATCCAGCCCCAGTGAAGAGGATTAGAAGTTAATACCCAGCCCCAGTAACATTTGCTGAGTGAGCATCCCTGATCAGACAGGGAACATAATGTGTTAGAAAAGGAACACCTATCAGGTTTACGAGAAATAAAATCAATTAAGTTAGTAAGTGCAAAGGAGAGCCTGAGAGTTGAGGAGACCTTTGGGGCAGACAACTCAAACAGGTAGAGGCAGCCAGCAGTATTCTACTGCTTTGTATTTTCTCCACCACAGGAGGGAGGAGAGCCAAGAATACAGATGGAGTGTGACCAAGCAGCGTTGAAATTTTGGTTGGAGACTAAATTGAACCTGGGCTGCATAGCCTTGACAATCAAACGGGCCCCTCCCTTACAATAAAGCACTCTAATGAGAAAGGCTGAAGAAAAATGAAGCTAATAGTAGCCAGTGGCAGAGTAACACAAGGACTGGGCTGTTGAAAAGGGATGTGGGCTGAGACAAGTGTTTACATGTTATATAAAAAGGTTAAACTGAGCCTGAATGCTTGAGAGCCCTTCTCATACTGCTCTTGGTATAACCGGAGTCATCTGATGCTTCCATATTTATTGCCATCATTCAACAGAAGGGACAATGGACTTGGAAATGGAGGCTGCCTTATTTTAATTCTCTATATGAGGAAATACACCAGCTGGGTGTTTTAGACCATCCCACAATGAGGAATTGTAGAAAGTGAAATTAATAATTATATCTGAGTTTTAATGGTGGTGGTGATTTTTCTATCTGAAACTACGCATTTATGTATATATGTGTGTGTGTGTGTGTGTGTGTGTGTGTGTGTGTGTGTGTGTGTGTGTTCATAGTTAATTCCATGGTGTGTAGTCTAAGTTAAGAATAAATGAGAAAACTCTCTGGTATTATTGACATGTACTACCAGAATCTTAAATTTTTCAGCCAAGATCTAGGCACTTTTTGTCTCCCATTTTGAATGGGCATAAACACACTGAAAGGAATGGTGGGTACATTCATCGACTGTTGTTTTCCTTACTCTCCCCAATCTCCTGTTTTCAATATGAATGGCTAAATTTGGGTACTTAAAAGGCTTCATGATGTAAAGCCACCATAAATAGTCCTATGCCCAGACATCTGCAGAGTCTGCCTCCTTGAGCCCACCCCTGCACTGGCAGGTGACTTAAGTTATGAGGTGTGCTCAAATCTTCTGATGAAACCCTGCCTGGGCCATGTTTCCTACCCCAGGCCCTGACCAACCGGAGTCTAGCTTTTTCTGTCCTCTTCTTCCTATACAATCAGACTTTGCCTGTGTCCACTCACTGAAAAATGGTGCCCCCTTTCATTCTTATTTTTCTTATTCAAGGTGCAGCTGTCCACCTAACTATGACTGTCAACCCTGCCCATGATCTCTGGCTCCATGGTCTGCCCCTGACTCCAGTGCTTTGGTAACTGATGTTCTTTCACAGTGCATATGGGTTCTTTCTGTCCATGAGTAACAAGGTTCTTTTAGGGAACCAACCCTGCCCACTCAACCAGTTTCCCTACTGCCTGAATCCAGGTAACAGGAGTCTTCAGTAAACTGAAGTCAAACGACTAACAGGCTGGACTTCACAGAGGGTATGAATCTGTGACCCTAGAGGCTAATGCAACAAAAAGTTTCAGAGGATCTGGACTTGACCTATTTCCCCCCTGCTTACTTCATGGAGCTAAACTACAGAGAATAGCAAGAACACTTTCATTTTGTGTGACATCTAGCACTACAGTTGACACAACTGGAGATGGGTGGGAATGTGAAGAGATCACCAAGACAGCAGGGATCAAGGCACTTTTTCCTTCCTCTGTTTTCCTGGCACCTGGCACAGAGCTTGATACATAATGTCCATTCAGCAAAGGAATGTGACAAGTGTGAGAGCATGACTGAACTAGTGCAATGCCAAGGAGTGCTTCTGTTCCACAACTGCAGGTTTCCGTGTCACCTGAGCTTCAGTTGGAGGCTCAACAGATCACGCCCAGATCCTCAAAGGTAACACTTCTCCTTCGAGCCTTTCAATGCGCTTATCACATCACTGAGGTGAGTCTTCACATATAACTGAAGTTCATCACTCCCAGGCCCCACAAGTGACACCTGCCACTGCAGGGCCAGTGCTGTAATTTCTTGAGGCACCTGGCTAATCTGAGCAACATGGCCTCCAAACAACCTCCACATCTCCAATGAGGAGTGGCTGCCCTCACCTACCATGCCTCCTGTTGTCATCAGCCCTATGTTGCCACGACAAACATCCAACCAGGCACAGTTTATGGGAGTAGGAGATTTAGTTCAGGCTTATAGATCCAGGGGAAGTTCCACCAATGGCAGAAGAAGCTGCGTACTTCCAAGCAGAGAGAAGCAACTGCAGCAAGCCAGCACCGACAAGCAGCAAGCACGGCGCACCCGAGCTCAAACTGCTCTCCACACATACCCTTGGGCTGGAATTCAGATCCACCCTTGGTGACACCTTAGGGCTGGACTCCAGGGTCCACCCTCCAGTGAAACCTCCTCCAGCCAAATGGCCAGAGACCTAAAGTAAAAGTTTAATTTAATAAAACATATCTGAGTGCATGGGGCCATATATTTACATTATGTCATTCAAGCTACCACACTTCCCTTTCCTCTTTCTTGCTACCTCTCATAGCAGACGAAAATTCTGGAGTGTCCTCCAGGAATTTCTGGGCTAGGCTTGCTAAGCACAGGTTGGTTCTTGATAACTCTGTTGCTATCCTTTTGGAGCTTTAGCGTAACAGTACAGGAATCTTCTGCAAAGCTTGACAGTTCCACCTTGCTCATCCTCTAGGGGAATGGATCCAGGTTAGTACATGCATCTCTTGGTGTCTGCAAAGGACTGGTGCCAGGACCCTTGTGGATACCAAAATCTTGGGGTTCTCAGTTCCTTATATTATTTGCATATACCTTATTTGCATATACCTGTATCCAACCTCCCATATACTTTAAATCACCTATCACTCAGCATACCTCATACAATGTAAATGCTATAGAAACAGCTGCTATACTTTAAAGGGGATGTAATAATGACAAGAACAAAGAAGTCTATGTATGTTTAATGTAAGTACAACCCTCATGGGCCTAGTTTCATATCAGCAGCAACCTAAACAGTTTTTAGAATAGTTTCCGCCCTTCGTTGGTTGCATCCATAGATACGGAACCAGTGGGTGAAGAGAGCTGACTGCAATGGTCGCTTAGTGAGCACACACACGTACAAGCCTCATGCAGTTCCTTGCTCTCTGGGCATCACATCTAGTTGAATCTTTCCTAAGACATAGCATTTCCTTTCCCTTATCCTTTTAAAGGCTTCTTTGTATGCAAGGTGTATGCCATACCAAATAAATTTTATACTTGTGAATAAGATTAAAAAGATCAAGGAAAGAACTGAAGGAAACAAAAGGTGCAGCCAGGCATGGTGGCACATGCCTTTAATCCTAGCACTCAGGAGGCAGAGGTAGGAGGATCGCCATGAGTTCGAGGCCACCCTGAGACTACATAGTGTATTCCAGGTCAGCCTGAACTAGAGTGAAACCCTACCTTGGAAAACTTAAAAAAAAAAAAAAAAGTGCTGTGAGACAAAGACAGGCTGAGGGAGTGTGTGAGAGAGGGATGGTCATGCTAAGGGCATTTGCCTTGTGAGGGAGGCCCTGCCTGCAGGCACAGAGGATGCTATCCTCTGTAAGGACCTCCCAAATTCTATTTGCCTACATTTCCCATGAGTCAAACAACACACCTCTCCCACCCCTCATTTTTGAGCTTGGACACTGCACTGTGCCTGGAATGGCTTGTTAAAATCATACTCTGCAAAGCAGGAGACATGGTGGTACATGCAGGAATCCCCACCAGCTCGGACAGGTGGCTGCATGGCTTTTTCTTGTATAACAACTCAGACGCTTCCAAATACTTCTGAACATGTCAATCACCAAGGACACTATGAAAAAACGAAGCTCACCAACTACACAGAGTTACCCAAAATCAGATTCTCCAGGGCAGGGGCCTGAGAATGTGAATTTTTCATAGGCATCCCTAATGAGCCTCACAATTAGCTGTGTTTCCTCTGGGCATGTAATGCAGTGGTTCTTGACAGTGGCTGCATATTAAAATCAGCTAGGAAGCTTTAAAAAATGTCAATGACAGGCCTTTGCCCCCAGATATTCCCACTTAATTGGTCTGGAGTGCAGCCCAGGCAGTATAATTTTTAGAGCTCCCAGCTGATTCTAATGGGCAGCTACATTTGAAAACCACTGTAACAGCTTTCCAACCTGATGGTGAGCCCTTTGGGGACTGTAACTGAGAACCGTACACCTATTAGTACACCTCACTGTACCCCACCATCAGCCATGTTGATCCAAAACTCTCTGTAACAAGGGGATCTAATTTAACCAGCTCATTCACCCATCCAACACACAGTGCAATCTCCTAATTATAGTAAGAAGCTTGTGTACTTGCACTCAGAAAGGGTCGGACAAAGAAGAAATAATGAACTGCTAGGCTCAGCTAAATTCTCAAAGCCAAGTATGCACAACCCCAACATATTCCCAACCTTTCCTGTCCACAGATGAATCAACCCAAACAACCCCAGAAGCCTCCCTTCAGGCCTTCTACCCTCTCCTCCCCTGTCCCACCAGCTCTACTCACATTGTACAGCACAGTGGTCCACCCTTCCATAGTGATGCATTGGAAGACAGTCAGCACAGCAAAAAGGATGTTATCAAACTGTGTGATCCCATCATTAGGGCCGATCCAGTCCTTACACTCATAACCAGCTGGGCAGCCCTGCACACCACATGGATGTGGGGGATCAAATCCTTCCAGAATACCTGCAGACACATTTGGAAGGTAGAGGATAAACCAAATGGTACTTAGCATGAGCTGGAAATGACCCCCAAGAAGCCACAAGCAAGCAAGTCTACTACTGTTGACAGAGGGTTGCCCATCTTGCCTAAGACCCCCCCCCTCCTTTTGGCCTCATTAATCCTCTTAGATCACAGTCATATGCAATACAAGGTCCCCAATCACTTCTAAAAAGAGAACATTTCCTCCATGTTCTGCAGGCCCTGAGCTCTACCCTGGCCTATAGGACCACAGTAATTTACAGGGCTGTGTCACACTGAGGACATTGAGATAAAGGCATAATCTCACTGACCTGACTGTCCAATCTCAGATACCAGGATGAGCCCTGAGTTCTTCCTGGGTTTCTTGTTATAGCTGCTTTAGTGAGTCTTAATTCCTTGTTTTCCTGGCACAAATTTCTGTTTTTTGTTTTTTGTTTTTTTTTTAATTAAAGGTAAAAAAATTTTAAATATTAAAGACTGTTTTCATTATTGGGATTTTTTTATCCTGAACTTTCTTCCTAGTATACATCAAACAACTTGATAAGAGCAAAAAAGGCACAGAGATAAGTGAATTTGGAGTATATGTGTATCCCTCAACCTCTCCCAAGCACACTTGGCAAGGCAAACTCAGAGCTTCCCTAGTTCTTCCCCACCATGTGGGGGTCAAAACAACAGACCTAGGGAGAAGATGAGACAGAGCACATCAGGAATCTCCACAGATGCAGCATGAACCATATCTGATTCTGGTCTCCTGGGCCCCACTGGCCTATGGACAGAAGATACTGTTATGTAAAAAGTATTTATTCAGACCAATAATGTGCATTCTGGTAGCCTTCTATCATGAATGCAGTTGCTGAGAACATCTATGTGAACCCTTCCAACTACAAACTGAGAGGCTCTTTGATTTGTCATATCAGCTTCAAGTGGATCTCTAAGCTGCCTGCACTTCCAAAAGCCGCTGAGTAGGAAGTTTCTAATTCTAGAGTTAGGCTAGAACACATTTTTCCCACCAGGTTCCAAATGCCCTAAAATTACCCTCATGACCAGAGAGAGGGAAGGAGAAGGTGGAAAGTAGAAGACAAAAATATAATGACCGTACCTGAATTGTTCATGAAGCACGCTCGATGTAACTTTCCGCTGTAGAACTCCAAGCCAATGATTGCGAACATGAGGATGGCAAAGAAGAGCAGAAGGCCAATCTGCAGAAGAGGCACCATGGCCTTCATGATGGACTTCAACACGATCTGCAGGCCTGGGCAGAGGAAAGGGAACGATGGGCAGTGCCTCATTCAGTGCCTCCTGATAGGGCAGGTCTGCGCCCCCTCTCCGAGGAGGAGGACACATCTCTGAGGCACAAGAATCATCAGCCCTAAGATGACAGATGCCATTCACAAGGAGACAACCAAAACAGGTGAAGCCCTCGACTCTGCCACCTCTTCCTGATTCCTTTCTCTTCACCATTCCCTAATCAGCTGCTTGTCTAGTGCCCTCTCCTACTTCCTCTGTGTGACTGTCTAATTTCTCTTACAAGCTAAGTTTATTACAGGCTGTGCTCCTTAGAGGAAATCAGAGCTATCCCTGCTGGGCTATAAATCCTACAGGAGCAGGAACAACCTTATCTTTTCTAGCACTGTGTCAGACCCATTTCTTCTATCCACTGCAGGAGGATCACAGTTGATGCCATCACTGTTCAGAAAATGCCAAAGCCTTTGACCCATACACTTCTAGGATTCTAGTCTAAGACAATGGTCAGAGATTTGAATAATTTAAAAAAATGGAACAGCACTCTTTATAGTTGAGAAAAACTGGAAATAACCTGCTTTACTCTTTGTGTTGTCCAGCCACATAAAATGTCTAAATGAATCATGACATATAAGAATTTTTTAAGTCAGGAAAACAAAATGTTTATTTTAGCATATATAACTATATACAGATAATGATTAAAATTATAGGAAAAAATAGAAAATATATTAAAGGATTAACAAAAATTTTTTCAGAGTGATATAATAAAGGGCGATGTCCATTTTCATTTTGTTGTTATTTTAACTGTCCAAGTTTTCTATAAAAATCTTCCCTTATCATTTAAATATAAGAGAAAGTTAAACTAAAGGTGCAATGTTATGCCAGTTACTTCATGTCCACTGTGTATGACCACTGGGCTTCTTTCCAGGAAGAACTCTTTCATGTTTACTCCACATTGTCTTAGACCCTGGATCCAAATGAGGACACATTAGCAAAGATATTAGCCAAGCAGAAAGAAGGACGCAGATGCTCACTAGGTATTCCTGACACGAGCTTTAAGGGCCTCAGGACACGCACAGCCCGGAGGGTCCGCAGGTCCACGTGGGTATTGAAGTGGGTTCCCGCAGTGGCCAGGATGCTGTAGATGGAGACATAGAAGAGTCCAAGGTTACCACAGTCTTCCTATACCTTCCCTCCCTTGGGGAGGCTGGGCTGCAGCAGGCTCGGCCTGAAAGGCACACACAGCCAGTACCAGCTGTATGTGGGCGCACCTGAGCCGGAGTGAATCACCAATGGTGTCGAGTGGAATTAAATATAGCCATCTGTATTTCACTTTGCAAATCAGGAAAACTTATCATCATACTGGAATCCTAGTCCCAAATCATGAGCAGAACACATGGTCCCATCCCATACCTATTCCCAGTCCTAGCCCCTCACTCTTTGTGAAACAATTTACTGCACATAACCCCATGACAATGCAAGTACTCTGGGCAGACACATGTATTCATGAGTAACACAGCAGAGGAACAAGAATTAGAAGAACTAGGTTTAGGTCTTGGCTAACATTTAAGAACTGGGCTACTTGATAAAATTCACACAACCTTTAAAAGCCTCATTTCTCTTGTTTACAAAACAGGAGAGTGTCACAGCTTATAGAAAATGACATGGTATTGAATATTAGGAGTGTTCCAGGCCAAAAATGGTGATGCATGTCTATAATCACAGCACTGAGAAGGCAGAGGCAAGAGAATGGCAAGTTTGAGGTCATCCTAGGCTATATAGTAAAATTCTGACTCAGAAAATGAAAGTGTTCTAGAAGCTATAGAGTGCATTTCAACATTGTTTCAGACCCAAAGATCAATAATATTAATTTGAAATTCACTAGCTTTTGTCTTTGTTCTGTGAAGTAACACATTTAGCTCTTGTAACCTCTCCAGGATTATCAACTATACAGAAGCACTGAGAAGCACTGGGAAATGAGTCATTTAGAAGTTGGGTAGCAAGAATGGTTTGTATTAGTTACTTCCTTTTTGCTGTGACAAAATAACTGATAAAAAGCAACTCAGGGGGTGAATTTTGGCTGAACGGTATTTCGGCTTGTGGTTAGAGGTTATGATCCATCATGGTAGGGAAGGCATAGAGGCAGGAGCATGAAGCAGAGCTGGTCACATTGCCCGTACAATCAGGAAGTCTTAGGATAAATGCTCATGCTCTGATTGCTTTCCCTTTTTTATTCAGCTCAAGATCCCAGGAGTGGTGCCACCCACAGTTAAGGGGGTCCTCCCAACCTCAATTCACGTAATAGCTCACTAGCAGGTCCAGAGGCTCATGCCTTTGCTAGTTTTAGATCCTGTCAGGTTGATAATCAATGTCGACTACCCCTTGTCAACTTGACACTCAAACATACTGATATTAAGACATAAGCTTCGAAGTTTCTGTATTAATTACTTTACTCATTGCTGTGGTCAAATGTCTGACAGGAGGCAGCTGAAGGAAGGAAAGGGTTTATTCAGGCTCTTCTTGGACGTGGCCTCAGGAGCAGGAGGCCAGCTCGTCACATTGTATCCACAGCCAGGAAGCAGAGGATGAACTGGAATGAGGCTGGGCTACAAAACCTGTGCCCCAGTAAGTAACTCACTTCCTCCTACAAGGCTCCACCTCTGAAGGGTTCCACAGCTTTTCCAAACACCACCATCAGCTGGGGACCAAGCATGGAAACACATGAGCCTACAGGGAACATTTTAAACCAAACCACAACATGGTTTCTTTCATTTAATTATTCTTGGTGAAACTCGCTGAAAAATTGTAAGTACAGGTGAAGACACCTAAGTGTGGTCAACATTTGAAATGCCTTCCATATTCAAAAGAGAACTGTGTGAAAGGTTAATGCTGTATGGCTCCAGGAGGCAGATGCAAGATCAATAGGTATCAAGAGACCTAGGACAACGTAATCACAACAATGACTGAACACAGCACAGGCCACCAACCTCACAGGCTGTTTGATGAGACAGCATACTCCCAACATTAGCAGTATTCAAGAACAGGCTGACAGCTGAATGAGGTAGTACAGAAATTTACCCACACTGGGTATAGATGATTTAAATGGCTGGTAGAAGTTTCTTTCTATAACTCTACATTCATACAACCTCCAAATAAGAAAAAGAAAGAAATCCTACTCCCATAAAGAACGTCAGAAGCCAGGCATGCTTTCTGAGTCCACTCCATCCTTTCGGACCCAAACTCCCAGACCATCATCTGAAAAGGAGGGTCTTAGGGGAACAGAATCTCTGATGTTATATATGACTCCAGCTTCTAAGGTCAAAGCAAGCCATCAGGAAGGAGGTGGTCTGACTTCTAAAAAGTAGGAAAAACTAAGGAGAAAAAGAACAAAACAGTCATAGGAAATAGGACTGAAAAAGTAGGACAGAGATAGGCAAAAAGTCAAAAGGAGAGACATAAAGAGAAACTTCCAGGATAGGTAGACAGAACTGAGGTACAATGGAGTGATTGTTCTGCTTCCTTATCAAAGGCATGGCCCCAGCACCCAGCCTCCTCTGCTGCCCAGGTGTGAGACTCTCCTTTCACTGTGTCTTACAAGCAGTGTGCAGAATCCTCTGTTTCCTAGGATACCCAGATACTTATGAGATGCTTGTTCCCATCATACAAAGAGCTGCAGGAAATGAGATTTTCCTTTCCAGTTCCAAGTAGAGCTGTTCGTGGAGGTAGAGGCAGAAAGAAGCATGAAAACACAAAGAAGACTCAAACATGCAGAGAAAAACATGACAGTGGGAACAGAGAATGAGACACTACGAAAATAAGGAGGAAAACTATGGAGAGGTGGACAAGAAAGGAAATAAATAAAGGCTGATGGAGAAGCTAATGTCAGGGAAACAGGAAAGGGAGGCCAAAGGAAAGCTAACTTGGTGCTTTTTACCTCACATAGCCACCATGTGATGTGCCCATACTCCCAACATGAAAAGTGTAGCCCTTAGCTGAGCCAACCTGCTCCCCAAATTCCCGCCATCCAACTCAACTGCATCCAGGACCTTGGAACCCATGGCCTTCAGCTTTCTTGGACTTTACAATTTTCTTTTCTTTCTCAGGGTAGGAAAGTTGTTGACTGGGCCTTTAGACCGTACATGCCAGGCACTAGCTGCTACTTATTTCCCTCCCACTGTCCAAATAGTCCGTGAGGGCAGTAAATATAATTTGGTTCCCCTGACCACTTTTTAGGAGCAAAGAACTAGGATGCTTAAAAAACATGATACTTGAGCATAAAGACAATGAAGGGAAGGGCCCTGTTTATTGTGCCACTTTGGCCTCTGTCCTCACCACACCCTAGAGGAATTCGGCATTGTTCTCTCTCTCTCTCTCTCTCTCTCTCTCTCTCTCTCTCTCTCTCTCTCTCCTGCTCTGAAACACATCAAAGATGATGTCATAGTCATCTTTGTGCCCTCCCAAACCTAGCCCAGTGTCTGGAAATTAAGCGGAGCTCAATAAATGCACTGATTAAATTGATGACTTTGTTTAAACAAAGATCCAAAGGATAGAAATACCACAGGCATCCTGGAACTTACTTTTTTTAAATTTTTTTTTTGTTGTTATTAGGGTAGCAGAACTGGTATGATCCTGAGACATAGGTATGTTTGAGCATCTAAGCGGGGACGGGGCGGGGGGGAGAGAGGCGCGGTCCTGGGAGCCTATTCTCCAGCACTTAGATTCTAATGAGGATTTTCTAATATACTTCTAGGACTCCCGCTCCCAAGCTGATCCAGCAGGACAGGATGTGTCCAGATCTCAGTAGGAATTCTAGAGAGGGAGAAAAGAACAGATGAAGACTTAAAAGTTAGAAACTTGCTTGCCAGCAAAAACTAAGGGCTGAAGTCTATATTGCTCAGCAAAGTTATTCCAAGGCTAATGCAGGAGGACCCTGGGAAAGTGAAAGATAAAAAAAAAAAAAAAATTAGCCCCTGATACTCAGTCCTATAGAAACAATTACATAAAAGAAATGATTATAACATACTGAAGTAGAGGGGAAAAGCAAGATAGATTTTCTTATGGGTAGTCAGCCAGGGACAGAGGCCCAAGGAGATAACACATTGCCTGCCCTGGTAGGACTAAAACCTTCCTCTGATCCAGTCTCATCCAAGAAGGCTGCAAGTGACACTCCCCACAAGCAGCTTCCTGCTTCTCCCTCAGCTCAGTACAGGCAGTGGGGGCAATGGGGAGAACTAATTACCTTCTGGCTTGAGTCTTTCAGCTAGTCTTTCTCCAAATCCTAATTCTCCCTACAATAAACTTCATAATTCATAATTTGCCGTTCTCAGAATCTATCTTTCCCATTCTTTGTTAACTTGGATAAGAATCCAAAAGTTGGAGGCCATAGGCCTGGAATCTCCTGTATCAGTATGGGATTTAATCCCTCCCTGGACCCCAAATCCTGCATCATAATTACAAAGAATCCTAATAGAGTGTTTCTAAAAAATGATAGGAAACATTATGGTGGTAAATACAGAGGGCTTACTCTCTGTTAGTATTTTCAAATGATACCTCATTAAGTACTCAAAACATTCCTAATGAGACTGTGATCTGCATTTCATTTCTATGCAGAAACCAGTCTCAGAAAAGGTTAAATAGCTAAAAGAGTCAACTTCAGTTCATTCTGATGGGAAAGCCAGTCAGTCTCCTTCCCACTCTGTCATTATGTTGAGTGATAGTTGCCCAGTACGGCTTAGTTCCATCATTCCCTGGTACAGTATATGGCCAAAATATCAGTGTCACAATGCTCTGCCCACAACTGATGAGTATAATTGGTTCTCTCTATTTTAAGGCCACAAACCAAGTGTCACAGACTTGCCACTGATCCCTCTCAGGACCACTAGAGTCCCCCCCCCCTTTTAATAACAAATATGAATGATAACAAGACTCCTTCAACAGCAGGTAATGGCTACTGCAATACTTTCATAGACACATGGAGACACACACACACACACACACACACACCACAAAATCAGAGTGAGGCCATCAAGGATAACTTCTGAGTTAATAAAGGCCTAAGCTCTCTGTTGTTCCAAGAGCAATATGTGTGGATGCTTCAGGAGCAGTGGCTATATTTTCCATTTAGTTTATCCTCATAAGCACAAAGTCCTATACAGAGGTGTATTTCACTCCTACTTTCCCCCATAGCAAAGGACAGATGACCAGGAGCATAGATAACAGATGGCACATATAGTCCAGGTTTAGTAACTACATCCTGTTGGCTGTCACGGCTCAGGTCCTCCTCTAATGATTTTGCTTTCAGTTGTCAGCAGCTGAGCAGGTGAGTGGAGGCTGATCCAATCTAATGACATGGTATGCATCTTTCCAGTGATGGACCCCACTACAATGGCTTAGCAGAACAGAAGGTGGCAGTGATGTCCTGGACAATTTGAACCTAACCTTCTCTCCCTGAGTCAGTCACCAAGGGATTCATCAATGCATTCCTTTGACCCTGGGGTACTTTTTTAGCCTCCTTGCCAACCCTAGCTAACAATATCTTTTCATGGGCATGTTCTACTGTTCTCTGCCATGTCTGAAAATACCCTGAAGCAGAGGGCTTAGGTTTATAATTACCATATAACGTACAGGTTGCCCACTTTTATTTTACTTTCAGACAAAGAACTGAGATGATTTCAGTACAGATAATCAACTAAATGATTTTAGTGTCAATTTTGTATAATGCATGGAATACTCAATGTTTATCTAAAACCTGAAACTCAGGAGCTAGGGAGATGGCTCAGCACTTAAAGGCATTTGCTTACAAAACTTGCTGACCCAGGATCAATTCCCCAGCCACCCACATAAAGCTGGACAGGCATTCATGTTCAACAGCAAGAGACCCTGGTGTGCAGGTATGCTACATGCAATTCTATATCTTCGAACAGAAGTCTGATTGTTAACAATTGCTAGTTGGGTACTTTTAACCCAATTCAAAGGCAGCTCCATGATAGCAGGAACTACTTTCCTGTTTCCATCTACCATGACTTCTTCCCTAGCAATAGGTGACAGTGGAACCCAAGAAATGCCCTGACCTGAGGGTAATGGGCTCTAATACAGTCCCATTGAAGGAGACTGGCTATATTTGTTCATGGAGGACACATCCATTGGCTTGTGGCACCTGTAAAATCAGAAATCCAAACTGAGGGCACTTGAACCATACAGACACTTGAGACATGCTGAACATATGCACACTGACATTACAAGGCAGTCCAAAATGGAGTGGTGGTTGTCCTCATGAAACATAATGAAAGATCCAGGGATTAAGTGGAGCCAAATCAACGTGAATGGAAGATCTGGGAGGAAGGCTCAAGGTGAAGTGTGAGTAGGCCAGAGGAACTGGAGGGAAGAACACCCTTAGTGCAGGCAGATGCATGCACAGAAGGCTCAGTGGCAGAAAGGAGAGTGACATATTTGGAACACTGAAACCAGAGTGGCGTGGCTGGGACCTGGTGAGACAGGAAGAGTAGAGAATGAAGTGTTCAGAGACCTGAAAATGTTAGTAAGGAAAACTTTACAAGGTATGTTAGGGGTTGGACCAAGCTTATCCTTGGAGGCTTAAATACGACAGTGGCACACTAGCTAGCCACAGTGTCACATTAAACTCCAAAGAATTTCCCTGTTTGAACGACTGGTGTCTCATCTTCACTCCAACTCCACATCACTGTTGGCTTTGGTCTTGGTATGTCTAACTTAATTCCATCTTCCTGGAATTCATAGGCCCTCCAGAGGCTCCTCTACTTGACCCCTTTACAACACTCTTCCCAGGCAGGACAGCTATCTTGTGGTAAGCATACTGCAGAGGACTCCAGACTCCCTGCAGATGAACCTAGATGAATCTAAGCAAACCATTTATCATCTTGTATAGTGACTGGTTTAGGAATGAGCAGGTGATAGAACTCAGGCCACTGAGCTTGATTGGAAATACACTTCAGGACTTCAATTGACCTATGCTGTAGAGCAAAGGTAAAAGCATATACAACAGTAATTTTCAGGCTTTTTTGACCAAAGATAAGTAGTAAATATATTTCACAACACAAGTAAGATGATATATATCTGTGGCATATGTCTTATATCACAACATTTAGCCTATATGTAACATGAATTTTTCTCAGCTCTGTCTCTGTTATGTGTTCAGTTGCTTGCAACCAAGTTCCTGATTGATCCTCTGATCGTGTTGACCCATAGTCATTCCGTCCAACCAGCCAATGGGCACATTCCCTCTAAGGAGACACAAAGGTTAGGATGGACCAATCTGAATGGCTGCTTGCAATATAGTACCATGCATCTTCTTGGTGTTTTCCCAAAATGATGAAGCAGTTTATCAGAAAAGGTTTTACTGCACTGTTCTAAAAGTAGCAGATATAGACCTCTAGGAGGAAACCTCTTCCCTCTTCCTCTTTCAGGTACCTGAAGTGGAGTAATGGGAAGTCTGAGTCACACACACACACACACACACACACACCTTAAAACCACTATAGAAGAGTATCCAGTATCTGTTTATGATTCAGTTTTGTTTGTTTGGGTTTTATTTCTATATATGCTTTTTATTTCTGTTTGTTAATTTGTTGCTAAGTATTACTTAACACTTATGGGTCTGAGTTAATTTATAACCAAATTAGAACAAGGTCTTTCTTCTACTTTTTGCCTGTTCCACAGACAATAAATGACAGCCAAGGAGCCGTAGTATTTCTTGGGAAATGGGGCTGTACAAAGGGTCCAATTGCCCTTTCCAGTAAGAATGATCTCTGCTATCTGCAGAAGGGAACAAGTATCTCTCCTTTAACAAAAGTAAGGAAACAACTCCTGGAATTTAAAATGGGATTCCCAGTTACATTTCAGAGGAATGTCAGTGGGTGTTCCTAATATATGTCTTTCGATGATATGAAAAATCATGGCATAAAACTTCTTTTTCTTGCTCAACAACTCCAACCACAACAATCAAACCACATCATAATAAGAAAAGGGTACACTGACATTTGAGTACAAGTTATTACTGGTTGTGGGTAGCTAACCTTTTCAGGGTAGGACATTTGGCAGCATCCCTGGCATCTAACCATTAGCTACCAATAGCAGCTCTCCTTCTACCTGCTGAGACAAAATGTCTTCAGACGTTGTCAAATAACCTTTAGGGGTGAAAAACTCACTCCTCATGGAGAAGCACTGCTGTAGAAAGACCTCCAACAACCAATGTCTAATAGCAAACTAAAGGCTATGACATGTATTTTCAACTGGGCACCAATACCCACATGGAGAGAAAATACACACAGCCACTCTCAAGCAGAAATGAGAGTTTACCTGGATGACCCCAACCACAAGTTTTAACTCTGAGGAAGCATCAGCCTTGATGAACATGTCCCATGTGTATCAAACATCTCCTGGGTGGGGGACAATATGCTAGACCTCAAAGAAGAGTTTCCCTGAACATTTAAATAATGATAGATGATGAATTCAGAATGGTATAAATTATTTTATTTATTAAATTTAAAATAACAGAAATAAGGGTCAGAGTTCTACTAACGGTCTTGTTATTTTTCTCTTTTCTGAAAAAGTCCCTGATTATTCATTGATTCAACAAGGGGAAAATGTCAAAAGATGGGGAGAGATCCTATTACTGTCATTCAGGTCCAGGCAAGGGTACCGAAAACAAAGAAGAAGTTACCCCATTGTTTATAGCTATTATCCATACAGGTACCCTATGGCATAAGTTTGGGAATTAAGGTTCACAGAGAGAAGATGCCCAGGCTTAGGTAACTATGATGGTACATGGTCAAACTGAGACTCTACCCCAGAAATTTAGATTCCAAATCTGGAGTGTTTTTGATAGCTGCAAAAGCTAATGGCTAGAAATACATCCCAAAGGCACATATATGTGAGGATTGCTCTCTAGGATGGCCACAGAGCTGCCTCTCTGTAGGGCCTTATGGTGGCCTGTGATAACAACATCATATGAACATTACAGAACTGTGCTTCAGAGAGTTGGCAAAGCATGAGAATTGCTACAAGGGGAAATTCCACATTATAAGAATTCACTAATGCTAATACATGTTCTTTGGGTTTGTTTTCTAGTGGCAGTAAGGGATTTCTATTGATGTTCCATACACACACACACTTTTTTCTTACCAGGTTTCCCTCAAGATAGGAACAAGCACTTTTGAGGTAACTAGTTAGGCACAAAGCAGAGCTTAACCAAAGAAGGGGGGAGCCAGGCTAGTCATCCGCATGGCAGCCAAGCTCCCAAGTTGGCTTTACTAAAATGCACTAGTGAACTTCAGACAGATCACAGGGACTGAATCTGCAGTCCATAAGGCCCATGCAATGTGGCTCCCTGATACAGCAATGCCAATACCTTCTTTCCCATCCACACTCCATCCACGAAGACCTTCCTCAAACTAACATCAGATTGTCTACTGTAATCTCAAGAACCGGAAGTCCTTTCCCTGGCATTGTTGGACTTGAGCAATAGTGCTCAGTTATCTCTTCTGAATCAGCTAAAGCCATAAAACAAAGCTTCAGGAGACTGTTTTCAACCATGTTGTTTATATCAAAGCCAGGCTCTTTGCAGTGAGAGAGAAAAGAACTGGCCCTACAAGGTGACAAGGAACAAAAGCAGGAAGAAGTGCTATAGGAACTGAGTATGACAGTTCTTAAGGTCCAGCTAGTTTCTAATCTTTTTGCAACATGTTACTTGTGTGAGGCATTTCCTTCCCGAAAAGCTTCAAACCGCTAGTCTGCCCAAGGTAGACTCCATCACTCACAGTAACTGTTCACCTATCCTGTCCAGATAATACCACATGGAAAAGAAACTAAAGTCAAATTTGATATAACTTGGCCCAACCTGAAAAAGCTGAGGCATACATATAAGGTGAAGAGGGGGAAATCCTAGAATCATGCTCTGACACAGAGCCAATATACCAATAAGAGAATGCATAAGCTTTTGTCATGGTGTCATTTTAGCTTGATTGCTAAGATACTGAAAGGGTGCTCCAACTTCAATGTCCAAGAGAATGAGAGCTTACATTCATTCATGACCCTTGAAAGAGCCACCATCCTTTTCCCTCAGAACATCAACACCCATGAGTGGGAGGTGGGGGATAAGCATCAGATGGGGAGAAATTTCTATCATTTTCATTCAGGCATGCATCATTCATTCATCACATATCTGTGATCCAGACAGGTACTACCATCTCCATTCCATACGCTCTCCCAAGGAGTCCTTCAAAGTGGGAGGAAAAAACACACTAAGAAAAAAAGTTCTACATTCTTAGTGTTGTGAGGTATGCTGATTTTATCCACTTTCTGGGAAATATTTGGCTTAAAAATTTTGTTTGAGTTTATAAAACCTTCTCAAATCAATGACTTTTCAACAAATCACAGATCCAACAATTTTAGGAAAAATTTATTTGTCCATTGTCCTACTTTCCTAGTTCAGTCTGTAATGCCTGAGAGGTTGATCTGCATGACAGGCAGATGCCATTTCTCTTCTATTCTGACAAGTATTTAAGAAAACACCTAGATTTTCCATACGTTCAGAGAACCAGGCCTACAATTACAGGTTTGATGAAGAGGCAGCCATAGAGTTGTTATAAAATACCAACTCTCTGTAAAGCCCCAGATGAATGAGAACTATTTTTCAGAGAAAACAAAATGCTTTTTACTTTTTTAAGAGTCATTAAAACAAAATTCATTCTAGTGCTTCTGAGTCATATCACATCCCATATCGCACATTTGGAATGTAATAAAAATGCCAGCAATTTTAATAATTAAAAAGAATTGTTCCTATATACAGGAACTGTTTGTTACCCAAATTTATTTGATAGAGATATATAAGCGCCAACAAAGTGGCCTGTCACTGTGAATAAATGAAGTACTGAGCTGTTGGAGGGATCCAGAGGTTACACTTACAACTAAATGGCATGACCGTTCTGTCAGAGGACTTTCAAAAGAACACCTTATTCTACTCATATGGACAATGTAGAGCACTTACTCACTGTGGAGTCCAGACAAAGAGATTACTGCCCCTCATAGAAGTATTGCCAGTGAGTGTTGGAATTTAACTTAATGGCAAAGAGCTTTCTCTTCCCCTCTGAAGCTATTTATACCTTGCCAGCTATGCAAATTAGCCATGGCCTCTGAGCATGAAAGAAACAAGGTTGAGCCCAAGTTAATATTTTATAAAAAAAAGAACATAACATAAGTAGTCAGCTCTGGCACTGAGCTGCAATATGCTCTGAGGATGACCCTGTAGAGATACAACCATGGCATGTTTCTGTGCCAATCTAGCATCAAAAAGACAATCGACAAAAAAATATAGACTGATGATTATATATTTTAAAGTCTTATAACCAAAGAAATTCAAATTAAAACCATATAATAGCCTGTGTTATCAAATTGTCACCCTGGAAAGGTAATCAATTGGTCCATGTTGGTAAACTATTGGACAACATGTACATAAATATATTTAAGACTTTTACTCTCTTCAGCCAGAAGTTTCAGAAAATTATTTTAAGTACATGCTCCAAAATGAGGGCAAGTTTTTAGATAATGTTTTACAGATAGAGTTGTTTACACACATAGTTTTACTTATAAATATCTAAAATATAGATACTTAAGCATTATCTATAATAGTGAATGATCTACAAACCACCTATAACTAAATAATAAAATAACCTGATTAAAGTTAAAAGAAGTGAGCAATTCCTTCATCAAAGCAAGATGTGGAGGACAAATGAGCACATACAATATTCGAAAGCAGCATGGAAAAGAAAATTAGAACCATAATAGTGATTCCTGTACATCTATTCAAAGACTAAAACAAAGGCCAAACAAAACACTACCAAGTCTGGAAAGACTAAATTCCAAGAACGATATGGAAAACTGGAAATCACGCATTATTGCTGGGCATGCAAATGGTACAGCCATTTTGGAAAATGGTTGGGCTGTTCTCTGTGGGATTATATATATATTCACCATTTCATTTAGGTTCATTCCAGTGATATTCATAACTGCCCAAACTGAAAATGACCCAAATGTGCCTCAACTGGTGAATCAACCAATTTTTACACATCCATATAACTGAGCATGAGGCAGCAATAAAAAGGAGTGAACTGTTGATATATGCAAAAACTATGGAGAGTCTCAGAAGCACTATGTTGCACTCAGAAGCCAGAGTGAGAACGCTGTGCACTGACTTCATTTATATGACATTCTGGAAAGGTATGCCTATGAGGACAAACAAATTCATAGCTCTAAGATGTTGGGATAAGAAAATTAATAGACTAGAACGGGGATTGAGGAGAGTTGACAGGGTGCTGGTAGAAATATTCTTTATATTGAATATGCTAATAGGCAACCACATATATCTGTCAGAATATACATAGGAGGGGAAATGATGGCATCCAAAAGAACAGGGGCTGTTTGGGAAGAAGTAGGGGTTCACTGGAGGGGGAAAGTAGAGAGGGGACAAAGGAAGATGGTGGGAGGGGATCATGACCATGGTATCTTAGGTATATGTATGGTGATTATTAATAAAAAGTTAAAATAAGACCAACAAAATTTTAAGAAATATTATAAGAACTAAAAATTATAAGAAATAAAAAATACACATTCATGTTTCTTACAAAAAGATACATTTCATTGTATGCAAGTTGTACCACAGTAAACCTGACTTCAAAAAACTCCATCTTTACGTTTGTTACTAATTGTGATAAAGTTAATAAAACACAAAATTTACATTTTGACCACTTTAGGGTAGTTTTAAACATTAAATACATTCATGCGGTTGCATAACCTTAATCACCAACCCTCCCAGAGTGCTTTCATCTTCCCAAACTGAAGCTCTGACTCCATTACACACTAACTCTCCTCTCCTGCCAGCCTGGCAATCATGCTCTATTTTCTATCTCTAAATTTAACAATTCTAAGTACCTAACATGAATGAGATTATATATTTGCCATTTTCTGTCTCCTTTATTTCACTCAGATTTTACTCATCAAAATGTATTCCAGATTCAACCATGTTGTGTCATGTGTCAGGATCACCTTCCATGGTGTGTACACAGCATGTTCGCTCATTCATTAATGCTCATTCATTAATAAATGGACATTTGGTTAGCTTCTATCTTTTAGTTTTTATGAATAGTGCTGCTATGAACATGGGTATGTAAAATCTGTTTGAATTCTTGCATTTAATTCCTTTGGGCATATGCCCAAAAGTAGAATTTCTAAATCTAGTGGTAATTCTATGTTTATTATTTTTGAGGAGTTGCCATGCCAGTTTCCCACAGAAAGTCCTTGACACTTGGATAGTAGAATAATGATTGAGGTAATGCACTCAGTGGAATATTATGTAGCCTTAAAGTACTATTGCTACAGAACATATGCATATATAGCCAGAGAGGGAAATCAGTATACTTTTGTAAAAAGAAAATATTTTATTTATTTATTTATTTAAGAGAGGAAGAGGCAGATAGAATGGGTATGCCAGGGCCTGCAGCCACTGTAAATGAACTTCCAGATGCATGCCCCACCTTGTGCATCTGGCTTACATGGGTACTGGGGAATTGAACATGGGTTGTTTGGCTTTGCAGGCCTTTACCACTAAGCCAACTCTGCAGCCCAAAACCAGTATACTTTTAACAAGAAAATATTCTATCTACACAGTGTGAGATGCATAAGAAATGAAAAGAAGACTGGGAGGAAATATACCAAATGCTGACAATATTACAGTGATTTCAGGTTAACTATACAACATCCCTTCCAGCTACAATTTTCCCACAGTAATGCTTTCCATGGTTTTAGTTACTTACTTATACTCTGAAAGCATTAAATGGGGAAATATAGAAATGATCAACTTACAAGCTTTAAATTGCTTGTCATTCCAAGAAGCATAATGGAATCCCCAGCTAGCCCACTTTGTCCTAGCCAGGACACAATACATCCCCTTTTCTGGTGCATCCATCCTGTATACACTCTCTGCCCATCAATCCCTTGGTGGTTGACTCCATGATCCGGTGGATTACAGTGGTATTGCAGTGCTTGTGTTCAAGGAACACCTGATTTACTTAGTATCACTGCAAAGTGCAAGGATGGTGACTCTGTGGAAAGTTGAACAAACCACATAGCAGCACGTATGTATGTGTGTGTGTGTGTGTGTGTGTGTGTGTGTTATACACTAAAAAATTCCAAGCCCAAAGCACATCTAATCCCAAGCACATCAGATAAAGGATAAAAATCCCATCTGAATTCCTTTTTCCTCTTTGTCCTTCCCTCTTCCTCCATTCCCCTTTCAATGCAGCTCTCCCTAAGATTTCACAATTGCCCCTCTCCACTTCTACTTTCAATCCACACACTCCCTAAGGGGCTTCCCCTGAAATCAAGCTGCTTCACACTCTCCATAGCCCTTTTCTCCTCTCCTTTCACAATCAAATCCCTGCTGAGCATGTCTGCTCTTCCACAGCACCCTATAGAGCTTTCAACGTACAGTCCCTCCTTCACCTTGCAAAGTGGTTCCTCCTCATTCTTCTCTCCTCTCCTTCTTCCTCCAGTTTAAGACAGGATCTTTTACTATGTTGCTGCAGGTGGCCTTGAACTTGCTAGGAGCAGGCCATGCTCTCAGACTTTCTGTTCTCCTCCTGCCTGGGGTGGGGGCAGGGATATAACTCAGTGGTAAATTCCTCATGTGCAAGCCCGGCTTTGATCTCCGGCACTAATAAATAGATAGTGTCAGTCACATGCTGGCTTGAGCTCTCTAGCTTCTCACCATACTTGCAATAGCATCCTAAGTATGTCTGCGGCTCTCTGGGTCCCCAAGGATGGGGCAGACCTGGCTTAGTAGTATTCTGTAAGGAAAGTACTTGGATCACAGATACCTTTGGACCAGAGGGAGTATCTGAACAAAGCTATGCTTAGGAAGGTCACTGAAGATGTTTGAGAGGATGGACAGCTAGGAGAGATGCCAGCAAGGAAGCAAGTATGAAGTTCTGACACAGTCCTGATGCAGTAAAGAAAGGCACTGAACTTGGAGGCAATCTCTGGAGTGAAAGCAGGTCCACTGTCTCCATCTTTCCAGAATACTTAGCATGCAGGTAGGATGTGCCAGATGCACGTGGCTGCCAGCAGGCTTGGGCAAGCTGGAAAAAGAATTCAGGCACTTCCTGGATGGCGAAGGATGACCACAGTATGGGTACAGTGGCTGATGTTGCTTTTCCAGAAGGAAAACCTAAGGTTAGACAGAAAAATCAGGAGGTGCTCCTGAGTAAAGGCAGAGGCCTTTTTGGTAGGTAGTCTTTCTTACTGATTGTTGCAGTTACTTCTCATTGATGGGACAAGCACCTAACCAGAAGCAGCCTACAGGAGGAAAGGGTTTATGTCAGGCTTACAAAATTCAGGGGAAACACCATCAATGGTGGATGAAGCTGGACAACTTCCATAGATCGAGAAAATGACCATCAAAACAGCCAGCAAAAATGAACAGCCAGAGCTCAAACTTCTCTGACTATACCTTAGGGCTGGTCTTAAGATCCACCCCCAGTGGCATATCTCTTCCCCAGCAGGATTCTGCCTACTGGAGACTCAAATTGCAAACTCAGTCTCACCAAAACTACCTGAGTCTGTAGCCATACATTCAAACCACACTGACCCAGCACATCTGGTTCCTCTGTGTACTTCTGAGCAGCCTCATGACTTGTACTTTGTTGAGCATCATCACCAATGCCCCACTGAGGTCAGCAGGCTGAGCCTTCAAAAAGCCAGCACCAGAATGACAGAAGAGGGCAGTCCTGACTGCAAACCTTCGCTGAGATGTCACCCAGACACTCACTTGCTCCCATCAAAGCCCCTCTCTTGGCACTAAGCACAGTTGGAGTCACACCTCAAATGCTTCACACCACATGATGTTTTCACCTGCTGATCTCACCTTTTCTGACATATTTAAAAGAAAAGGATATGGGAGGGGGTGCCCAAATATCTGTGTGAACTCTAAGAAAGGCTGTGAACTAGCTAATTACCCCTAGTGCTCCTAAACCTTCGTTTTGCACCTCTTTGTAGCTGTAGCAGCAGCAGCACTGACTCCAAGTACATTTTAGTCTTTCTTATTTTAATTGGAAAAAGAAGCCCCAGTCCCTCCCCAAGTTCCCATAACTGGAAGTTTACTATCTTATTATCTCAGTGTGACCACAGTGCCCGCTGGCTCAGCCACACACCCTGAGCTAAGGCACACTCTGGGCAAATGCACTTTAGAAGCAGATCCTCTTTGCAGGGGTCCTGGTGGGGTTGTGAAAGGAGCACAGGTGAAGACCATGCCCAGAGGACTCTCTGGCCACAGCTTATCCAGAGGAGATGAACCAGCCTGTTCTGCTCCTGCTTCCTCCACCTACAGGGTGAGTACCCTTCATCAGTTCAAATGCTCCATGACTACACAAACCTGCCCTGGGAAACCGTGATCTATATCCATATATATAGGAAGTCCAAACTGTATCCCCACTACCAGGAGCCCTCCTTCTCTGTGGTCACATCCTTGGGGTGAAGGAGGACTCATGGACATATCCCTGGCACAAGAAAGCTGGTGACAGAGGCTAGAGAACTAAGTACACCTAAGCCACTCCAAAATCACCTGCTCATCTAGGCTCACATTTCCTATGTCTCAGAACCACCATTCCTTTAGATAGGGCTGAAAGAGTAAAAACTAGAGGGGCTTTTCTGAACTTCTTTCCTCATCACAAAGCTTGAGAAGGGGTACAAACATGTTGTTCAGACTCTCAGGAGCCACAGTTCGAGGAGACAGGAAGAATTCTCCCCTCACTTCTCATCATTTCCTACAGGCACAGATATTTACAGTATATCAACATGAACATGTCTTAGATCCTATCTCCTTAAAGCTTCCTGTCTAGTGTACCACCTATTATAAGAGCCAAGGCCAGGGATGGAAGTGGATGGCCCCTGCCTGTGAGTGCCATGTCAGTCCTGGTCCATGCCTTCAGGCCTTAGTTCTCCCAAGGAGAAAATGGAGCTGTTGGAGCCACCACAGAAACAGCTGGGCCTTTTCTCCACGCAGCCCTCCTTCTTACATCTTCCAAGAAGCAACTGCAGGTGGCGCCAAAGTAGCCTGCTGAGGCTGGGGGCGGGTGAAGGAAAAGGGAAGTCAATGTATGGGATTTCCTTTGCCCAGACTGGATGTGACTTAAGAGTTTCTGGTGGACAGGGGCCTGACTAGCGATGGGAGAACCCAAAAGGACACCCCTTTCCTCCTCAACTCAGCAAGTACCTGTCTTCCTCACCAACAAAATTCTGTGAGAGGCAGCTGGCAGGTACTCCTTTCTGGGTCTCGTGGCCAACATTCAGCCATTCCTCTGAGTGTCACAAATATCAGACAGTAACTAAAAGGGATAATACAAATTCTGTTATGAGAAAAGGGAAATCCAGGCCAGAGACAATATGAGGAAAAACACTTGAACCCTTTAATTAATAATGGCTCAAATATTTTTGAACTTTGAAATCTGAGAAATGCTTTTCCATGTACTTTCTCCAATATGAAATTCTCCTAATCATCTGTTCACCATCTCTGGATAATGACTAGTGTCCCTAACTTCAAGAAGAGGAGCTAAAATATCAAGGAGTTTCCATGATTTAATGCTGGCCCTACAGATAGAAGCTGTCACAGAACTGGCCTTGAACCCAGGCTCTGTCCCCCAAATTCGATGCTCATTTATACCCAACATGGGTAGGGTATCCAAGCTAGCCCCTTCTGAGGAACATGGAAACAGAGATCTTGGAAGCCTGATAAAATGTCGTCCTTTACAAAAAGATGATTGTAGAACAGCCACCAGTGGGCTCATTGTCATTCTCAGAGAATTCAGAAGTACATTAGACAGAATTTGGAAGCAACAGGAAAGCAAGGTGACCAAACCACGCACGGAAGAGCTTACAGGCTCAGTGCCTGGCACAGGCTCAAGCTCACAAGTGAGGACTTTGGCTATCACGACTCTCATTGTTTCTCAACATCAGGAACCAGTGGGGCTGCTTGCAATAAACTTGTCCAGGCTAACCTTACTTCTTTTTTGTTCAATAAGTGAACAGGAGAGTAGAAGAATTCATATAGGAGAAAGTACATGGAAAAGTGTTTCTCAGACTTCAAAGTTCAAAAATGTTTGAACCATTATTACTCGATGGACAAATCAATCAGGAGGTTTCTCAATACTTGGTACTACTGGGTTTCAGCAATGCACACATATGCTCTACTGTGACAACGGTAGAGAGTGCCACTCTGAGTTTCTGTCATTTGAAAACTCTTTCCAAGTTTTATGGATCAGTAGCTAAAATACTGAATTCTAAAATACTGACTTTGCTACTTAGAACCTGTGTCGCCAAAAGCAACTAGGCTAACTTCTCCATGGTTTGATTTCCTCATCAGTAACATACCAATGGCAGCAAGCATCTCAGAGGACCAGTGATGGCTGACAGACAGAAAAACCACTAGATAGATGCATAGATACAAAACTAACACCTATTAGCTAATAACCTTATTATGACTTCAAACACAGGGAGGCCTCTAGAATTGTATCACTAGGCTCTGTCATTATTTCATCCATTTCAACAATTTTTATCAACAGCTTAAAAGACAATAGCAAAAAAATGCACAAGGGTGGAGAATAGTGACAGGTGTCCATATGTAAAAGATCTGGGGAAAAAAAACAGAGTCTTGAGCTCTCTGTCAGCAATGCTGTGGTCAGGACACTACCAAACAATCTCAGACTGTTTGCAAACACATGGTGTCATTTGCTCTAAGGTACTCTGCATTGGTCAAACCAGTCCAAGTTGTAAGTTCAGTGCTAGATGTCAAAATTTTTAAGATCAAAACTATAATGAGAGGACATATGAATATGCTCAAATGAAATGTGAGAAAATGTCCTAATTGAGACCCATTATTCTATACAACTGGCATACAGAAATATATGAAAAAACTTGGGGAGGTGACAAGCATCACATGGGGCCATGAAATGATGTCAAGAATGAATGTTTTGTTTGTTACCAAGTAAACAAATGAAGTGCAAATGTCTTATTTATTGCATGAATTAAGCCAGTGACTCAAATCAGAAGGGGCCAGAATTTTTGTCAAAGGAGGAAATCTAGTGCCCATTCAATCAACCATGGGGGGGAGGTGACCTATAATGATCTTCCCATGCTAAGGAGATTTCAGCTCCCCTTCCCTGCACAAAGCTCTTCTGCACACACCACCCCCCAACAGGGTCACTGTGGAGCTCCTAATCCCAACAGACCCTTCCAGAATTGATACATATTGGAGGATGAAGGATTTAGCTGACTAAACTGGTTGACAGGTCTGAAGATTTCAACACCACAGCAAGTGACCCTCTGGAATCCTGACCAAGAACCGCCAAGAGCATCAGGAGCAGCCAGTTACGCAGGCCACATGCTGCATCACTGCCTCCCCCAACCACCCACTGTCACCATAGCAACCATAAGGGCTGCCTGCCTAGGCAAGGCTCTTGGATTCAAGAAGGGGGAGGCCCAGTTTTTCTTGCAATTTCCCAAAGTAGTAGGCCCTAAGGGGAGGCAGGTAGGAGGACCAGAGAAAAAGAGCTTAGCCTGTCCTTCCCTAACAGGATGCCCCTGAGCCACTTCAAGATATGACCGGGCTATCATTTGACCTTGGCACCTTCTTAGTTCAAACAAGACAACAGGAGAAGAAGCCACTGGGGAATCTCATTATTTTTAGAAGCACGTCACTTAGCAACCCAAATGTCCCATTCTGTCCCACCCCACTAAAAGCCCAGCAAAATAAATACGGTATTGACGACTCCAGTGTTCAGTTCTGATACAGCATGAAGATGTAATAATAATAATACTTTCTATTTCTGTAGAATTAAAGCTTGCCTTCCAAGGAGCTCCAATAGTCTTACTATTAAGGCACCAGTCCCTCACACCCGGACCCCTCTCCCTTTCTGAGCAAACTGCCCAGAGATGACTACTTCCCTGTCATGTTACAAAAGCTCAGAACCAGAAGTGACTTTAAGTGTGGACTCTAAAATACAAAGCAGTCACAATTCCATTCCCTGCATGTTACTGCCTACTACAAAAAGAAAAGACTCTTATTTTCAATAAGGGAACAGAAAGAAGTCAGGGTTTCTCAGATAAATGCCAGCTATATTTCTTCCTCACATTAGACCCTGGGAACCATTCCTTCTTCCTGAAACTCTCTCTTCTTTTTCTTGCTAACAGTCTCTACCATTCTGCCTTCCTGAGACCTGTGGATTCCCTGTCAACTCCATCCCAGGTCACCGCTATTTTCCAGTTGCTTCAGTGAAGAGCTCCCTTGAAGCCTGTCCTTGGCCTCCTCTCTCTCTCTCTGCCATTTGTCTCAGAGAATTTGACTCTTATCTATGGTTTCAGCACCCACTATATAGTGATGAATCTGAGAAGACCACTGGGATTCTGTCTCCTCTCCTGAGCCTCAGCCCTCTTAACCAGAGTGCTACCCAGTGGTCCAAAAGGCATGTCCAACTCAGGGAGCCAGAATCCTGACTACCCACCCTCCTCTCAGTATGCTATCCTTAGTTTTTAGGAGTACAGCTTCGACTTGCCCTTCCCCATCATCCTCCAGTTTTAAATGTCTCTCAACATCTCTTACAGCTTTTGCTTCCTCTCTGGCCCTACTGACTCAGTTCTGGTCCCAACCCTTATTTTTCCCTTGCATGTAAGAGACATGTAAGACTCTACTAGTCTTCCAAACTCCAGCCTCATCCCTTCTTCCCTAACCATCTCTCTGTACGTACACACGCACGCACACATGAGCACAAGGACAAGAACCCAAGCCTATCCCAGAACGTCACTCTTTCCCTTGAAGGCCTTTGGCATTACCGATTGCCTTCATAATAAAATTCAAACCTGTTATCATGACAAACAAAGCCAGTCTTGTTGGCTTACATCTATACCTTACACTTTGGCTTACATCTGGTGCATGAAATAACCTCACACTCCTTATGCTCTGACCCTTGCACACTGCCTGCCTACTGTTCTGAAAATATTTACCTCTACCTACACTTTCAATAGCTTTCTCCCTCCATGTACACAGTCCATGAACTCCTTCTGAACAATTCTGGCAACACCCTTCATCTCTGTAAAGCATGATGGGAAGCAAAGGCAACTTACGTCCATCTATACTCCCCTTTTGGACAATTCACTCCCTAGAAGTTTCCAGAGAGCTCAGAAAAACTTTGAATGTACTTTTTTACATCATCACAAAGGAAAGAGATAAGGAATCAGGAAGCAGTCCATAGACGAGCTGTCATGTATAGACTGATCCATCCCTGGCTGACTTAGGGCATGATTTTGGCCTTGTTTTATGCTCAGACTTAATCCTCTTTCTACAGAAGGGAAACAAGTAGAACTGCCATCTCCTTTGGCCCTTTTTTCTCCTGGTCCCTCTAGCCTTGAGTTGAATCCCTCCACTCCCAATTTCATCTATCTCTTCTCCCCCCTCCCTAGTATCCACAGAGCACAGGCAGATGTTAGGCAACTAGCCAGGTGGCATTTTCCAGAAGAAACTAATGGAGGGACCAGGGAGATTGCTCAGTTAGGAAAGTGCTCACTTAGAAAGCATGAGAACCTGAGTTCAAGCCCCATAACTTACATAAAAAGCCAGCTATGGTGGCATGAGTTTTTACTCTCAGTTCTGGGGAAGTTAAGACAGGTGGATCCCTGTGGCTCACGGGCCAGCCAATCTAGACTAGACCTTGTCTTGGAAAAAAAATTATGCATGGCATTCCTGAGGAAAAAAAACCCCACAGATACTCAAGGTTGTTCTCTGACCCTTACATGTACACACACACACACACACACACACACACACACACACACACAGACACACACACACACACACCTAGCAGAGCTGTGAAAAGTCATACCTGGGGCCCAAAACTCATTGTATGCATCTCAAATCCATTCCTTCATCGCCCCTATGACTTTGGGTTGCTTTACTTTTAGGGGAGGAGGTTCAATTTCTTTTCTTTTCTTTTTTTTTTTTTTTTTTTTTTTTTTTTTTTTTGAGGCAGGGTCTCACTCTAGCTCAGGCTGGCCTGGAATTCACTATGTAGTCTCAGGGTGGTCTTGAACTCTCAGCAATCCTCCTCTTGAGTGCTGGGATTAAAGGTGTGAGCCATCATGCCTGGCTTTCAATTTCTTTATTTGCAAAATGAAGTTATGAAGTAGACTTGCATGTTCCCAGAGCCTTGAATCACTGAAGAACAATTCCTCTTTCTGGCTAACTTTTCCTTTCTGTTCCTCTCGGATATGTCTGCCCTCCCCAGGCCACTTCAGTCCAAATGCTCAGAAAAGCCTTGTTACCCAGAACTGCCTTCATGCTCTCTGCCACAGGGTAAGCAATAGAAATGTCATCTCTTCATTATCTGGGCTGATGGAGGAAAAGGCCTAGCCAACTAAACATGATGGATAAGACCAAAGTAATTGATTGTATACTTGGCTTTGAGAGGTACTTAGAGACATACCCAGAGACATACAACTACCTCTGCCCATTTGGAAATCATCCCAAACCCTCCCAGCCTGGCTCTAGTCCCAGTCTGGGGTTTCGGCCACAGTGTAGAAGGAGGCTCTGGGCTGTGCAGATAGAATACATGTAGACAAGATGATGCATCATTACTTTAACATCCCAGGTATTGACCACAACCATGTGCAAGGCACTGTGTGGCTCATGAGCCATTCAAAGAGATGCTTCAGAAACTGAGAATCCAGGAAGAGGCAGAAGTCTCTTCACAGTGATCCATATACTGTGAGAAAAAATAAAAATACTAATAATGTGCATGAGAACTGAAGGGAACACATCCCTAATTCTAGCCAAGTGGCTCTGGGAAGCCTCCAGTGAAGAATAATCAAAGCAAAGCCAACAATGCTATGAGTGGGCAGGTCTTTGTCACAACGAGGAGCCCCAGATGTGAGGCTTTCTGAAACTGTCCTTGAAACCGAGTGAACTAACAAGTAAACAGTGGGTTCTACCCTCTGCCTGGAGCTATGAGAGATGCGTGATCTTCTGTCGGCAGTTTTGATTTTTAAGCATGAAACAGTTAGCAATCAAGCCCGTGTCCTATTCTGATACAGTGAAAGGCTCAATGTGTAGAAGCAGAAGGGGCTATAATAAAGTGCTCACTGCATGGCAAAGGCAATGAAGAAGCCCACTACATCATTGAGCGCCACTGCATGCCTCTTACTGTTACTACCTCTACTGCACACCTCTTACTATTAGTATCTCCACTGCATGCCTCTTACTGTTAGTATCTCCACTGCGCACTTCTTACTGTTACTATCTCCACTGCACGCCTCTTACTGTTAGTACCTCCACTGCATGCCTCTCACTGTTAGTACCTCCATTGCATGCCTCTTACTGTTAGGATCTCCACTCTGTACCTCTTACTGTTAGTATCTCCACTGCATGCCTCTTACTGTTAGTATCTCCACTGCACGCTTCTTACTGTTAGTATCTCCACTGCACGCCTCTTAATGTTAGTATCTCCACTGCATACCTCTTACTGTTAGTATCACCACTCTGTACCTCTTACTGTTAGTACCTCCACTGCACACCTCTTACTGTTAGCATCTCCATTGCACGCCTCTTACTGTTAGTATCTCCACTCTGTACCGCTTACTTTTAGTACCTCCAATGCACGCCTCTTACTGTTAGTACCTCCACTGCATGCCTCTTACTGTTAGTCTCTCCACTGCATACCTCTTACTGTTAGGATCTCCACTGCACACCTCTTACTGTTAGTATCACCACTCTGTACCTCTTACTGTTAGTACCTCCACTGCACACCTCTTACTGTTAGCATCTCCACTGCATGCCTCTTACTGTTAGTATCTCCACTGCACACCTCTTACTGTTAGTATCTCCACTCTGTACCTCTTACTGTTAGTACCTCCACTGCACACCTCTTACTGTTAGCATCTCCACTGCATGCCTCTTACTGTTAGCATCTCCACTCTGTACCGCTTACTTTTAGTACCTCCAATGCACGCCTCTTACTGTTAGTACCTCCACTGCACGCCTCTTACTGGTAGTATCTCCCCTGCATGCTTCTTACTGTTAGTACCTCCACTGCACGCCTCTTACTGGTAGTATCTCCCCTGCATGCTTCTTACTGTTAGTACCTCCACTGCACGCCTCTTACTGGTAGTATCTCCACTGCATGCTTCTTACTGTTAGTATCTCCACTGCACACCTCTTACTCTTAGTATCTCCACTCTGTACCACTTACTGTTAGTATCTCCACTGCACGCCTCTTACTTTATTATCTCCACTACACGCCTCTTACTGTTAGTATCTCCACTGCATGCCTCTTGCTGTTAGTACCTCCATTGCATGCCCCTTACTGTTAGTGTCTCCACTGCATGCCTCTTACTGTTAGTACCTCCACTGCACGCCTCTTACTGTTAGTATCTCCACTGCATGCCTCTTACTGTTAGTACCTCCATTGCATGCCTCTTACTGTTAGTATCTCCACTGCATGCCTCTTACTGTTAGTACCTCCATTGCATGCCCCTTACTGTTAGTATCTCCACTGCATGCCTCTTACTGTTAGTACCTCCATTGCATGCCCCTTACTGTTAGTGTCTCCAGTGCACACCTCTTACTGTTTGTACCTCCACTGTATGCCTCTTACTGTTAGTATCTCTTCTGCATGCCTCTTACTGTTAGTATCTCCACTGTGTACCTCTTACTATTAGTATCTCCACTGCATGCCTCTTACTGTCAGTGTCTCCACTGCACACCTCTTACTGTTAGCATCTCCACTGCACGCCTCTTACTGTTAGTATCTCCAGTGCACACCTCTTACTGTTTGTACCTCCACTGCACGCCTCTTACTGTTAGTATCTCCACTGCACACGTCTTACTGTTAGTACCTCCACTGTATGCCTCTTACTGTTAGTATCTCCACTGCATGCCTCTTACTGTTAGTATCTCCACTGTGTACCTCTTACTATTAGTATCACCACTGCATGCCTCTTACTGTTAGTATCTCCACTGCACGCCTCTTACTATTAGTATCACCACTGCATGCCGCTTACTGTTAGTATCTCCACTGTGTACCTCTTACTGTTAGTATCTCGACTGCATGCCTCTTACTGTTAGTTCAACACTGCATACCTCTTACTGTTAGTAACTTACAATTAATTGGCTGTGGGCAAAGAAACTTCCTGTCACCTTTGGGTGGCATGTTGTCATAGAAGCATTGTGCCAAGAATGGGAGGCTCGATGACAGACTGACCTGCTACTGTCACATCAAACCACTCAGGGGTGTCCTAAGAGAAGCTGACCCATGGAACTCTGAAGTCCCTGTCACTTCAAAAAGCTATGGAACTCTATGCTAAAGGACCAGCTGATGTCACAGTATAAGGCTTGGAGAGGAACACAGACCAAAGGCAGTGCAGGAAATAAGTGAGTAGGACAGAAGGGAGTTTAGAGGAGGTCAGGTAACCAGTCTATTACAGAGGAATAAGAGTTTGTGTAAGTGAACAATACCAGACAGGCAGCATTGTGTCTAGGGCAGGTGTAGGGACAGCTAGAGCAAGGGCAACACACAACTGGGGAAACTTTCACAGGCCACAAAAACACAGTCTGATCTGAGGAAAAAAGAAAACGAGAAGTCTTCTATGTTACCACCTAGAGAAGTGGTTCACGATAGAGAGGCTTCCAGAGGGCCACATCATAATCATCAAGTAGAACCTGGGGAGGAAGTGAAGGTAAGAACTCAGTCAATGAGCCATGAAACCCTCTAAGTTATGGGTGATGAGAACAGTGATAGTGGTCATGAGGACACCCTGATGGGAAGAACGTGTGGGTTGTTTCAAAGACAGGCAGGGGCTGGAGAGACGGCTCAGTGGACAAAGCACTTGCCAAATAAGTGTGAGGGCCAGCTTTCCCAGAACCAACATAAAGCCAGATCCTGTAGTGTTAGCATCTGTAATCCCAGCATACCTAAGGCAGGAAAAGAGGTGGGAACAGGACAATCACCCGGAAGGTCTGGGGCCAGATATCCTGGTGAATGCACAGGGGAACAATGAAAGAGACCCTGCATCAAACAAGGTAGAAGGCAAAGATCAACACTCAAGGTTGTCCTCTGAACTCCACATGTGTGTTGTGGCATGCACACACCTGCACTCGCACACAAATGCACATACATATACATGTATACATCATACACACATATATGCCCCCCCCTCCAAAAGGCAGGCAAGACTTGGGAAACTGTCAGGTATGCAGATTGCACATGAATCTAATCTCTACCACATCACAGCTAACCCCAGGCTCACACCCAATCCTAAACCCCAGGGGGGCCAACACTTAGGACCTGCACCTCATGTCCTGGGAGCCAGATAGTTATCATGAAGACACAGAGACCATATGAAGAAATGAGTGGATTCCACAGTGGACCACCCACAGCAGCTGTCAATCATCCCCCACGCTTTGACAGCACAAACTGTCATTAGCTGTTTGAGATTCTTCTCCCTTCTGCACCAGCCCTGCGCAGTCCCTCATGGTCTGTAATGGAAGAAAACACATCAAGAAGAGGACAGAGGACCATGTGAGATTGGAAAGCATTGCTCAAACCCAGTGGTCTTAGGAGAAGCAAACATGGAGAGATCAAGGACAATAAGAAGCTCGATGAGAAGGAAGAAAGCTGGCAGGGACGAGCCGTTCCAACAGTCTTCCACATGCCATATTCATTCTTGTTACCTCTATGAGGCCGATGGAGTGCACTGGCTGATGTCAGACAGGAAGGCAGAGGTTCAAGGAAGGAAGAAGCTGGCCAGAACCCAGGACACCTAAACTCAGGCCAGAGCTCATTCCATCAACTCCCTCTCCCTCAGGGATGGCACACACTGGCAGATTCCCAGTTGGCCTAGGACTTGGCACACATTCCCTTTGAAGCCAAGCTTTGTCTGCTGGGTGCGTGCTCTCCATTTTTAAATACTAGGAGGCATAGTTGCTACTGTGTCACCTGCCCTCATAACAAACCACAGCTTCCTTCTCAATTGAGGCTGGCCATCAGAGCATGCTGCAGCCCCCACTGTCCTCCCACAGCTCAAGATGGCTGTTGCAAGGCTCAGAGCCTTCAGCTCATCCCCATCCCCTGGAACACTGTTTGATAACCTCATCTGCCACAGGAAATGGCTATATGTGGCGGTTGGGTTCAGGTGTCCCCCATAAACTTAGGTGTTCTGAATGCTAGGTTCCCAGCTGATGGAGATTTTGGAACTAATGCCTCCTGGAAGGAGTGTATTGTTGGGGGCGGGCTTATGGATGTTATAGTCAGTTCCCCCTTGCTAGTGTTAGGCACACTCTCTTGTTCCTGTTGTCCACCTTATGTGGGTCAGGGGATGATGTTCACCCTCTGCTCATGCCATTGTTTTCCCCTGCCATCGTGGAGCTTCCCCTCAAGCCTGTAAGCCAAAATAAACCTCTTTTTCCCACAACATGCTCTCAGTTCGGTGATTTATACCAGCAATGAGAACCTGACTGCAATACCATATAATAGGAATACAACGACAGAACATACTAGAAGGAACAGCAAAGAAAGTGACTCAACTGAGGGCCACTGAGGTAGCCCTGGGCCAAGAAGCAAAAAGCCTTCTCTCCTTCAGACAGGGAGGAAAGGCAAGGGATCTTGAAGCTATGTGGGCGAAGGAAGGCAGGTGACAATTACTGTGATCCAAATATGGAATCCACCCAAATTCCCTGAACCCAGGTCTCCTGGGGCAGAGCAGGCAGGCTGTGGTTTCCTATTCCTCTTCTATTTTCTATTCCCTCAGGAGACATTCTGTACTATGGCTACTACCTTTCCTGAGTTTTACACTGATGGACAGCCTGAGTGGAGCCAGGAGTAGGCCCAGCCAGAAAGAAGGTCTGTGGGAGGAGAAGAGTGACAGGCTCAGGCTCAGGACAGGTTTCCAAGTGGAAGCAGTGCCATCACCCTCGGCCCAATAGGAAACAGCTCCCTGATTGAAATGCTGACCTCTACACCTTGGTTAGTTTTTTGTTTATTTTTAAATTATTTTTAGAGAAAGAATGAGAGAGAGAGACAGACAGAAAGAGAACTGGCCCACCAGGACCTCAGCCACTGCAATCGAACTCCAGACACTTGCGCCGCCTAGTGAGCATGTGCGACCTTGTGCTTGCTTCGTCTTTTGGACATCTGGCTTACATGAGTTCTGGAGAGGGAGCAAACCTGGGTCCTTAGGCTTTGCAGGCATGTGCCTTAACCACCAGAACATCTCTCCAGCCCCTGGTTAGTTTTTGACAGAAACCGTCACATGTAAAATTGCAAAGATTTCTGAATACTTTTTACTATGAAATGGATAGATGATAAAGAAAATGTATAAAAGACAGAATGTACATAGTATAATATTTTCTGACCTTTATCTCAAGTTTGGTGGCATAGGTTTGCAATCCCAGTTATTCTGGAGGCTGAGGCAGGAGGACTACAAATTCGAGGTATATCTAGGCTACAGTGAGGTTGAGGCCTGCCTGGGCAACTTAGCTATGTCAAATAAAAGTTAAAAGGGCCAGGGATGTAACTCAGTGATAAAGCACCTACGTAGAAGGACCACAAAAAAGAAAAAAGTAATGAATATTTAGTGGCCACTAAGTCTCCACCTCAATCCCAATTTCCATCCTCTCCTTCCTATGGATCTGTGTCTTAGAGTTGGTTAGATCAGCCTCATGCATAGCTATTCATTTTCTCAATATAACAGGATAATGTTCTGACCCACAGGTTCTCAGTGTGGCCCATAAATAACCTGTATCAGAATTATCTGGATACTTAAGTGGCTGCAGATTCCTGACCTTCTGTGGTAAAGCCATCATTTATCATTCGAATGAGAACCCCAGATCATGTTGATACACAGAAAGCCCTAAGAACCACTGTTCCAGCTTAGGACTTTCATCCTCCTCAAAATGCAAAACGACTACCCGCAGTGAAAACAATAACTAGCCCAAGCCTGGGATGGGTAGCCCCAGAAATTGCTATCTGTCATTTGCTTCCTGGTGTAAATGACAGATTTGAAGCCGGGCTTAACAGTCTTTCCAATTACCAAACGATCTAGGCCGGCCTCTGGCTTTCCCATCATCTCCACAGCTCACTCAGAGCCACAGTAAAATGACAACAAACACTAGTTATCCTCACAAGCAGCAAGAAGAGAAGAGTGCTGAAGGGTCACCTCTATCTAAATTTTCAGTGTGTACCAGCCCACCAACCACTACCACCATTTGTGATATGTCTATGTCCATTTATAGACTAAAATACAGGTGCACTGTTTAATATAATTGGATACTTGCATGTTTGCTGCTGTCCTGTTCTGGAAGCTCCATGCATTCTTCCTTTCACAGCAGCATTATCGAGTCATATATACAACCACAGAGCTCATGCTCCAAATGGGTATGCTTTCAGTGTATTCAGAGTTGGGCAACCATCTCCACTGTCTAACTTTAGGATATTTTCAGCATTCCAAAAAGAAACTTCCAGACTGAGGAAGACAAATACCACATGTTTTCTCTCACTTAGAGATCCTAGATTTTATATAGATACATAAAATCATGTCTGTAGATAGGACATGAAGGTAGAAGTGAAGACTGGGAAAATGAATGTAAATATCAGGAGGGAGGGAAGGGTATGAGAAAAACATGGTCAAAGAACATGATGTTCAACATTCATCAAATATGAAAAGGTCTTTATGAAACCTACCGCTGTACACGACAACTATACACCAATTACAAAAGAAGCCATACCTTTGTTTCTGCCAGGTTCTTGTGGACCATGTCAATACAATGAAAGAGGGTAAGGGGCTGCTTGAAGGCAGGAAGACCAGAAAGCAAAGATCACTTAGCTAGTAGACAGAGTATGACAGAGCTTGGATTTAAACCCAGACAATCCTCAGAGCCCAAGTCACTATGCTTGGCCACCTCTCTGTTGCACTGACTACAAAACTTTCTGAAATTCCCACAAGGAAGTGTCATGCAAAAAGACCAGCCTTTGAAGATCAGAATTTAGCATGCATCCTCAGCTCCATGTTAACATGTCAACATGCTCTGCAGCTTCCTTTGAGCACTGCAGCTTGCCCAGAAGCAGAGCTCTTCATAGTGCAGGACTGGAACTGTTCATTAGCTAATTAGGCTGTTCTTAACTAATCTGGGAGATGAGCATCAATTTACATCTGTTTGTGTTCTTGACAATCCTGCTACCACTACAGCAGAAACCATGCCCTTCTTTTTTTTTTTACTCTGCTCTGTCCACCTACCTAATTATGGAGGAGACTCACAGTGCTTAGTTCCTCTAGCTTCTAAAACCCTATTCCTTAGAAAGTTCTTCCATGTTTTGTTATGCTTTGTTTTCTGCAGGTATATGTTTAACTATCATGGCCAAGTCAAGAGAATGGTGGATATTTAACAGTGAAAGTATAATATTTTTTCCTGAATTCCTGTTAAACTTTTAGATTCTTCAACCTTGAAGAGCATAGCTGGGAAGAACTCACAAGAAAGAGGATCTGAGTTTGATCTCCAATATTCATGTCAAAATGCTTGGTATGGTAGCACATGCTTGTAATCCTAGCACTGGGGAGGTAGAGACAGAAAGATCGCTGGGGCTTGCTGGCCACCCAGTATAGCGTAATTGGTGAGTTACAGACCAATGAGAGACTCCATTTCAAATAATGTGGCTTTCTCTCTTGCATAAAAAAGGTGGGTTCTGTTCTTAAGAGTGATATCTGAGATTGTCCTCTGGCCTCCACACTCATGTGCACACACATGTACCTGCACCCTCACACACATACACACATTTATAAAAAGAGAAAACTTAAAACCTTCCACCTATGTGAGAATAAACCCTTCTAAATTCCCCTCTAGAGTTCTCTAACAGAAGACAGATGATGTAAAGAAATCCTACAATTTTGCTCATTTAATACAACTTTTATGTGACATATAAGTCTTCCTAAATAAATGGAGCACCAAGAAATTATTAATTTTTATTTTATTCTACCTTATCATTGGTGTGTGTGTGTGTGTGTGTGTGTGTGTGTGTCTGTGTGTGAGTGATGCCCCATGCACATGCGTGCAGAGGCCAGAAGAGAACAAGAGTCCTCTTCTATTGCTCTTCTGCCTTCTTTCCTTGAGAGACTCTCACTGAACCTGAAGCTTGATGTTTTTTGCTTAGACTGGCTTACCAGTCTGCCCCAGAAATTCTTCTATCTCTGCCTCCCTCAGCACTGGGGTTATAGGCATGTGTGACCTTGGCAGTCCTCATGTTTAACCAGCAAGTGCTTTTACCTGCTGAGCCATATGCCCACCCACCCCTAAGAAATCATTAAACATGAGGGTTTTTATACTAGGTTTCATGAGCAATGGACTAGCACCCAAGAACATGGAGCTAACTGTGGTAAGCTGGGAGATGCTTTGCAAGGCTTGTTCATTCTGATTCCTCAGCATGTTTCTGTGTCTAGAGATAAGGATGTTCCTTTCCTCTAGGGATAGAGAGGGTCCTTTGCACATGGGAGCTTTATGACCTGTCTCATAAGAAGGTCACAAAGCTCTCTCTGAATACATGACTTCTCCTATTCCCTCAGTTAAATATTCATATATAATATGACCACCAAGTTCTAGGTGCACGTGAAATAAAAATTACTACATATAGAACTATACATACTTCATTATGCCATAGAGCACAAAAACATGTGGTGTTAAACATGATGACATGGGAGACAGTGATGCAGGACAGCCTGTTGAAAACTCAGTGGCTCTCTGATGCTCAGTGTGTGCATGTGTGTAACTATGCTATACTCTACAAGCTATTGAGAAAATGTTCTGAAAGCCCCTCCTGTTCATTGTGCCACTATCATGCAACAGGACATCACATTCAGAGTAGGCATTCATTAGACATCAACCAAGAGTGGTCAAAAGGTGGATAGAGATAAAACAGGAGCTAAATGCGACAGAATTTTATGCATTGTAAAATTGGGAACCTGAAGTCAGACTTCATGTTTGTTTTATTTTAATGTAAGACTTATGTAAAAGAATACATTGTCACAGCATGTCACTTTTACATAGGGGAGCTGAGAGGAAAGTCTTGACTTTTAATCTGTCTTCTATGGAGAAGGAATAAATTTTAACAGAACTATTATCCTTAATGTATAGTACTTAATGTAATGTAATGGCTTTATTGCTAATATTTAGAGATTACTGTTTTGAGACAAGTTTTCTATTAACAAAAAAAAAAAGTCTTATCGGTTTCTTTCAAGTTGTTTTTACATTCAGGGAAGACTTTAGTGAGACTCAGAAATTTGAATACCTGTGAAATTGGAGGGTTCACATACAGCATTAGTAATGTTAAAACATAATTAGAGAAAGGGGAAAAAGTTGTAGTGATATATACTTCCCACCGTGAAGGTAACATTGGACACAAACTGATTAACATGGCATTTTGTCATCTGGCCCTAGGCACATCCTTGAAACATTTCATCTGCCTCCCTAAGTCTGTATCCACTTTTCATATTGATCATTCTTTAATTCATTAATCAGCTTCTTCAATTATTTATCTGTACATATAGTAATATTTGCTCACTTATTACTAAATGCAAGGCACACAAGGATGGCAAAAGTAAGATATTAGGGCTACTCTCATGTTCCCAGTGAGCAGCCACGGGAGTGAAGTTTAGAGGGATCCTATCCCAGGAAGAAGGCAAGGTAAAAAGACATGAGCAAGAACTGTCACCGTCACTTAGCTCCAAAGAATTAGCCAGAGGGATGGCAAGAATGGTGTAACAGCAGGCAAAAGAGCACCCTAAAAAGAAAAGAAGCATGAAATAGGACAAAATTCAAGAGCTACTAGTAGTCCAGAATAGCTGGAGGCAGGCCACTTGTGGTAGAGTCAAGAAGGATCTTGCACTGTGCTGTAGGAAACACTGAGCCACTGAGATGTTTGAAACAATGTATCACGTAGTCATATTGCATTTTGTCAAGCTATGCTTATCATCTTTGGTGAGAGCTCTTTCTTGATGGCTCCACAGAAGTCTTTTCAGAGTAATGCTATATCACTCAACAGCTTTTCACTTTGGCTATAACCAGGACTTTACCATTCACTTTGCTTGTCTCGGAGGGCATCCTCCTCTTTGTGTGTTGAATGCCTTCCTGCACATTCTCCTTTGCAAGCCACTACTGGCTTCAGCACTCTGCTTAATACACACCACCTCCTCTGGCATTTCCTCCCAAACATAGTCATTTTCTCCTTCTTCCATGCTCCCAGTACACACTATACAGAGAAATCCTATGGTGATGTATTTCAATTATTTCTTACAAGTCCCTCTCTTCCATTAGACTATGGGTCCTAAGGAGGCAGAGATAGCTTTTAATTTACATATAAATACACATTTGCATATAACACAGGAAAAATTCCATTCATTTAGTAGTTCTTTACTGAATGCTCACTGTGCTTTGTCCTGGAGGCTAATTCAATACAATACCACTACATGAAGAACATTGTTCCCATGAACTACATATGCATGTGATGGATTCATACATTTATCCCTCTGTATCCATGAGGGATTAGGTACAAGACCAGATACTGGATTCTGAGGATGTCAGATCACTTAATACAAAATGGTATAGCATTTACATTTAACCTATGTACATCTTTATGTAAACTTTAAAACATCTCTAAATTACTTATGTTACCTAACACAATGTAAACACTACATAAATAATTGTTTGTCTGAATTGTCTAGGGAATGATTATAAGAAAAAGTTACCTATGTGCTCAGTACAGATATAATTTTTAAAGTAGCTTCCATATAAAGTTAGTTGAGTCCAGGAATGTAGAATCTACAGAATAAATAGTTGATTGTATAGTGGAAATAAAAATTTAATTGTATAGTGGAAATAAAAGTTAATATCTTTTGTACTCACTCTGAATGTGAGACATTAAAAACAATTAGTTTAAAAAAAGCACTTATTTTACAAAGCAGAAAAAGTTCAAACGGTTTCAAGCATAAAGAATTCAATAACTACAAATCTAAAATGTTAAACTGGTAAGGTAAGTAGTGATTGTCCTGAAACCCAAAGTCATTTTACCACACACACAGTCACACACACACACACACACACACACACACACACACACACCCCATAAGAAAGAATCTCCTATCTAACTACTTCTGTAAGATGATCCGCAAACTCAGTAGAATATAACTTTTTGGTGACTTGTCATCTAGTCCTGATTTATATATTAGTGTATATTATTAGCTATCTCTGTTGTTGGCTCGGAGAAAAATAACAGCTGCCATCTTGTGTGGTCTTCCTATAGTTCTGGCGCTTTGGTGTAACCTACACTGACCTTATGAAGTGGGTGGGCACTTATCTTGGTTAAATTACTTAACTTCTCTGTGCCTCAGCTTTGTCACACATAAAATGGCAACAACAATAGATATATATCATAGTGTTGTTGAGGAATTACAAGACTCACATATGTGAAGTACTTAGAATATTGCCTAACAGATACTGGATTTTAAAGGTCTGGCTGAATGTCACTATCATCACCACCTTCATCTTCATCTCTATCACTTCATTCTGACTATGAGAAAAGTGAGGTTCAGTGAGGACAGATGTTGACATAACCTCTATCTCACACAGACTGTTAGAGCACACACTGGATTCTTCCTCTTTCCCAGAAATTCCTAGAAGTCTTTTACTTCACACATTGAAGAACTTCACTGGAAAGCAAAACTCTCAGCAGATTAGACATTGTGATGGATCCCCTTAGGACTGAAAACAGACTCAATCTGATGTTTTACAAAGAAACTGCAGGACTGGAAAGATGGATCAGTGGTTAAGGCACTTGCCTGCAAAGCCTAATGATCCAGTACCTGCATGCATCTGGAGATCATTTGCAGTGGCTAGAGGCTCTGGCAAGTCTGTTCTTTCTCTCTTTCTTTCTCTCTATCTGTCTACCTATGTTTGCAAATAAATAAACTTTAAGAAAAAAAAAACTATAATCTCAACACTCTTGGTCCTCAGGAATTGGAGGCAGGAGGGGGCAGCAAGTTCAAGGGCAGCCTGAGATACATAGCACAATTCAGGGCAACCGTGGCTACATAGCAAGACCTTGTCTCAAAACAAACCCACAGCCCTCATTCACAAGGAGACTATGACAGCTCTAAACATGTTACCACTGGTGCTCTGTCTATAGACCACAGACAATGAGATCAGAGGCATCCAAGAGTAACCCTCAGGATGACGGTCTGGATATGATAGCGGAAAGATCAAGCAAGCACTTTACCATCCTCCTCCCTGCCCTACTCTCTATGCCCCTCATCACTTCAGACCAGGTAGCAACCAAAGAAAATCTGTAAATTAAGCAGGAGCAATGGATGTGGATGGTAGGTGAGAAATAGCAACTGTTGTACCTACCTATCCCTGGAAGGAAAATCAAATGCCCACCCCAGCTCAATGGCCACCAGGATGAGCCACCCATTAGGAGCATCACAAATTGCCATTGGCTTGCTAGATGGCTGGTTTCACAGCTTTCTCCCTCCAAGCCATGTGCATAGATAGCTATGACAGGAGACGACACTGCAATCAAGGCTCACCAAACACCCAAGGAAATTTAAAACTATGAAGAAAGAAAACAAACTTGGTGATCAAAGAGTTTGAACTCCATAATCAATACATATAATAAATAGCTTAGAGGAATATCACAAGGATTAAAAAAAAATGCCTAGAGGACTAGAGAGATGGCTTAGCAGTTAAGACGCTTGCCTGCCAAGCCCAAGGACTCACATTCGACTCTCCAGATCCCACGTAAGCCAGATGCACAAAGGTGACATAAGTATGCAAGGTCGCACATGCGCACTAGGTGGCACACACATCTGGAGTTGGATTACAGTGGCTGGAGGCCCTGGCTTGCAATTCTCTCTCTCTCTCTCTCTCTCTCTCTCTCTCTCTCTCTCTCTCTCTCTCATAAAAAAAGGCCAGTCTGTTGGGCTTGCCTCAAAAAAATATGCCTAGAAATAAGTGCATATAAAACTTTCAATAGCTGAAAGTGTTTTTAAAAATGATAAAACCAGGCTGGAGGAATGGCTTAGTGGTTAAGGCACTTGCCTGCAAAGCCTAAGAATATACATTCCAATCTCCAGGTCCTATGTAGTCAGACACAAATTAACTCAAGCATGCAATGCCACGCATGTGCACAAGGGAGCACATGCATCTGGAATTTGTTCACAGTGGCTGAAAGGGCCTTTCCACCCATTCTCTCTTTCTCTCTCTCTCCCCTTTTCTCTCTCTGTTTCCCTCTTTCTCTCAAAAATAAAATAAAATAAATTTAAAAATATGATAAAACTGACTGAGTGGCAATAGGCAGCTGAATTAGAGACCTGGAAAAGGTAACTGAGAAATACTCACCACAAAACAATAAAGAAATGAAAAGTATACAGAAAAAAATTAAAGGATTTATAGAGAGTGCTAGAATCATACAAATAAATGTTAAAAATAAAAATAGACAAACTAGAGATATGGCTTTTTTAAAAAAAAAAATAAAGGAGAACAAAACTAAAGGGAGGAGAAGAAGCATTCCAAAGTACTTCCCAGCATTGACAAAAGCTATAATCTTTGGATTAAAAGGGCTGACCACCCTTAACATGCCATGGAAAACAAAAATTCACACCATCCTATAAGGCACATATTAATAAAATTTTAAAACATTAAAAATAAGGGGAAATGCTAAAATTTTCACAGAGAGAGAGGAAACATAAGTTTTCTATAAAGAAATCACGTTGACATTGGAAGTGTCATCAGCACAAAGTATAAAAGACAAGCCAAACTGGGTTAAAATTTTAAAAGAAGTCATACATGTGTTTGTGGATAGGTGTGGGCATATCATGTGTGCATGTAGCTGTGATAAGTATGTATTCTGTGTGAATAAATGTAATTATACGCATATGTTCATTTGGACATACAAGTTTTATCAAAAGTTTCAAATTCTGGGAGATGGCTTAGGATGGTGCTTGCTGGCAGAGCCTGTGGCCTGGGTTCAGTTTCCCAGTGCCCACATACAGCCAGATGCACAAAGTGGCACATTTATCTGGAGTTCATTTACAGCAGCAAGAAACTCTGGTAGCCCTTTCTTTCTCCTCCTCCTTTTCTTCTTCTTCTTTTCTCTCTCTCTCCTCTCTCTCTCTCTCTCTGTTTCTGTCTCTCTCTCTCTCTCTCCCTCTCTCTCTCTCTTTCCACAAATAAATAAGCAATATTTCTTTTCTTTTTTGTTCTAAGTTGAAACTTTGTATGGATATATCAAGTGTTGGTACTATCATTCCCCTCCTCCCTGCCTCCACTCCTCTAAGGGCTCCCCTTAGTGGGATTGCTGGTATTCACCATGGAGTCGTGGGTTATGAGTTGTGAAAGCATACACAAACTAGTTTAACTTTCAAAGTCCTATGGCAGGGCTGGAGAGATGGCTTAGCAGTTAAGCACTTGCCTATAAAGCCTAAGGACCCCGTTCAAGGCTCAGTTCCCCAGAGCCCACGTAAGCCAGATGTACAAGGTAGCGCATGCATCTGGGGTTGGTTTGCAGTGGCTGGAGGCCCTGGAGTGCCCATTCTCTACCTACCTGCCTTTTTCTCTCTCTGTCTGTCTGTTGCTCTCAATTTTTTTTTTAAAAAGTCATATAACAAGGCTGTTCTGGATAAACAAGACTATGTTAGAAACGTGACACAGGCTCCCTCTCCTTGCTGCCAGCTGTTGCTGTTACCTCCTGAGCCTTTGAAGATCTACTTTTGAAATTGCCCTAGGTGCCTGAGACTGAGCTTGTTGTAATCACCTCTAAATTGGTTGCATTTTATTCAAATCTAATAAAAAAAAACTCCGTATTATTAACTTTTAATTTTTGTAAACTTCTTTTTTTAGTTTTATTGAAATTATTGTTTATTTATCTAAATAGGGTTTTGTGTATTGGGAATATAGGCATGTGCTATCACACCCAGCTTAAAATATTTATTTAGTTTTCTGAACTTTTTATTTTTAACAATTTTTCTCATGCAACAGAAACAGGCAATTTTTTTCACTTTTTTGTTTTTTATTTTTTGCAAGCTTCTTAAAAGGACTTTATTAAGACGATTTTTACAAATTAGGGGAAATCTTTTTTAAAGCAGAGAGAGAGAGAGATAAAGAGAGAGAATGGGTTCACCAAGGCCTCCAGCTGCATGGACCACTCTGTGCATCTGGCTTTATGTGAGTACTGGAGAATCAAACCCAGGCCGTCAGGCTTTGCAAGCAAGTGCCTTACCTGCTGAACTCTTAAATTTTTAGGATTCTTTATTATAAAGGTGCATAACTCTTAAACATTCTTGACTGGTTTTATTTTTATCAGGATGAAACAGTCATCTCTGTCCCTGATGATTTCTCTCAGAGTTTTTAAACTGTTATAGTCACTTCCTTTAGCTGGCATTTGTCTAGCATATATTTTACCACCTACTCTATTTTCAGTTTTCCACTGCCATTTTATGTAGCCAAGTGGCTAAACTCACATGGCCTTTTACAAAGGAGTTTAATCTATTTATAGTTGTTCTGGCTACTACTCTTCAGGTTAGAACTTACTTCTGCTCTCCTGTCTTCCATCTGCCTTACTTTCTGATCATTTCTTTGCTCTCCTTTCTTGCTTTTTAGTGGGCTTGCTAAATTTTCTGGATTTTTTTTCTTTATTGTTCCTATTTGCCTGGAATTTCTATTTCAACTCGTAGAATAATATACTTTTTTGCTGCACTTATGAGTTATATGCCCATCACAACTCATGCTACAGAGTTCTGGTCCATAGATTTCCTAAGTAAAAAAAAAAAAAAAAAAATTTGTTCATACAGTAACATCATGTTCCACCCAAATCCTATGCATACTATCACTACAAAAACAAACTTTAGGGCTGGAGAGATTGCTTAACGGTTAAAGTACTTGTCTGCAAAGCCTAAGAATGCATGTACAAATCTCCAGGTCCCACATAGCCAGATGCACAGTGACACAAGTGTGCAATGTCACACATGCGCACAAGGGGGTGAAGTCCATTCACAGTGGTTGAAAGGCTCTGGCACACCTATTCTCTCTCCCTCTCCCTCTTTCCCTCTCTTTCTTTCTCAAAAATAAAAAATAAACACAAACTTTACTGATAATTTTAAATTTTTTTAAACTGAATTTTCAAAAGCATTCACTATTTCATTGTTTAATCTATAGAACAATCTCTAAACCCTTTGAGTTTATTAAATTAAAATATTGAGCTTTTATTGAAATCCATTTAATTGCTATTCTTTATTTCCTTTATAAAGGCTATTCATCATTTCTCCCTAAGGAACAACTATTTTTAGGAAGAAGCTTTGGAGAAAGAACAAACTAAAATGGCCTTTATTACTGCCATTGTTCAGTGTCTTCCTAGCAATTCAAGCAACAAGAAAAGAAACACACAGTAGGTAATTTAGAAATATAACAATAGTTACTTGTAGTTGATGGAATTTTTTACATAGATAATTTAAGAGAATCTATAAAATTATTTTAACTAATGGAAGGATTTTATAAGATTGTTGGATATAACATAAACAAACAAAAGATAATAAATAACTCCTATATACATTGGCAGCATTTGATTAGAAATGTAAAAAAAAAAATTTAACTCATTTACAACAGCAAAGTAATTATGCCAAAACATTGGGGAAATCATAACAGACAGTATGCATGTCCTAAAGGTAATAATCTCCAAAACTGTTAGAGAACCTAAAATATATCCCAACTGATGTAGAGATACAGGTAAGACTCAAAATTGTGAAAACAGTAATTCTTGGGTTGGGTAGATGGCACAATGACATGCAACTGTAACCCCAGCGCTTGATAGGCAGAAACAGGCAGATCACTGGGGCTTACCAGCTCGCTAGTCTAGCTAAATCTATGAGTTCTGGGTTCAGTGAGAGACTCTACCTCAATAAATAAGGTGGAGGGCAATTGAGGAAGACATCTGATGGTGATTTCTGGTCTCCATACATACAATCATGTGCACACACACATACGAACATGTACATATACATGCACACTTAACACACACACACACAAAGATAATGTCAATTTTTCTCAAGTTACTCAATAAACTCACTGCATTTTCAACAAAATTTCAGGATTTTGACATACTAATACTAAATGCATTTAAACTATAGTGCCCAAGTCCAGCCCATTTCAAAGAAAAATGGGAAATTAGCTCTCCCAGCTATGAAAACACATTATAAAAAATGTGATCATTAAGAAAAGCCAATGGGATATGATAGAAGGTCTAAAAATAGAGTGTATGTATATAGGGACTTGGTTTAGAAACAGACGTGGGACTACAAATCAGTGAGAAATAGATGTCTAATTACTAAATAACTATATAGTAACTATATAACTAACTAATAACTATATAAATAACTATAAAGTAATGAGGAAAAACAGATAGAAATAGTCATACCATGCACATATATACAAATAAACTTTATATGAATTAAATATATAAATATAGCAAGCATAACCTTAAAATTATACAATAAAATATAGGTGAATATTTTTATGACATTTCTGAAAAAAATTATCAATAACTATGTTGCCCTATCTTCATTAGAGTCTTGGATTTTACTCATACACTGTCTTTGTTTCAATACTCTGTTATAAAATGTGGAGTCTGGCTGCCTAAGAGACAATGAACCCAGTTCAGGACTTAATGTATCAGAACTTCTACTTAGTTGGTTTCAAATGATCAGGACATATTCAGGAGTTTCAGTTCTTTCATACAAAATGAACAATACAGGGAGGGTTTGCAGATAGGGACAATCACTAGTCATTTACAAGCGAGGATTTGGTCACATAGTCCCATGCACACAGTATATAATAACATTCCTCAGAAACAGAGCAGCTGATAAAGTGGACTATAACCAGGTGCTCTCCATCTCCAGAGAGGGAGTTATAAAATCGTAATGAGCATATTAGCATGGACTACCCAGACTGAGATCTGAAAGGGAATGAAGTTCTCTGCCTGAGAAGGTTTGAAATGCCTTAATATAAGGAAAAGTAATGCATTTCCTTCCTTCAAGTGCTTTAAAAAAAAATATCAAACCAGTCATCCATCTTGAAGACAGTGGCCAGCCAGCTCAGAGGATAAACTCCACTTCATTAACTAATCTGACCAAAAACAGAAGAACCAGTTTAGAACTGAAATGTGCACACTCAAGGAGAACCATGCTTTCCTAAAGAAGTTCTAGTCCTTTCCTTCTGAAAGAGAGGGGAGAAACACCACATGCAACCTACATGGCCACTGATGGTCTGCACAGCCCCTTCACTGAAACAAGGCGAAGCCCCTGACCCTCTGCTGCATGCTGTATGTGCAAGGGCGTGTGTGCACACACACATACACACATACCACATCCTGTGGCCCTAGCATATGGGCCATGAATCATTCAGAAAGCTTCTGAATCAATTATTCATCCAAACCAAACACCAAACACTTTGCTAATTGTCCGGGAAGGGAGGTGATGGCAAGAGAGAAGAGAGATTAATTGAAGGAAATGGAATCCGTGCCCTCCAAACAAATGACAGTCAAAGTACATTGATTGAAAACACAACAGCAACATCTCAGAGAAATGGCTCCTCCAGGTCAGTTGGGTGTTCTGAGCTGTGTCTGAAATGGAAGGGAAGAAGCCCACTGACTTCACCCGAATCCTGATGGAGGACTCTTTCTGTATCTTCAGCCCAAGTGCTCTTGAGGCAGGACTGCAAACTCAACGCCCATGTGCACACTTCCACCAGCTGGGTCATAGCCAAGATTTTTATCCTATTATGTGGGCTGTAGAGTAGGGAAATATGCCCTAAGTGTGAGTAAGCCTTGAGGACCAGATGTAGCCCCTCCCCTCAGCTCCACAGGCAGGAGGCCCAGACCTGCTTTTTCACCCCTACATTGATTTTGTATTTCTTAGGCACCTACTGTGGGTCTGAGAGTGCCTGATTTCCCCTTGAGAACAGGGAAAAGAAAACAAGACCTCCCATCTTTGCTCTCAACATGGAAACAAGAGGCTGGCAAGAAGAGCTCAAGGAAGGCAATGGTGGCTCATGCCGGGCAGGTGGTAGGCATTAATGGGAGCACAGCACAGGGCTATTTCTCCGAGGAGCCAGGTCTTAAGCCCATTCCCACTAGACAGAACATCACAGGATGGGATCCCTAAAGGGAAGAAGGGTGTCAACAAGGCAAGGCAGAGTAGTGTAAGGAAACAGAGCAAGACAACTTGAGATGTTACAGACATCATCACAGAGCCTGGCCTCGCTGCCGTGAAGGGGCTCTGGTTGCCAATAACAAGACAACCAGGCAGTGTGCATCGGGGAAGCACTGAAGACTCAGTTGATGGGGTGCCTCTTGTGCTAACCTTTCTTTCATAACCTTTCAAAAGAGAAAGAAAAGCTTGTCAAAAGTTACCAATTCAGCCGCATGAGGACAGAAATCACTCACTGAACACGTGATGACAGAGCAGGGCAGGGACAAGTCTGAGGTTGGAGGAAGTCTGGTCATGATGTTCTTGTGGGGAGTGGGTTCACTGATGGCAATCCCATTGTAACTGGAGCCTCAGGCCAGAGACCATTGTGGAGGGGTTCCCAGCAAATTAGATCTGGCCACTTACCCCAGAAATCTCATAGAAAAGCAATGTCAGAAGTTGATTGATTTTCACTTCTACTCTTCAATTTGATTTCTGGGCACTCTGGCCTCATAGTCTGACTATAGTGCCAAGGTGCAAATAAGCAGGAGGAAAAAATCAAATCTTGGTGACCCATTCCAGTTGAGCATTGGCAAAGTCATCAAACATAACAGAAAAGCTAGAAAACAGGGAAGAGTCAGAGTCAGATAAAATCTAAGGCTCACAAGTTCCTTAGAGATCACTTAATACACTGGTTATTAATACAGTAATAATACTACCCTTTGGGTCAGGAGCTCATTTGATAAAAACTAAGGACTCTCATTCAGGGAAAATGTCCATACACACAAATATTTAATACCATGCCAGACAGCCCATGACTCCCTAAAGTCCACCCATCCAACCCTCCCAAACTATAACAAATAAGTAGCTAAGCTTGTAAGCCATTTCTTAGACCATAAGAAGGAACTGGCAGGGCTTGGCATCTCTGATTGGCTTCAAGTTCTTTTCCAGATAGCCTCAGAGACTATTGATCCCACTCCCAGAATCACAAGCCCAAAGGGAAGAGACTAAAGAAAAATTACAATGTGTGTGTGTTGTATATGTTTTTAGAATGTCTGGCTTTGTTTATTAGAAAGAAAGAAACAAACAAATACACACTATTTATAATCCTTTGATTTTTTGCTCTACAATAAATATGGAGGAAGATGGCCTTTCAAAATTCATCCTTCACATAAGTACAAAGCAATCTCAGCTTTTCCTATGGGGAAATGGGTCTGCCTCAAAATATCAGGCCACACCTATTGGTAAAACAATAAGTCTCAGCCTTCTTAGGCAAATTCATTTCCAAGCATCCATGTGAAGCCAAGCTTTGTCTGCCAGACGGATGATCTGAGGGTGCTTATGCCCAATAAGTTCTCAAGGCTGAATCCTCCCAACAAAGGAAGGACCAATTCGATTTGAGTCAGGGGTCACAGATGCTAATGAGGTGGGAAGAAAAGGGAGGTTTTCAGAGCAGCTTAAAGAAAGGCCGGCTATGAAATCCAATCCTGGAGCAATTTGTAGAAATATGTTTTATTTCCTCTAAAGGAAGGAAAGGCTTTTAAATCCCTTGAACAAAATCATTGATAAAGAATGAGAGAAGCTAGTGGAGCACTGATGCAGCGCTATTTGCATTGTAGAGTTCTCCACAGAACAATATATGATACAAAGACAATAAATAAAATACAGATGCAAGTGTAGTTTGACACAACATCAGGCGGGACTAGAATTGACCAGTGAGCAGGCACACATAGTGAGCCTGTGCCTATCTTCTACAAGAGCTGCAAACTTCCAATTATTATTTCTTCTTCTTTCTCTTCCCTTCCATCTCACCCCTGCAGGCCAGCATCTATGAGAGGCACTATCAAACTTTAATGAGTTCCCTTCACTGTAGCACCAGCGCCTGAATACATATAACTGCATAAGGTGCCCCTACCACTCCCATCGATGAACAGAAAAGATAGGGAGAAGGTGGGCAAGGAAAGGTGCCAGAGCAATTAAGGTACCAGATACTTTTGTGTATGACCCTTGATCAAATTTTAACACATCTATAAGTTAGTATTGTCTTTAAAATTAAGATTCAGGAAGTCAACTAGCTCTACAGTCCTACCAGCAATGAGACCATTAGCAAAATCTGATTGATTTTGGTCTGGAAGTGTTTTCCACTGCAACACACAATTTCTCACTGGAATTGCCCAGATTCGACTATCAAATTGTCAGCTATACGTAAATATTAAAAATTGAGTGCCAGGGATGGAGAGATGGCTCAGTGGCTAAAGCACTTGTTTGCCAACTCTAATAGCTCAGATTTGATTCCCCAGTTTCCACATAAAGCCAGATGCACAAAGGGACACATGCTTCTGAAGTATGTTTACAGTAGCAGGAAGCTCTGGTGCATGCATTATCTCCTCTCTCTCTCTCCCCCTCATTCTCTCTGTCTCTCTCAAATAAAGAAATAAAACTATTTAATAAAATATTGAGTGCTGTGTGTGTGCATGTGCTTATACACTATAAAGGTATAGAGATTGGAAAAAATGTAAAGGATAAAAAGTGGAGTATCAGAATTTAATAATCTGCTTAGCAATTATAAGATATTTATTTATAAGATTCTCATCAATACAGAAAAAGTTAAAAAATGAAGGAACAGAAGTTCTAAGAACAGCAAGCATAAAGACAAAATGAAAATCATTTATTACATTTTAATGTGTTAAGTTTTCTCAAATGAGAAAGAGTCTCATAAGTAATTAAAAAACAACACAATCAACATGGAACTATCACAAGGTTTTTAAAATTTTTTTGTTCATTTTTATTTAGTTATTTGAGAGTTACAGACAGACAGACAGAGAAAGAGGCAGAGAGAGAGAGGGAGGGAGGGAGAGAATGGGTGCACTAGGGCCTCCAGCCACTGCAAACGAACTCCAGATGTGTGGGCCCCCTTGTGCATCTGGCTTACGTGGGTCCTGGGGAATCAAGCCTTGAACCGGGGTCCTTAGGCTTCACAGGCAAGTGCTTAACTGCTAAGCCATCTCTCCAGCCCCACAAGGTTTTGTTTAAATAAGTCAGGAAATACATAAGGAACTGGGAAGGAAATAATATATTTACAGTCAGAACTAGGATGAGAATTAGAAAGAAGACCATATATACTGGTATTTCTCATAATCAACTGGTACTATACCTATATGCACTCACCAAGTGAATACAGTCATTCAACTAAGCACAGATCAAATGTAAAGCCATTACCTGAAGCCTGTAGCATATGCTAAATGCTTGTCTTCCTCTATGCCCATATGCAGAAATCTAATAACCAATGTGGCAATATTTGGAGGTGGAGTGTTAGGGAGGGAGTTAGATCATGAGGACTCTCCTCTTTTATGGGATCAGCAGCCTGATAAAACACACCCCAGAGAGCTCCTTCATCCTGTCTGACATCTGGGAACACACAGCTTTCTATTCACCAGGACAAAGATCCCTTATAGATAGCGAAACCGCCTTGATCATGTGCTCCCCAGACTACACAACTCTGAAAAATAAATTTTTCTTGTTCATAAACCATTCAATCTATGATATTTTTATTCTTGCAGCCCAAATAGACTGACATTTCAAGATATAGTACATTCTAGAAGCTATTATGATCCAATATAAATAACATTAGACTGAAATGCAGGGATATCAATTTAATCCTAGCTAGATCAATAACTTCTACATGACTTAGAGTAAATCAGAGAATATATTTGCTTATCTTTTGCTTCATGTTCCTCATCTCTAGCAAATAGTGAATAGATATTTATTGAAAAATCTAGTATAATCAAACCATTATTCCGAGTACTTTACGTAAAGCATATCAATTGACCCCCATAAAATACTCACAAATCCCTGAATCCTGGACTTCCCCATGAGGAAACTGAAGGAGGTAAATAACTTGCTTATAGAACCAGTTCAATATTTCAAAATATAGAATGATGTAGTTACAGGGTCTTAGTTTCTCCCGTTCTGCCAAGCTGTCCTGTGTTATAGCACTAAGCTGTTTTAAAGATGTGGAAAATATATCTAAAATGTTTTCAAGGTCATAATAATAATTTAAGGATCCACTTATCTATTATCATTTTAGTCCTCTTCAATAAAAGGCATTTTCTCAGTAACTAAAATCAATTAGAATTTCAGGTGCCCCTTGAATTTTTGTGCATATGAATGTGATGTGCATATATATGCGTGTTCACATGTATGAGGGGGCGTGTGTGTACAGGCCAGAGATTATAATTAGAAGTCTTACTCTATTGCTCTCCTCCATATCATTGAAACAGGGTCCCTACTGAACCAAGAGTTCACCAGTTCAGCTAGTCTAGTTAGCCAACAAGCCCCAGGGATGCACTGTCTATACTTCCAAGTACTGAGAACACAAGTATACCACCACAGCTGCCTGGAATGTATGTGTATGCTGGGATCCAAATCGAGGTCCTCTCACTTGCATGGAAAGTGCTTAACTGACTGAGCCATCTCTCCCAACAACCTCCCCCCCAGATAAATTTTGACATACCAACAGAAATGTCCTTTAATCTTTCTTAGTTAAGATGTACAAAAATAAAACCAACACCAACAAAACAATGTAGACCAAGTCATTTCTGTTAGAAAAGCAATGCTGCATCATGGTTAAAACGTGGGCTCTACCCATTTGATTCCAGTCTCCATCATCTGCTAGCAGTGTGCTATGGGGAAAATTACTGAACCACCTAAGCTAAGCCTTGTGCATTAGTATAGTTTCTTTTGCCATAACAAATATCTAAGACTAGGTACTTTGTAAAGAAAAGAGGCTTAGCTGCTTCACCATTCCAGAGATTAAACAGCGTGGTACCAGTCACTGCCTGGCTGGATCATAACATGAGAAAAGTGGAAATGGGGCTGGAGAGATGGCTCAGCAATTAAGGTACTTGCCTTCAAAGCCTAAGGACTCAAGTTGGATTCCCCAGTACCCATGTAAAGCCAAATGCCCAGGGTGGCACATGCATCTGAAGTTTGTTTGTAGTGGCTAGAGGTCCTGGCACTCCCATTTTCTTTATCTGCCTCTTTTTTTTAATCTCTCTCTCTCTCAAATAAGTAGATAAATTAAATAATCTTTAAAAAGAAATAGGAGTAGAGGTCTGGGGAGATGGCTTAGTGGTTAAGCACTTTGAAGCCTAAGGACCTCGGTTCAAGGCTAAATTCACCAGGACCCATGTAAGTCAGATGTACAAGGTGGTGCATGCATTTGGAGTTTGTTTGCAGTGGCTGAAGGCCATGATGCACCCATTCTCTATCTATCTGCCTCTTTCCCTATCGCTCTTGAGTAAATAAATAAAAATAAACAAAAGAGTAGAAGTGGAAATGACTACATGAAGACCCGTGTGCCAAGTGGATTTGCTTTGATAGAACCTGCTTTTTTTTTTTATAGGATAAACCAAGGTCCATGATAGCTTCATTGACCCTTTTTAGAATAAGTGATCTAATTACCTTCCACTAGCCTCTACTTCATAAAGGACCCACCCCCTCTCAAAGCTGCCATTCTGGGGACCAAGGGTCTAGGATATGATCCCTTGAGAGACATAGTCAAGCTGTATCCAATCCATAGCACTCTGGTTTCCCCATCTTCTTCATCTAGTGGTGATAACAGTATTATTATCTACTTCATAAGGGTGTTGTGAAAATTAAATGGAAAATAACTCTCTAAAACAATTAGCATATGGCTTAGTATGAACCATCAATTGTTAAGTCAGCAGTCCTGGAAAACCAGGTAACTCCAGCTCTTGTGTTCCTTCCCCTCCCTGCCTTTTGACTAGATATATCTACAAGGACCATTCCTGAATTAAGGAGCCCTTGTTGGGTTCATTTTTGGTCTGCTTCAGTGATGAGGTGTTGGGGGCCTCTGAGGCTCTGGCTCTCTGATTTGGTAGGAGTTGATTTTTCTCTGTGCTGATCTCCTTCCCCCTTGTGCTGGTATCCAGTTCATCAGGAAAACAGCCCCCTTGCTTGTTCTCCAATTTTTCTTAGTTTCATCACTGAAGCAGACCAAAAATGAACCCAACATGGCTCAGGGAAATTTTGCGGAAGAGGCGGCGGAAAGAATGTCAGAGCCACGTGTTGGGTCATGATATGCAGAGACATTTAGCTTACCCATAACTGTGGGCTAACTCCACAATGCATGACCCGTATACCTCAACAAAGAGGGGCCAAGGGGAAGGGTAGGTCATGGATGAGCCTAATAATTGTACCAAACTGACTGTATTTGCTGAATACAAAACTAACTAATAAAGAAAAAAAAAAAAAGAAAAGGAGCCCTTGGCCAGAGTTATACATAGGAAATGGCAGAGTCTGAACAATTAGTGGAACTGTTTGATGAAACTCCATTCTTTAGGGCCACAAAACTATAACCAAACTGCCTCTTCCTTTGCAAAAGGAGAGCTTTTCTAGATCCAGCACAGAATCCTACATGGAAGGTGAGTTGTAAACTGCACTTAGGAGCAACAAAATTGACACCCTAAGGACCATTCCAATACTATAGCCACAACAATATTTTCTTCTCCAAAGACTCAAGGATCTTTTATTTGCTTCTGACTCTGTCTATTGTAGCTGCACTAGCCTCATGACTAAACTTTAATGTTTCAACCTTCTTGGTGCAAGCTAACAATAGAAAAGACACAGTAAATGGCAAAGCAGGTTCCTCAGAAACTGGCTTTCAGTCCCCTGCCCTGCTGAGACAGAGTCTGGAGTTTAATTGTTGTTAATCAGCAGTGATATCAAAGCTAACATGGAAATTCTCCATAGCTTTAGCTGGATAAGCACTTCTGGTCTCTGCTATCTTGAATAGGTGAAAAATAAACATTAAAATAAAATAAAGCAAATCTTTCTTCTAATTATACTACAGGGCCTGTTTTAAAGAGGTAGGAACAGGATTTATTGGGCAGTTACATTAACATCTACTATAGAGTATCAGCAGTTGGAAACCAAATTCTCCATGACCTTCTACAATGAACTCAACCATAACCTTCCACAATGAACTCAACCATGAACTTCACACTGAACTCAACAGTGACCTTTCCACATTGAATTTGACCATAACCTTCCACACTTAATTCAACCATGATCTTCCACATTGAATTCAACTATGACCTTCCACAATGAACTCAACCATGACCTTCCACAATGAACTCAACCATGACCTTCCACATTGAACTCAACCATGACCTTCCACAATGAACTCAACCATTACCTTCCACAATGAACTCAACCAATACCTTCCATATTAAACTCAACCAATACTTTCCATATTAAACTCAACCATGACCTTCTGCATTGAACTCAGCTACTGTCATTCTTGCTGCTCATTATTAGACCATGTATACAGAAAGCACTCAACAAAATCCCTTAATAGATTGAACAAATTTGTTCCTGCCATCTTTTCTCCTGAATAAGTGGTACTGACTTCAAATTAAAATCACCTACATACATATATTAACTCTGCACCAGTCTAAAAGCTCCCTGAGGGCAGGTATCTAGTATATCTCCTTAGTCTCAGTACTTAGTAACATTTTTCTTTCATAATGAATGTTCTAATAATTCGAAGAAATGTTTACTGTACATTTCTTTTATGTCTGACAGCTTACAGGCATTTTATTTAGCCCTTACAGAGACAATGAAGAGCTCGCTACTTGTCCTCCAAAACTGATGTTTTCCTTTCTCTAGTATAAGCTGGTTGATGAGAAGCAGCTACCTGATTAGGGTTTGATCTCTTAGTCTTGTTTGCAACTAGGTTGAGCCATGTGCTTCTTGTCAATTGGAGATAAACAAAAATTATGTAGGTCATTTATATACTAAGAAATTGAAAGAGCCTTTCCCCTTCATATCCTCTATTTTCACTTCTAATTAAGAGGTGTAGATCATGAAATCTAGCAGATAGAGTCACAGATAGAAACTAAGTCTCTAAATTATTAAGTGCAAGAAAGTCACATGTACTGTTAGTGTGCTGGTCTATTCAAGGAATAAGAGATACAATTACTAGGCTAATCTCTGAAATCTGGGAGGTTATTTGTTAAAGCATTTAGTCTTGCTCAATCTAGTTCATCATTCTGCAAGAGAGTTATTTCCAACTTCTTTTTAACAAAAAATGAGATTCAAGTATTCTAAATAATTTGACCAAAGTGACATTTAAGTAACAAATATGTTCAGGTTCATGTCTCCTCAACATTAGTCTTTAATCTTTCTAACTAGGGTACACTGTCAAGTTAATTTCATGTTGTTCACAGCTGTGGGATCACTCCTTTCTCACGGTCCAGATAACATTATACTCACTTGCTAATCCTTCTCTAACTTGCATTAATGGTAAGCTCTGTGTGAGTAGGGACCATAAAAGTTTTGTTCTTACTCATCCACTGTTGGTGGGAATGTAAGATGGTACAACCACTTTGGAAAGCAATATGGAGACTTCTGAAAAACCTGAGTATAGAGATACCAACAGACCCAGTTATTCCCTTACTGGGCATCTACCCTAAAACCTTCAAACCACAGGCTAGAGAAATTTGCTCAACCATGTTTATAGCAGCTCAATTTGTAATAGCTAAGTGCTACAATCAACCCAGATGTCCATCACTAGAAGAATGGATAACTAAGATGTGGTATATCTACACAATGGAATTCTATACAGCAGTAAGAAAAAAAGACACAATGAAATTTGAGAAAAAATAGTTGAACCTGGAACAGATCATTCTCAGTGAACTTACCCAATCACAGAAAAAAAAATTGCCACATAGTCTCACTCATCTACAGCACCTAACCTGAATCTACCCAAGATACCTTACATACCCAGCAAGCATCTCCTAGACTAGACACTAGGATGGAAGGGGAGGGTGGGGAGGGCATCAAAGGGGTGGGAAACACAAATCTAGACCCAAACGGCAATGGTACCATAATTTTCTACTTACTAAAAGACAGACCAAATGGCTGATCCCTCACCAGACCCTTACAGGGAACACCTGAACCACAAGACACTGGAGAGGGTAAGATCAAGACTAACCTTAATTTTCTACATCTTCCCTCCCTCACTTCCCCTCTCCCTCTCGCTCTCTCTCTTATCTCTAACTCTTGTATATTAGTTATCTTTTTCCTCATTTTCTTAGTGGGCAATGACCTGTAACTCCCAGAACCAGCATGGGGCTATCATCCACAATGAGCTTTTGATCAGAGAGACCTACAAGGTTTCCTAAAAGACAGACAGATTTCTGTCAGAGTACTTGATGACCCACCAAAGGCTAGTGGTAAGACCCTACTGCTGAAGACACCTTATGTGATTGACATGCAAATTAGAATGGCATGGCTGGAAGTTGGAAGAGAGTCAGTCCCCAGACAGTCAGCGCGTCTAGTGCCAGAAGGTGCTACATGGGCGACTGGAGGAAAATGACCAATATCTGTCGAAGCAATGCATGGTCTAACCTACTTAGCAGCAAATAACTTGTTGTGATGCCCACACAAGTGCAGTGGTGGCACACAGCCATGGTGGGGAACCAACTGCTCTCAATTCGGCTAACTGATCCCCTCACTGGTATGGGACCCATAGCTGGAGCTGGGAAACAAGTCAGAACCATATCCAAACATAAGCCCACTCTCCAATATCAAGCTACCATCAACTGTGGGCTACAAGAGGGCCTACACCTATTAAATTCTCTATTAAAAAAAAAAAGGGGTTATCTCATTTGTCCTGATGCTAACTTACTCTCCGTTGGAGAATCTGCTTCTCTTTTTCAGATAGATGTAGATCCTAAGGAGAGAGCCACCCCATCATACCTCAAAAGGTCCCCGGCTGAAACTAAGAAAAATTGGAGAAACAAGCAAGGGGGCTGTTTTCCTGATGAACCGGATACCAGCACAAGGGGGAAGGAGATCAGCACAGAGAAAAATCAACTCCTACTAAATCAGAGAGCCAGAGCCTCAGAGGCCCCCAACACCTCATCACTGAAGCAGACCAAAAATGACCCCAACATGGCTCAGGGAAATTTTGCGGAAGAGGGGGCGGAAAGAATGTCAGAGCCACATGTTGGGTCATGATATGCAGAGACATTTAGCTTACCCATAACTGTGGGCTAACTCCACAATGCATGACCCGTATACCTCAACAAGGAGGGGCCAAGGGGAGGGGGTAGGTCACAGATGAGCCTAATAATGGTACCAAACTGACTGCATTTGCTGAATACAAAACTAACTAAAAAGAAAAAAATTAAAATAAATAAATAAATAAAAAGTTTTGTTCTTTATTGGCATATTCAGCACCAACATAATGCATAGGACATTTCAGGCACTTAGGCACATGATAGCGTGCTGGATGTATGGAGAAAGGGAGGGAGTATAGGAAAGATAGAAAACATTGTTACTAAGAGATTTGGTAAAGGAACATCAGCCTCCTCTTCCCCACCCCTACTCCATAATGCCTGTGCTGCAAGGGCCAAGGACAGTGAGATCTTCTTAGACTTTAAATTATATCTTCTTGCCTGGTTCAATTTCCCCTGAAGAGTCCTTCTCAGCTTGCTATGAATCTAAAAATTTGCATTGGTGGAGTTTCAACAAACAGATATATATCTTAAAAAATCTAGCATTGCTCTCTTCTCTCAAGTGGTAATCAAATCAACATCTATATTCAAACTGAAAATCTTTAGAAAAAGATATGCTCTTTTAGGACAGTAAGAATATATGCAAGCAAAGATGGGCAAGCAGCCAATAAAACATAACGATCTAAGAAGCCATTTTTAATGAATGGCGAAAGCCAATGAAACCGAGGATGACCATAGAAGGTCTGGCCTTGGGAAGTGATTTGGGTATTACTGGTCCAGTTGACATTTTCTTTCTAGTTGCTCCTAGACTGTTTTCCCCTTGTACTCTGCTACAGCCAAACTGTTTTGTGCATGAATACAAGCTCCATGTCTAACTCTTGTTTCCCCCATCACACCTGCACATGACTGAGAACACCAGCTCAACTATCATTCAGCTTTACCTGTGAGTAAATGATTTTCCAACTACACACAAGGAGTGTGAGACATTCTTTGAAGTTCTTAGCCTCAGACCTTCACCAATAAATGTGTGGGTTACAGTGGATAAGCAGTTTTTTTTTTTAATCTTCCAAGTGTGAGGACTGCTTCTTAATGGCAAAAATCCAAGATCCACTCTACCTCCTGGAGTATTTATTTCCATCAATAAAGCCCAAAACAACTTTATTAAATAGATGCTACTACCCACCCCATGCCTTTCTAATGAAGATGAGGACACTAAGGTTTATAGAAGCTTAGTTGGTTGCCCATACTTACAAAGGCTCAACAGCTGAGAATAGGTGAATACAAAACTATTTACCTACAAAGGCCCAATTATTAGCCACTATGCTCTGACTCACTGAAGGACAGAAAGCCACCGTTTATTCAGTAATGCTTTTAAATGTATTCATATGCATAAATTACATTAATGTCCACATACTTTGGAGAAATAATACTGCTCTACATGTTTGTGGAAATTTTTATTGTTTTGGAGCAGCCAATGCACTGTGAGCATTAGCTCACTCAGTACAGCAATTTCAGGGCTCTTCTGCATCCCATTGCTCATAGGTGGAGCACCACTGGAATGATTAGTACTTTTTGTGATCTGTTCCTACTTTAGAGCTACATAGTTCTCTGCATCTGAAATAATGAATTCCTGAGAAATCTGTTAATGCTTGGCTTTGGTTTGGTTTCAGAGCTGTGGCAGGGGTGGCTTGGAGGGGGCATGAAATCATTGCAAGTTTCTTCATCTTTATTATCAGTACTACCTGGTTAAACTCTGATCCAGTTCCCCATAGGATGAATTTCACACATACTTGGATTTGTTTATTGGAGAAGAACTGGATGTCCAAGTTATCCCAATAGTCAAATCTGGAAGGATAAATTAACAAAAGCTCTAATTGGAGGCACCCATGAAAAGAGAAACTGTGGAATGTAAGTGGTCAACAGAAAAGATTGGGGTGAGAATTTAATACCTCCGTCTCTACTACCACAGTCTGATATGAAAGATGCATCTGAGAAACTTGCTACTAGAATACATAATACTTAAGGAACCAAGAGGCCTTCATGTTCCATTCCCAAATGGAGAGTAGGGAGAATGTAAGCACCCTGAGCTCCCCATGAGGAGTCCCTAAGCTAGGACATGTTATATTTATGGTATTATTAACCAGAATTTAGTTGGGACCCAGATTCAGCATCATGATGTGTCATGGGCTTGTGGAGCAGTATAAAGAGAAATATCCCATAAACAAGCATGTGAGTTGGCTTGATCTTTTAACTATTGTTCTATTTGAAAAATAAAAATCATAATAATCATATAGCAATGTTCTCTGCAAAGCATTTTTGAAATAATTTCTCTGTTGAACATTGAAAATAAAAGCCCACACACTCATCAATTCTTACCCATTATTTGAGTCAGTAGGAGATGCTCAAAGTGTGATCTTAGAGGGCAGGAATTATGTCTCCATTCTGGGCAGGTTAATGAATCTTTAGAATGGAATAGGCTCGATTATAATATGGTCTGGAGACTGCATTTTCATTTATCTTGAATAGGTTAAACAAAATTATAGTTGAGGGTCAATGTTGGAATGAATAGGTGAGAGGAAAGACAAGGAATTTTTGTTGGGGGGGTCTTTAATTCAAAGTCACAAATTCTGAGAAGAGATGGAGTATTTTGAAGGAGTTCTCTTCCCAGCAAACAGTGCTCCTTGCCTGCAGATCTGTTCACTGTTGGTTGGGACCAGCCAGTAGCCTTCCATCAAATCCCTGTAGATGCCAGTGAGAACTGTCATCATTCCCTCCATTACCAGCTTTCCTCTCTTTTTCTAGCTCTGCCTGTTGTCTCCCATCTCCTCTTCTGCATACCTGCCCTGTCCTCCCCGCTGCCTAAAAGTCACATCAGATCACCCCTCCATCTTCTTTCACTGTCTCAACATCGTTACCAGGTCCTCAACCCCCAGGATAGGTTAGGATCTCAGCACTATAAGGCTTGTCTGTGGCACTTCAGAGACCATTAAATTTATTTAATTTGACACATTTGTTCTCTGCTAGATAAACTCTAGGATAATATAAACAATATTTCTACACACCCATGAATCCCAAGCAATAGCACTATGTTCAAACACAGGACACACTCAGTAACACTGGATGCTTCTGCCCTTCCCTTCCCTCCCTGACTCTTCCTAAATCTTTACCTCACAATTCCAAGTTCCACACATGGCTATCAGGCAGGCTTAGCAGGTTATAAAAGTTCATCAGTTTGGTTATCTCCCCTCACTCAGAATTTTGAGTAAGACTCAACAAAACAGGTATCCCAAATGAGGTCAGTTTTCAGTTTTAGCTCCCCATAGCCTGTCAAGTGGTTCTGAGCTGAGGAATGGCTATTCAAGGGCCAGCTGGGCCCTGGATGGATAGTAGGGAGGAGGCAAGATGCAACTGGTACCTCTCACAGTGACAGAAGTTATTATAAATGTACTGGTGATATGAACTGAAATGTATAGCATCCACACCTGTCACTCTGTCTCTCAGTCACTGTCCCTCCAGAACTGGCGGTCAGAGAGAAGAGTCATGGCCTTGAACCCCTCTCCTAGCCATACTGTCACAAAGGCCGAGGCTGCTGACAGAAGAGTGACAGCCAAGAAAGAAGGAGAGACAAGGGGAATGGAGCCAGAGCTCAGCTCCTCTCTGCACAAGGGCTTAGAACAGGGGACAGGTCTTCTACCCTCCTGTGTGGGAGAAACAGGGTGTCCTGTGCCTGTGAGCGTTTTGTGAGGAGAGTGAAGAGAAGCCAGAAGATAGAGAAAAGAAAGACTAAAGAATGGGGCTCTACAATACAGATTATTCTCATTGTTAATTTGTTAATAAAATTTAAAAAACGAAGCCTTCTGTTTCAACTTTTACTCTTGGAACTTCTTTGTTGTCCTTTAATCTTGGAGTTTCTTTGTTGCTAATAATAACTCTAGGAGATTTTTACCAGTGTTGATAAAATTAGACACACTACTAAAAAGAAATTAGAGATATCCTATTGTTCAATTTGTAGTAAAATTCTATCTTGGCATAAAACGATAATAGAAAATTAAAACCTAGCCATAGTTTCAGAATTTTCATGTTTCAGTGAAACCAGTCTCCCTGATTACAAGTATTATAGAGCGAGGGTCATAAAAACCATCATACCTTGCATATTTTCAATTTTAAACTGTTTCCTTACAATTATCAGTATGCTTTATATATGTATTAACATTTATCTTCATAATATCATTGTCCTGGAGAAAATGAACTTCTGCTCACTTATTTTGGATTTCACTTTGTAATATTGCAAAACACGTGCTATATAATAGTCATAGTATGGGCTTTGGAGTCGTTAGTAAAATTAAAATATCAATTCGACCCTTTAGTAGCTATTTGATATTGAGCAAGACACTCAGCCTCTTTGAGTTTTGATTTCATCTTTTAAAAGAATATTTTATTTTTGACAATGTCATACATTGGTGTAATGTATTTTATCATATTTATCCCCTATTTTCTTCTCTTATCTACTTCTAACCCCCACGAACCCCTTTTCTCCTAACTAATCACTTCCCTACTTTCATATCCCTTTTCCTTTATAATCCAGTGATTTAAATTGGGGGCTGCTTTTCATGAGCATAGGTGAAGGTGTCGTTTACTGGAGTATCGGCAACCTGCCCGTGGCTATAGCATTGAAGATCATTACTCCCTTTCCCTGGTAACCAGTAGCTGCCAAAAGCTAATTTGGGAAGAATAGGGTCTTTTAAACTCCTCTCCCTCCATGACAGAATGTTTATGGGCCCAGTTTTGTGCAGGACAGCACAGCTGTAGGAGTTCATGAGGCTACCAGCTGTGTTATATCTAGAAGACAGCATTCCACAGTACTCGTCTCCATCCTATGGCTCCTAACATTCTTTTCACCCACTCTTCCCCATGTTCCCTAAACCTTGAGGACTGGAGGTGAATTCATTCAGGGTTGAGCATACACTATTTCCTTAGCACTTTCACCAGCTATATATCCCACTCACACATCCACTTAGGAGACTGGACAAGTCACTTAGCCATGTGCATCTCATTTTTCCCTTCTATTAAAAAATAATAAGTAGGACAAATTTATCGTAACATAGAATTAACTTTGCACCATGTTTTCTTTCACACCATCAAGCATACTTTGTCTTTCAAACCTCCACTGTCCCATCTCACCCCTTCCTGTTGAAAACTACTCAGTACTTGAACATCTGCTATTATTTTATTTCATTTATATTAAATAGTGCACTGCGTCTTCACATTTCACACTGATGCACTTACATGTAACTGTGGACTATATTTACTACATAGACACAAATGCACAAATGCCTTCCCCAGTGCGGAGACCTATTTCATCCACAGAATGGGGAAACTTCTATCCTGCCTTCCAAAGCTGCAGAATGAACAACTGTGCTCTTTCTCTACTTTGCAAACACAACTTGGAATTTTCACAGCCCCTCAATGCCATTTTCTCCACATTTGTTCACATGCATCAAGCAGCTCAGGAGGGTGGTCTGACTGAGAAATCACTTTGCCACAGGTTGCCTTCTTTTTCTTTCCTTCTTTCTTTCTTTCTTTCTTCCTTTCTTCCTTCCTTCCTTTCTTTCCTTCTTTCTCTTTCTTTCTTTCTTTCTTTCTTAACCCTAAATCACCCTGGGTGAATGTAAAGTGCTGGGGTTTCATGTGAAATGTCCCCCATACGCTCGATCATGAGATTGAAGCCTTGGTTCCCAGGTAGTGGTGATTTTTGTGTTTTGGAATCTTTAGAAGGTGGAGCTATGAAAAGGGAAGTGATCCACTGAAGGGGCGACTTGAGGTTATACAGCCCATCCCCACTTCCTGTTCATACTCGGCTTCCTAACAGTGGACAACATGTGACCAGCTGGCCACCCACTCCTGATGCCATGTGTCCCTTACCATGATGAAAACTATCCCCTCAAACAGGAGGGTCCCCAATGGAATGGGGGCAGGGATGATGGAAAAGAGGGTACCAACACATGATATATCCATACTAAATATAGTTACTACTACTACCAATAATAATAATAATTTTTAATTCCTAAAATGTAAATAATAAGTAAATTCAAATGTCTCTTATAGCTTTCCAAATAGCAAAATAAAACCATAACTTTAAACACAAAAAACAAAATAAATAAGTAAATAATAAGCCCTTTCCTTCCTTAAACTGTTTCTTGTCAGGTCACAGCAATGAAAAGTTGCTATTAAGGCAGGAAGAAAAGGTCCCAAACGAAACCTCCAATCCGCCTGGATTGTCCTCTTCCTGGCTGACACAAAAGCTAAATTAGGCCACCTGTTCCCTCTAGATTGAACTTCTGCTAAAGGGAATGATAAGAAGCCTTTCAGGAAACTTCTGATGCCAACCCTTACATCTGGCATACAGTCACTCCTCAATGACTATTCAGTGAGCCAATGATGTTTCAAAAAGAAAAAAAAAAAAAGACAGTTTATATATGAGGAGGAAAAATGCCCACTAATCCAAGGAATAATCCCAATTCAACTAACTCTCACCTACTAACTGGTATTCTCTTTCAAAACCTCCCTGAACGTACAGAACTCAGAGGAGACCTTTAAACTTGATGCTTTGCCCTTTGCCTACCTCCTTCCCCTGAATCAAAATTCTTTGTTCTAAAAATGAAGAATAAAAACAAACAAGCAAAATTCTGCATCCTAACCTTATCTCTTCCATCATCTGCCCATCTGGAAGAAAATGCAATTGGAACAGAAATAGCATTCTAATAAAAGGAGATGCAGCACAGAACAGGAGCTGTGGGGCTCCTCCAGTGTGGAGCTAGAAATGAACAAAATGCCAGGGAGGAGGTGGAGGTCTGCCAGAGAAGCAGCTACCAAGTCTGCTGGGAGAAAGAAAGTAAAAGCAATGGAACTTAAGGACGAGCAGATCTTCCCACCAACAGCCCTGAGACACTGAGTTCCTAGTGTCCTGCCTTGCTGCAGCTGGGAAGCTCCGAGCTCCTCACTCAGCCTCGGTTTCCCCATTTCCAAAATGACAAGCTGCTTGCTTCCTCTTTCCTTGCTTAGCCTCCCACCTTTGCTCAGTCAGGGCAGAAACAGCAAGGAAAAAATAAAAGTTATTTAAAATCCCACGAGGCTCCTTGGATTTGCTTTATAAACACCCAGGGCTATCACACTATCACTGCTGGGATTTAAATTGGGATGGGGCCCCGGGGCTGCATACGCAACACCTCCCCCACATTCTCAGCACCAGAGAGACAGTGTTCTCAGAGGAAAACTGTGCTTTCCTCGATCTTTAGCTGCTAGGGAAACTCATATGTTAGGGTAGCCTTCTTACAGAAACCCTCTAAAAATACCTATTGATGTATATTTAGCTCCAGATATCGTCCTCCTACCAACAGGCTTCAGGCTAAACCACTCGGCATGTGCCAGCGTTGAACAGCTGGAGATGCCTGATGGCATTTTCCAGCTATTCTACAGAATTCCCCTGGCTTCTCTCGTCCCTGTCCCCTTTATCCTTTGTGCCCCACCCCACCCTCTGCTGAGCTATGCACATTCCTCCAAACTGTAGCTAAAGATGTGGAATGACTCCCTTATCTTTTCCACGCCTTTCCTCAGTGTAAGAAGAAAAAAAAAACTAAAAAAAGACTTGCAACATCCAGAACAAAATTAGGAGTAGGATTATACACGCCCGGTTTAAAAACTTCAGGGGCATCTTGCTGCTTTCAGGTTCAAGTAGACATGCCCCTGCATGACCTAGGCTGACCTCTCCAGATGTATAACTGTTCCCTCATCAGGTACCTAGGGATGTCCTGCTGCCAATATACCCAGCTCTACATTTCCTGACCTCCAAGCATTTGTACACACCATTCTTTCTCCCAGAAAAGCCTTTCTTAGTTCAGCTAAATCTCACCTGTTTGTGCATTACATGCCATTTGATTGTTACTTCCACCGAAAAGCTTTCCCAGCTACCCCTGAGCAAGGTATGATGCCATTCTCAAAGTGTTCATGGCCCTGGTGGGGAACGCTCAGAACCATCCCACCTTCATCTAACACTGTATCTGGTATATTGTAAGTGCTCAATAATGTCTCCTAAACATCTCTCGAGTGACTGTGTGGGCCAGGGAATAATGATCTTGGCAGAGGCAGGAGGTTCACACACATCTGCACATAGTCCTTGGGGCTTTCACGATACTTTCTCTGATTAAGAAATCACCCAAACAGGTCATCTGCCACCATGTAGCTGGCAAAATGAGAGAAGAGCATGTGCTGAGCTGTTTTCATTTTTTTAATGGCTTTAAAAAAAAAAAAAACCCACACAAGACTATCACCATCCAACAGCAGCTCTGAATTTAGGAACAGCTCCATAATCTCAGCAGTACTTTAACATACAATTGAAAATGAAGAGTATCTAAATGGAAAGGGACAGTACGCTTCTCAACATTGGGCCAGAACCTGAAGGTGCACAGAGAAACTGAGGAGAGACAAAGACTGCATTTTTCCAGATGCATCAAAGAAGCTAGTGGCACCTCTCAGCTCAGGAGGTACAGAGGCTCAGAGAGGGCACCCAGACACTGGAGGCAAACAGACCTGAGTTTGAACTCTGGCTTCATTGTATGGAACTGTCCCTCTTATCTGCAAAGGACCTGTTTCAGGAGCCCAAGTAGGTTACCTAAAACCACAGCAGGTTAAAAACTTCAAATATATTATGTGATACTATGTTTTTTCCCACACTTACACACATATCTACTTATAATAAAGTTTAATTTATAGGTTAGACACAGGAAATTAACAACAAATAATAACAAACTAGAACAGATATGACAATGTCCTATAGAAAAATTGCCAGCACCACTACTTCCACGATTTGGGGCCATTATTAAATTAAAGAAAGACTATGTTGCAAATTCTACAGTACCTCAAGGTGCATCCGATAGAAGAAGGGCTGGTATCTTATGGGCAGGTGGTATATGTAGCACAGACACCCTGGACAAATAGATGATTCAGATCCCAGGAGAGATAGTGAGGGATAGCAAGGGATCCTATCATGCTACCTAGAACAGCAAGTCATTTGATACTTATAAATTGTTTAGTTCTGGAATTTTCCATTTAATATTTTCAGCCTGTGGTTGAACACAGATAACTGAAACTTTAGGAAGCTAAAATGTGGATAAAGGAGAATACTGTGGCAATCATTTAGATATAAAGAAGTCATTAAAATTGTGCCCCAGCTTATTCATCTCTAAAATGGGCCGGGATAATAATTCAATAATAATTCTTACCTGTAGTGCTTCTTTTAAGGATTAGACATGATATGTATGAAAAGAAACTGTCATAGCCAGGCCAAATGAACCAATGGGTGCAATAGTGGCACGTCTGTCATGGCGGAAACCAACTGCCCTCCAATTGGACTGGAGGCCCAGTCCATGGGAGGGAATATATCCCTAATACTTGAAAACTTAAAACAGGGGTAGTCATGAGCCCTAGGGGTGTAAGATCTGCTGATGTCTGGATAAATGTATATACTATGCTTATCAAACTGCCCAGTAAGCACTTCTCTTAATATTTATACCCTTATATTAATGCTACTCTCACTTTGGGTAGAGAATCTTCTCTTTTCAGATGGCAGTGACCTTGGGACGACTCAGAAGGTATCATAATGCTGGAAAGAAGTGATGGATTACTGAGTAACATCTTGATCACACCTTCCAAGGCTCAGGGCCTAATGCAGAAGAGGTGGCAGAAAGAATGTAAGAGCCAAAGGAAGGGTAGGACTCCTTACAACATGCTCTCTGCAGACATAAAATGGCCTGGATATCCATGACCTCATAGTGCCTGAAACTATGTAAACAAGACCATCATAAGAGGAGGAAAAGATCATGACACCAAAATAAAAGAGAGACTGATTGAGATGGGGAAGGGATATGATGGAGAATGGAATTTCAAAGGGGAAAATGGGGGGAGAGGGTATTACCATGGGATATTTTTTATAATCATGGAATGTTAATAAAATTGAGAAAAAAAGAAAAGAAACTGTCATATGTTCAATAAGGGACAACTTACAACACAAATGATGTGGTCCTGACTGATGCATTCTTCCCTACTCCCACTCCAGCCACTTGTAGAAGGCTGGGTCTTCAAAGCAGTCTTGAAACCCACTCCCATCATTCAAGATGCAATTCCCAAACAAGCCAGATGCCTGAAGGCCTAATTGCTCCTCCTGACCTGGGGTGTGGATGCTCAGCTCCCATTCCCTTAAATGAAGGATCTGAGTGAGAGAAAGCTGGGAGATGCAGCTGGAGACATGGATCCCAGTGAAACCTAAGGAAAGTTGTGGGGACAGCCTCTCACCATCCCATGCCCAGGCTTTCCTCAATACTCTCATTGTGTCCTATAGAGAGCAAGTAATTTGAGGGATGGAGCAAGTTATTCCATCCAATTAAGACATATGAAGCAGTGAGCCAGACATCAGGCATATAGAGATGAACAAGATCTTAAGGCAAAGCTCTCACTCTTGTGCCCTTGCACTTACCAATAGTTTAAGGGTGTCCTTGGGTTCTCATCACCCATCATTATCCATCTATTTCTCATTCTACAACTTGTTGCTAAGATTAATGTATAATAGTGACTCCAACTGATTTGGAATATTCCAGGTGGCCTGATGAGTATTTAGACATAGACTCTCCCAAGTTGTTGCCAATATGGGAGTGATTCCCAAGTTCTATAAGATAAAAAATTGTTTAACGGTTGGCAGATTCCACTCTTTCAGCAGAGATAAGAACACATTGATTTTGGTGTTTCTCAGTCTCAGCATTTCCTCATTCAATAATCTTAGCTTTGCTAAATAAATGAATGGGTGAATTAATAAGTGAATGAACAAGCCACTCAATGAAGAAATCACTTAGACTTTTTTATCTGGTTTTTATGCACCAAACCACATTATGTGGAGAGTTAAGTAGAATGCATTCTTTGCCACAGAGCAAGTAGCTTCATTCCAAGCCTACAGATGAAGCATTGGGAAGGATGCATGGATTCTTGTCCTCCTCAAACCACACATGCAACCCCAGTTTTGGATAAGTAACATTTGCCTGATCATGTCCTTCTCTATCCTGCTCCTTTCCACTGTTTCAAGGGGACCAAAGAAATGTGCAACCACAGAGTTTTAGGACTACAGAGTTCTTGGGGTTGGGAAAGTGATTGACACTGTGGGGATGAATAATATCAAAGAAGAAATTAGGAGCTAGAAGATGTGGGAAGTCTTGGGTAAAGTACCTATCACATGCCCACTGTGAACCTCCAGTGTCACCATTTGAAAAATGAGGATGACAAGATCTTCGCTATGGTTTGAATGTTGTCTTCAAAGCTCATGTTTAGATATAACTTCCATTGTAATAATATTGAGTGGTGCCTTTGGGAGATGATTAGGTCACGAGGGCACCTCCCTAATGAATAGATTAAGGTTGTTATCAGCAAAATGGGTACTTGCAGTGGGAGTGAGCTTATGATGAAAGGAAGAGCTTGGCTAATTTTCCACTCTTGTGTGCTCTTACTTACATATGATGCCTTTCACCCTGTGAGGACACAACAAGATGGCCCTCATCAGATGCCAGTGCCAGCTGTTGGACTTGGCAGCTTCCAGAATTGTAAGATATAAATCTCTACTCTTTAGAAATTAATCAGCATCTGGTATTCTGTGATAGCATAAATTGACTCAGACAATCTTTTATGGCATTACTAGTTATGGCATTTAAGGACTTGTACATGAATACGCTCTGTAAGTCATGAGCACTTTCAACGTATACGCCCAGGAATACTAAAGGGTAAATCAGAGGTGGCAGGCAGAATGTGGTGACCCACATCTCCCAAATACTTGTCTCCTAGC